>WBMV01006094.1:0-386085 GCA_013396655.1 Campylorhamphus procurvoides
AGGATCAGTGCGGCCAAGTCAGACATGGCAATGCATTCTCTGAACCCGTTCCAATAACCAATGGTGTGAAACAAGGTTGTGTTCTTGCACCAACCCTGTTCATAGTCTTCTTCAGTATGATGCTTCAAAGAGCCATGGCAGACCTCAATGAAGAAAAAAGCATCTATATCTGATATCGTACCAATGGAAGCATATTTGACCTAAGGCGACTGAAGGCCCGCACTCAGACCATGAATCACCTTGTCTGTGAGCTGCATTTTGCTGNCGAGGCCATGCTACTGAAAACGCATCTGCGCTGGGCAGGGCACGTCTCCAGGATGGGGGATCACCGCCTCCCTAAGATTGTGCTCTGTGGGGAACTTGCCACCAGCTGCCACAAGAAAGGAGCCCCAAAGAGGAGATACAAGGACTCCCTGAAACCATCCCTCAGCCTTGGCCACACTGACCACCATCAATGGTCCACCCTGGCCTCCAATCGAGAGAAATGGAGGCACACCATCCATAATGCTGCTGCTTCCTTTGAGAACACGTGCAGAATCAGTCTGGAGGAAAAAAGGCAACGCAGAAAGAACTGTGCCTCGCCAGTAGCGCCGATGGAGACTTGCCACTGTGCCTTTTGCAATCGGGCTTGCCTATCTCACATTGACCTTTATAGCCACCAACGTGCTTGTAGCAAGCATGGATAGAGCCCTTGCAAATCTTCGTTCACAAAACCTAGCCATGACATCAAGATTACTTGTTATCTCTTTGAGTGGGCGAAGACTATCATATTTTTATTGCTTCTTTTCAAGAGTTAATATTCACTTTTTTTTTTAAGTGAACATGAAAACAGATAGACTTAATCAATGTTAATGAATTAAATGCTGAAGCATTTTTTACGGAGTATAAACATAAGATAACTAATACTAATTAATACTAAATGTATACATGCACTCAAACAAACCTTTAAATTGCAACTTAAGCCTTCTGATATTTCTGTTATTTTAAGGGCTGACAATTTTCACTGTGTTTGCAGCCAACAGTTGTATATCTGGAGCTTATTGTTCCTTCTCCTCTTTAAAAAAGTCAATATCTACACATTTTTCATTACCATTCATGTTTTGCATGTCACTAATCTTTCTGCACTTCTTTCAACTAACCCATTATAGTTAAACATTAAGGAGTTGAGCAGACCAGTGCCACTATCAACTTTAATCTTCCATGGAAACTCAGAAACTAGTCAATGGAGTAGAATTTAGGAACCCTAAGCTCACTTAGGAAGGTTTCAGAAATCAACTAATAATACCAAACACTCACTAATCATGTACTACTGTTACTAGATATTTGCAAGTTCCATAGTTTTCCTCTTGAAGTAATGACTTTGAATATTTGTTCTTGAAGGTCATGATAGACAACTTTTTTTCTGCACTGTCATACAGCTCATTCTGTTAAATATATAAAATATTGTCTTAGTCTCTGCTAAAGATAATTTGAAAAAAAATTCTAGAATTTTACAGTTAAAGAACAGGAATTAAAATAAGAATGTATGAACAAAGCACCAATAAACCAAGACTGTTTTTTCAATATCTACTTTTTCTTCAGTCAGTGTCCTTGCAGGAATTCCTTCAGACATTTTTCTTGCCTGAAATTGCTTGAGTAAGTTGGTGTTATTTTAAATCTGTAAGATATATGCTGATTTTTAACACTTTTGCTGCTTAACACTAAGTGGTTTTGATTTTTAAAAATGAAATTTGACAAGTGAGTCATACATATGTCCTGACTGCTTGCAATTTGAGTTTGAAAGAAGGATATTATGCCTTCAGAGAAAGTAAAAAGTTTCTGAGCACGTTTTGAGGATTCTTTTCAGAAGGATCAGTGAGTGTTACCTCAGCTCTTTTGTTAGGAAAAATGCTGGTTAGTGTCCCTCTGCATACTATCTGATCATTCCAACAAGGTAATAAAGACCTTCTAACACCATATAAGTATTTATTCTTCCACCAATATCAGTGCTGGCACTCATGGTGTTAAATTAAACTTACAGATAGGTACGGATGTAGATATAAAACCAGAGAATTCTTCTGAGATACTATGCAGCTGAGGGTATACTGTTTGATCTTCTGGCATGTATATCATTAAGTGTTAGAGCAGTGCAGTTGTAGAGTCTGCTTATGTTCAAAATACATAATGTATAGTTAAATAGTTGTGCATCCCCATTTTTCTAGCAACTTGATTCTAATATTCATTTTATATTAAAGACTACACATAGTTCGAAGAGAAGTCTTTTGGAAAGAAAATATTTTGCACTCATGTGGAGCACAGAACATTTTTTTATAGTGGGGAATATTGAAGGCAAACTTGACAACCACAAGAAGATGGGTCATTCTCATGACTAACTGTAGAGTGGTTCCTGTTAGAACTTGATTCTACCCCTTTTTCTGCAGGGGTCATGAGTAACATTGAAAAAACCAGTGGAACTAAACCTTTCACATTAATCCCCCAGGAGAAGTCTCATCTTAGGCTAGTCTAATTTGCAGTTAAGAGTTGTAACAGAAGTCTAGAAGATCTCGGTTATGAAGAATGATTTGACTATGAATTGCTGTAAAAAAAATCAGGTCTGCAACTTGAAAAACAGAATGCTGAGATTAGTGGAAATTAACCATATTAACTGTGTAGGTTGTTCATTAAAATTCCAGTGGAATATCTTCAAGAAGGCAATCCAATCTTAATAAGATTCCTCCGATAATTAGTGAAAGTTTAGCAGAATCCTTCTTGCTTAGTAACAATAGATATGTCTTTGGTAGGCCATCTCTTAGAATCACTGGAAACCTGTCTTCAAGGTTCATATCTTCTCAATAGTATGTGTTCTAAGCAGTTGTAGGAAGAGTGCTTTCTTGGTGTAACTGAGGAGGTGTGCATATACTTTTCCACAGAGCGTTCAACTATCAATGGTATTGATTTAGCAGAGGAACAAAATTGAAGTGAGTCATGTTTAAGGAGAAGTCAGATGTCAAAATCCTTCACAAAACAAAATTGCTGTGACTATTTGTCTTTAAATTCCAGTGGAAGCTATTAATTTCACTTTCTCAGTATCTCTATAAAGCTACTCATAATGTCTCTTGGAGGATCTGTTATGCATTTAAAGTCATCAATATTCTTAAAGCATTCAAATAGCATAGATATGATGATAAGCACTAGAGATAAGTCCTGTGAGAACATGAGTTCATGAGAGCTGTTCAGAACGGAGCTAGAATAATATGGAACAGCAATATAGTTCCATCATATATTATGTCCCCCTTTTCTCTGACTTCATATTAATTTTTAACATGTTCTTAAATGTTTTTGATGATAGATATAATTAACTGTTGCAAATTCCAGAGAACACAAAGAAATGTTTCAGTAGTATTCTCTTCTTTTGGTACTACATTATTTGCCCTCACTTTAGTTGATGAACACCATGACTGAGAAAAAAAAAACCTTTCTATTTTCCTTCTCTAGAAGAAGATAGATTCTGAAAGATGTAATTCAAAACATAGATGTTCACCTCAAAGACTCCAAAAGTTAGAAATTACACAAGGAAATGTTTAATTTTCATGTTCTATGGAATAAGCAGTCTTGCTGAAATAAAAAATTCTAATGCTACTGAGAACCAATTTTATAAACTACTCCTTTTCATGTGAAATGACAATATTTGTTTCATATCTGTCTAAGAAGTTAACACATTCTTGAGGAGGGGGGAAAACCCAAACACTCAAAATTATATCACTTGCTCTATAAACATTATTTTAAAAGATAGATATATTGCTTCTATGCAGCGCTACAAATGATTATTAACTGAGTAAATGCAAAACACTTTTAGCACTTGTTTTTTTCTGCATCTCTTTTAGACAATCAAGCACAATAAGAATATCAGCCTTCTGACTTGCTACATATTTTTTTCTTTTTTAAAGAAGATAAATCAATCATCAAAAAGTAAACCCTTGCAAAAGTAAAACTTGTTTTCCTTCTGGAGGGACTATTTCATAAAAACAGAGATTGAATAACATCTTGTCAAGACAGGACAGTGTGATATGAATATTTTTAGGAATGCATATCAGTTACGCAAAATTGTTCCCATTTTGCCTTCAAATGGCCACTTGTACCACTTTTTATGTCACTTAAAAGGATGTGAAAAGCAACACTTTGAACATACTTTGCAGATGACTTTATCTTTATATGCTGTGATTTAGCTGTTGTAAGTCCCCCATGGAAATAGGATAACTGCAAACAAAACAATGTGCTTGCTTTTGTTTCCTCCAAGCAGATAATTTCTTATTAATTGCCACTCAGGATTCTATTTTGCATAATTTATACTCTGAATAGTCCAGGAGTGGAAGAAAAAATTAATAAAGAGGGGGCTTCTGTTTTCATGCTGGCACTGCCAGAACAGACTCCAGGCACAAAATAAAATAACAATAGAGTGGGGTTTGCCACTTTCCTCAGAGGCATCCAGGAGAGAATGTAACACTGTGCTCATACTTCCTTTAAGTGAGCAGCTTAACTTGTGTTTTACAGTCTGAATTCATGAATGAACACTTCTTCCAAATTCCAAGAAAATACAGATGATTTTTAATGTTCTTTTTGTAGTTCATGTATTTAGGAGTCACAGAATCTTAGCAGTCAATACATAATGAAGAAACCTATTGTTATAGGGGGCAGGAAAAAAACAAACAAAAACAAACCACAACAACAAAACCAAATAATTGACTCATGTATTCTGCTTAATAATTTCAGTTTCAATTATTTATATGCTGTTCTGCTGTGCTTCTTATCACAGTAACTGAAAATCCTGTATTAATTGATATTTTCCAAGACTTCAGATAGGAATCAAAAAATATGCTATATTAAAATATAGTATTTCAAGTTAAACTGTACTGGGGTGTTTGCTTATTTGTTTGTTGTGGGTTTTACACAAAGTAGCTTTAAAAAGTAGATGAACTTTATGCAGGCAGCACAAGAAACAGAGATTATATATAAGGTGCCTGGAGAAGAGAGACTTTTTATTTACTGCATAGCTGGAGAAGAAAAAGTCAACAGAAGTCATGAGATGCATGACTTCAGAGAAAATCCCTGAACTAAGCTATTGGCAACACAAATCAGTCAGCCTTGGTGTAATTTTGGGAACATATTATGCAATGGTAAATTTTGTACTGCTGGAGGAGTTTTGGAAGTTATCCATGCATTTTGCAATGAGACCTTCTCACCTACAAATATCCAGCAGTTTAGAAACATTGGCACTTGGCACATCTGTATGGTGGAAGCATTCTATCATCCATTCAGCATAATTCAGGTGCATTCAGAATTGTACAAATGTTGCTGATTTTTGAATATAAAATATCCAGATGCTTTTAACAACATGACTCAAGAAGGTCCATAAACAACATACAGCTATATATTTATCAAATAAAAATAGAAATACAGCTGAAAAAGCAAAGCTTATGCAGATTACTCCTCTCTTGCTCTCGTGTTTTATTCATTTAGAGCACAGTTGCATATCAAAGACAGCATGGTCAACTTAATTTAATCTTTAATTGTGGAATCAGCTGCAATTTATGAACAAGATCTTAGAGCTAAAGACAGATTACAGTGTTGTGCCAAAATAAAGTGTTTGGTGTCTTCCATTTAGAAAAGCCAGATACGAGCCCCACTTCTCATCTAGATCATGTGAATTTTTAAGATTCTTCATTTGTCAAGTGATCTAACACGTTCCTCCATGACTGCAGAATGCAACATTCTAGAAGCAGCACCCATCCCTCACATGAGCTCATACAGGACTACTTAATGCTTCAAGGAAAAAAAGGATACTTCCCTGCTATGGAAACAAAAGGGCTTTTTCCATCTTCCTGTTGTGTTTCCAAACTGAACAGAAGCAAATGTTAAACTGACCATTTTAACTAGATAAGCACTGTTCAGTAGCCTCTTCACTAAAGTAAGTCAGAAAACTGCATTTTTTTTTATTGCACCATATATTGAAAGACCAGTACAAATTCTTAGAAAATAGTAAGTGCTTGTCTTCCCTTAGTTGGCATTTTGAAAACATCACTTAAACAAATTTTTAAAACCTCCCTCTGGCAAAAAAACTACCCTGTGTGTTGTGTTGCCCTCAATGTCAGAAAACCTTATATTGTTTTAAGACAACAAAAGTGCAACTTGAGCAAAACCACCTTAAAGTTCAGCAAATTTTTTGCTTTCTCATGCAAGAAATTTTAAAGAAAAAATGCTGAACATCAATCTGGGGCCCTGTCCATAAGGATATGCAAATTTAATTGGAAAAAATGCCTGGTTTTGTGCTACATATAGTTGCCAATATCCCCCGTTATTAACACATCAGAAGAATTAAAAAAAAAAAAGTCTTGTCCAATTTTTCCCCAATATTTCTTTCTGTTGCTTCTTACAATATTTTCTACATACACTTTCATGTGAAGTATCAGTAACAAGTTTTGCCACTTGTTTTTTTTTTTTTTAAATTGATTGTTCCATCTTAGTTGGCAAATTCATTGCTTATAGAATATAAAATCTATCATATTTTTTGAACTGCAAGTCACAAGTAACTCCTAAAATGAAATCTTTTTATCCACGTTACAATAGGGAACGTTTCAGATCTTAAGTAAAAAGTAGGCAAATAAAAGAAATAAAAGTCTCAGTGAATTTCAGCTGAAATGTCCCAAGATAGAGGCTCAGATAGATCCTGCATTTTAATTTGTTGTTTATGAAATCTGACTCAAGAGGAAGGGATAAATTATGTGTATACATGTTATTATTTTATTAACTATATAAATATATAAAACTTTAAGGGACAACAAATTTTAAGCAACTGCAAACTTTAAAGGATAGCACCAAAAACTTTAAGGGACAAACTTTAAGGGACAGCAGAAGAAATAACTAGTATATACATCAGAATCCAAAATGAGATCCAACTAAAGGTTCCACTTCTGTGGTTTGTTTGTTGTGTTTTTTGTTGGGTTTTTTTTTGTTGTTTTTTTTCTTTTTTCTGTTCATTTTATTTTAAACATCGTCCATTGCAAAACCAAAATAAGGCAAATCAGAGCACGTGGAAATGTGCATCTAACCTTGAGTTTAAACAGTCTTCTATCCACTGGGAGATGTTCTATAGAGGATGAAAATAAGAGTGCACATGAGTGCACATAAATGACTGATCAAGTGGAAAGCTTCAGAATGAGGTCATATGTTCCTAGAAATCAGAGAATCCAAAGACTAGGACTTAAAAAATGGGGTACAAGTTCTGTAGAACTACACACAGTATTCAAGAACAAAATCAGACAATGACAGAACCAGAACTGGACCTCCTTGAGGTTAAAGCTTAAGAAGCTTCTTTGTTCTTATGAATACAAATTTTGAAAGTCAATCTTCAGTTCTTACTGACTAGAGAGGTGGAGACATAAGCTCATGATGCCTACAGAAATTATTTTTTGTTGATAAAAATAATCACTTATTAAAAAAAAGTTTGATGTCTTTACAGAAAATTATCTTCAATTTGAAAAATCCAGAACTACAAAAATGCAGTATGAAATTTAATGTGGATTTGTTTTCTTTTTTTTTTTCACCCTGGTTTGATATAGTTGTTATGAAATTACTAATGCAATTTTATATGAATTACCTTTTTATTATCTTTCTTAATTCATACTCACCAGAAAAAAATGATGTGAGGATCAGTACTTTCCTAATCCACCTTCATGCTGGCAAGGTAATGACCACATGTACAGTACAGGGTTTACTGGCTTTAAAAAAGCCTCCAACCTGAGTTAGGACTAAAAACTTTCTTATGGGTTGTGAAACAGACAGTTATGGTTAAGAAATTTATGTACCCTAAGTAAACTTGTTGTTCCTCCTGACATCTTCAAAAACAGATGCTTATTTACCTTGATTCTGCAAAATAATTGAGCATCTCCTCTTCTAGTTCATTTTGAAACTGGCCTTGGTGATGCCATGCATGCTGTTCATGCTTAGTGCAAAAGGAAAACAAGTCACAAAAAATGCTGGAGGTCCTATTCTTTTAATCTAAGAATATTAAATTTTGTTGGGAATAAGTCTCACTATTCCCAAGGTAAGATCTGCCCCTGGATATTATTAATTCATAGGTCTAGTTTTAAGATGTTGGAGAAGGCAAATTTACTTTAGTCTTTCTTATTTAAACAGCTAAATCTTCCTTATAAATGAGATCTGACCGAAATAATTCCCCTTTTTGACAAACAAATAATAGAAAATGAATAAACTAATCTCCATAGGGATATTTAGCTGCTAAAATAAGGCTATGGCTAAGTCCTTCTACAATCAAAGTTTAGCATTTTATGATTTATGATGTTTTCTCCTGCCTCTTTTTGCTCCAATTAAAATTTAACAAGATTGTTTGACCTTATCAGTTGTCTCGAAGATTAGTTTTTTATCTTTTCCATTTTTCTTAAATACTTTTTCTTTATTAATGATTACTGCCTGTTCTATGTGATCTTTTTGTCTACAGAAAACACCTTGACTTTGCTTCCAGAGGGAAATATTAATAAGTTCATAATTCAACTAGAATCTCTACTAAAAGCTAGTGATTTTTCATTGTATTGCTTTTAGTGTAAACTCATGACCTATTTTTGTCATCCTGTCATGGCAGAAAACTAAAATAATTGTATGGTGTGATCCATGAATAAATAAAAGGGATAAACTCCTCTATTGCCTTATGCCTGAACACAAGGATAACTATCTGAGAGTTATGGAACAGGAAAAAAAAACACAAAACAAACTCCATTATTGGCTCATCTACTGTTTACCTGCTTAGACTCACAATATTATACTACTGCACCTCAAATTGGATGTGCATAGTATGTTCTGTGCTTACTGCAGCAGAAGTATCTGATGAAATTTCAGAATCTGCAGACTCTGATTTCTAGCAATAAATGGGACTAAATATGTTGACTTACCATTTCCTCTCTATACACAAATCACAATAATGAAAAAAACCAAACAAACAAACAAGCAAAAAACCCACCACAAAATAAGGCAAAGTTTTGAACACAGGTATGCAAACTTGTTTTATTTGGGAATTATATTTGTTTTGGTATTATTTGTTTTGGGATAATATTTTACTTCACAGTCTACATACCTTTCAGAAAACCTGCTGACAATTTACTCTTAGGATCAAAAGGTTTAAGTTGATTAATCCTGGCTTAATACACAGAAACAAAATATGACTTCACATTTTGTGGTTTAGACATTTAACAGTTCCTTGAAAGATATTTTCATAGGTTAATTTTTGTTCACTCAAAAACAGGCAAACAAGGTTAGGTAAATTACCCTTTGAAAATGCTTTTGTGTTAAGTCCATCTAAAGTGATCATTTCAGACACAAGCACACAGTCTTTGGACACCTAATGATAAACTAGATTATTCACTTCCTTAGATTGCAGGGACAAAATGAAAAATACCATAAAATGAATGCAGCAAAAAATTCCATTATAAGTAATCCTATTATACAGTATTTTATGCTATTTAACTTCAGCAAGCATATTTATGTGTTGTACACATTTATGTATACACATAGCTGCTGTGATGTCCAGACATGATGGAGACAGGAGAATAAAAACTACAGATAGTGTGATTCCCGTAGCTAGGGATTTTTCTTTTTTTTTTTTCACCAGTTGGTAGACAAAAACTATAGGTTACTGAATGTTATTCATTTCAGCTGTCCACAGAGTATTTCTTGTTAAACTAAAAAATGCCTCAAAAATGATTGTGTTCCTTTGCTCTGGAAATTATAAATATTGTTCTTTCTCAAAGATATGTTAAATCATAGAACTATGAATAATAGCCAACTGGAATGTAGATAATTGCTATTATGTGGCCATTTTCTATGACTCTATTCTATTTTCAGTTTCCAGGTACTTCATTAGTTGTAAATGAAGATAAATTTTATAATTATACAATTCTGGATTTCATATTTCTGTTTTGTTTTCCCTTGAAAATTTAGTACTACAGAAATCTTAGATTTCCCTCATGTGAGCTATTTGCTTCAGTGTCTTGGGACTTATATCTTAGAAGAAACCAAATTGGACTGTGAAAAATCTTTATTTCCACTGGGATTTTTATTTTTAGATTTATTTTTTTTTACTTTCCCTCCATCTGCCTTTGACCAATTTTCTGTGCTTCAAGCATGAACAAGCAATATTAATCCAATTTCCAGTTTCTGTGAGGCACGTTAAGGTATATCAAATGCACCTCAACTCACCTCTTTAGGACCTATGCATTTATTTAACTGTTTCATTATCTCACTGCCATCAAATCTGTGCAAAACCCAGACCTATATACTATGAAAAATATGGATTTGTCTGAAGTAGATGTGGAGATGAAAAGGAAAATCGAAAAGGAAAATCAAAAAAGTAGACACCGTATTGCTTTTTGACAAAGGAAGGATTCTACTCAGATTTCCAAACTAGCAATCACTCAAGCCCCTCACCTTTTGGGTTTATAATTCAGTCAGCATTCAATTTACTCACCAGGTAAGGTTCAACAGCAGTAGAGTTAGTACTTGCTCTCAAAACCACTTCAAAGACTAGGAAGAAAAAAAGACATACGATCAGTTTCTTTTTTTCCCTTTAGCTTTCAGTCAGTTACAGCAGAAAGAAACAGGAGTGTTGACCTTTTCCTCCACCCCATTCATAGGGGAAGGTATTATTTCTGTGCTCAGGAGGAGAACCAAGGCTGACCAAAACATTTCTCACTTTATCTTGTTTAACTTAAATGAGATTATATTAGCTGAGATTCACATGCCCTTTCTGTTATATTGTTGTTCCTTAGATAGTTCACATCAATTTTCATTTATAGGTAGCAAATATTAGGTAGAAATATCTTGAGATACTACTCTAATTTACACGAAAATAACCCTTCAACATACTTGCATGTCATAGCTGTTACTAATTATTGTTTATTATTGTTAAATGTATATACTGCATATACATCTATAGTATAGATAGATAGATACACAGTTTTAAAGTTATAAACTCAAACCAGGAGGGACTAATTTGTAGGTCGCTACAAGAGAGCAGCTGTTCTGGTACTATTTTTTTGACATTTGCTGTATTTTTTGCTGTGACACTGGATAGTCTTTTTTATTATTTTCTTCTTTAATTCACAAGTGGCTTATTAGGTTTCACACCTAGTTGAGGGGGGAGGGGTGGGGGAAAGCAACAACAATATCTCATTGGAAAAACTCAAAAATCCAATATTGGGTTGTTATCTGGGTATAGACTTTGGTATGTGAGGATTCTCCTTCCCTTCTCTTCTGGAACAATAACATGCAGAAAAATACTCTTATAACATAGATTGTTCTTTGGGTTTTTGCTGGTTTTTTTTCCTTACCAGTTCCTCTGAGGAAACCTCTATTACAATTTCATGTCTTTCTGTCCCCATTCAATGACTCTTCCCGCAGAAAGTTGCAATAGCACATAATGAATAGCAATATTTATCCATAGATCAAAGAGCTTTTCTGTTGATACTCCTTCACTGAAACATCAAGTAGTTTTATTGGTGAATTACAGAAAATGGAATATGGTATTTAACACTTAGAAGACGTCACTTGTTTAGCATATAAAAAACAGAGCTTCTCATGTATCAAAAATAGTGTGGTCAGCAGGACAAGGGCAGTAATTGTCAGCCTGTACTCAACACTGGTGGCGCCACACCTCAAATCTGTGTTCAGTCTTGGGCCCCTCACTTACAGGTAAGACACTGAGGTGCTGCAGCAAGTTCAGAGAAGGACAATGAAGCTGTTGAAAAGATTAGACAACAAGCCTTATGAGGAGCTACTGAGGCAACTGAGGTTGCTTAAGCCAAAGAAAATGATCCTGCAGGGAGACCTTACTGCTCTCTACAACTAACTGAAAGGAGGTTGGTCTCTTCTCCAGGGTAACAAACAATAGGAGACGAAGAAATGGCACCAGAAAAAGAAATTGCCCCAGTGAAGGTTTAAATTCAATATCTGGAAAAAATTCGTCACCAAGAGGCTTGTCACACATTGGAACAGGCTGTCCAGGGAAATGCTTCAGTCAGTATGCCTGGAAGTGTTTAAAAGAGGCGTAGACATGACACTTAGAAACATGGTTTATTTGTGGCAATGTGATGTTGGACTCCAATATGTTAATGGTCTTTTCCAAGATAAATAATTCTAAGATTATATGCCATCCAGACTTTTTAATGGAACACTGACATTATTTTCTGTGACACACAGGAAAATAACAAAGTGATTGATAAAAGACATTTACTAAAATGTTCTGAATATTTTTTCCTATTCTCACAGTGCATTTCTCAGAAATTGTGATGATGTCAAAATCTCTGTACTTTAAACACTAGAGAAAAAGACAGAAAATTCTCAACCTTTAAAAACTATAGTAAAGAAAGCACACAGGCAACAGAAGTATTCAAGAGGTCTGTTTTTTTTTTTTTTACAGGAATGTAAATATACTTCTAATACATATTTCTAACACTAAATTCTTGTCAATGAGCTAGGGTTTGGTTTAGGGATTTTTAGTGGAATTTTCAGTAAATTGATGGAAAAATCATTAGAAAATTTTTCTTCATCATACATTTTTCAAATATTATTTTCTACATTGTAATACGTATGATATTGTTTCAAAACCAAAATCATTTATAGAGAATACTTTAAGAAGAACTGCATGTTTCTGGAAATAAAATTCTATACCCTGTAACTCTCAATATGAATCTCAACTGTCAAAAATCAAAAGGAGTCAGACCCTACTTGTTAAGTGGACAAGGCAGAAACTAAGCCTGCCTGGTTTCTCTCCATTTCATAATTCCCTTGAGAAGAAAAAAGACAAAATTGTAACTTGACATAATATACGACTGGTGGAAAATCAGTTTATGGAAAGTTGCTTGTCTAGCAGCAGATACATATATATAAAAAACCTCCCCAAACAAGCTGTCCCTGTAATTTTAACATTGAAGACATTGATTAGTAAATCTTGAAAGAAGACACTGCTATTTCTCCTTTCCTTTATATGATTGAAATTTTAAGGTCCTCCTAATTTGCCTTTTTATTCTTTATATTGTTTAAAAGGTGTAATAGTTTTTTAAACTAGTTTAGGTGTTGTATATGCCAAATTCACACACAAATATCAAAGGATATTTATTAGAAATGCCCTAGAAAAGGAATGAATTGGAAGAACAAGCAAAAGTTTTCCGTTCACACTTTTTGCTGTTGCTGGCACTGGAAAGTTCAAGAACCTGCCTCTCACAGAAGGTGACAAGGTCTGTAGTTAAAAACTGTAAGGGGTGGGATAAGATATTACTAAAAGGAGAAAAAAAAATATGGATGAACTTCTGTAAGGAGTGTTATTGCTTGTTGTCACTGCAACTCAGGTATTTGTATAGCTTCTGAAATGTGCTGCCTCCTATTTTACTGAAATGAAGGTGTGTCTGCTCTTAAGATTTCTTACACGCACCAAAGTCATGAGCAAGTGCACCTCTCAAATCCTGTGAATGTCCATAATGAAGCGAGTAGAATCACTTACAAAGGCAGCTTCTGGGCTGTAATAGAGTAAATTATCAATTTTTCCCTCTGGATCAACTCTCAGAATAATTTCTTTTTAAAAACCTGATCAGCCTTCAGTAGCAGAGTATCATGTTATAAGGAATTAACCTTCACAATAGTCCTGTATGGAAGGTATATATTGGTTACACTCTACTCAGGTGTTTTGACTGTCTCTTCCAACTGTTAAACGAAAAGCTATGTCTACATTATCAAATAGTGTTGCTCAGTAGAAATAACCACATCATCTGCTTTCTGGAGAAGATGGGAAGAGCTTCTTAGGACTAGCTATAGTAAGACCCATGGGCTAAGTGCTGTTCCTAGTTGAACAGATTCTAATTTGTACTCCTCTAGCACTTCAGTTTCATCTGACAGACATTTTGTCAGCTTCTCTATATAGTGGGAGTGAACAACTAGGAGATTCATTTTAAAGATGCATTTCTGATACAAGCTAACATGAGTTAGCTAGTGAGTGCAATTGAAGTCAACCAAACCATGGTTTGAGGTAAATGGGTAATTCAGGCCCCACTAGACACTAGTGGCATGCCATTTTAAGCAACTTCAATAATGTGGAGAAGAGACCATGAGGGAATGATCTTTTCACCAGACTTTCATAGATTTGATTTGAATACTGACTAGGAGGAATAGATGATACAGTTCTAGCAGTACTTATTCTAAAATTATGGTAGTTTTTTCTTCCACATCATTCTAAGGTTAATATTATTAATCCAGTGTTTAATCCTATGCACTAAAATGATTAGTTTACATATAAAGATGAAGGAAAAAGGAAATAATTTAAACTCCTGAGAATGGAATTGATTTATGTGTTCATGGTATTATGGCATCTTGTCAAGCCATAAATGATAGTTTTTTGGTGGCAGTGAATCAATTTTTTTAAGAAAAAAAAAACCCTGTGAATGTGTATCTCAGAGAATGAACAAAACTCACTAGTGGGTAACTTACTGGAGTTTGGAAGAATAGCTAGAGATTAAGTTCTGAGGGTTTTTTTTTTCTTGACTCTCTTAAGTCTTATCCATTAAGAGAGTTTTTTAGCTACCTAAATTTCCCATCTATTCCAGTCAATGATAGAGCTCCCACTGGAGAGTCAGAATTAGCTTAAAAAAGAATAGAAAGACATTTTTTGGAGAAATTCTACCTCTATGAGTAATTCTGATGTTTGATGCCTTTCTTCATTTATTTGATAAAAATGAGATATTCACAGTGAACGTCAGAAAATATTGTATAATAGATTATAAGATATCTACCTGACTTCTACTTCTTACTATGAAAGAAAGGGTAGATAAAATTCACTGTGGCAAAGGGAATTTCTCCTGTTCTAAGGCTGACAAAAATCAACAAGTTGGAGAGCACCCTATCTCTAAATATGAACTGTTTCTTATTTTAAATAATTAAAATACCAGAAGTGTTTTCTGTAGTCAAAACCATGTTACATTCCATTAACAAAACTATCCAGCAGGCTCAATAAAATTTGTATGCTATTTTCCATTTTCTTTCATTTCTTTTTATCTGATACAGGCATATGTCTTGCAAGTTTTGGCATTTGGCAAGACCATAATCTTTACACTAAGAACTTAGTGAAATGTCTGCACGATTTACTAATTGAATATTTAACTATTTAGCTATTTCTCTGAAAAGCTAAAAATTGTAATACATATTTTCTCATGATATGGACTGAAGCTTTCAAAAAGTGACTGATGATTGTGGACTTAAATTATAAGGACATTTTCTTGTTGGTTTCGACTGTCGTAAAAGAATTTCTGGTTTTACATTAATTCTTTCATGCTTCTATATAAACTAAAGGGTGTTGATTTTCTTGTTTGTTTCCTGAGAAGCAAATACCACTGAATGAAACTGCCTTAACATCACAGGTGAACCCCCATGTCTTCAAGCATTTGACAAGAACACAACCAAATCACTCAGTGACATAAACATTTTTTTAGTAAGTAGGATGACTGTTGGGGATGGATAGCAAGTTCTGTTCAACACAAGCACACAGGCACGGTCATGCCTGTTTTGAACAAAAAAAAACCCTTCACATCAGTCACATTCTCCATCCCAGCTGTGACTGGCAGCATGGACTCAGAAGAATAGGTCAAAGAGGCCAAATTGGTCAAAATGTACAAGTCCTATCTGCTAGACTGGCTTATTGTGTAATAATTCTACCTTGAACTCAGTCTACAGTGTTAGAAGTTCAGTTATGTGTTTTGTTCAGCCTCTGTAAGATTATTATATTCTGTTTCAATTTTCCATTTATTGTTCTCAAATAATTTTTGCAACAAAATTGCTTTCAAAAAATTTTTCCAAGTATTCCTTTTCAATCTTCTTTCTATTGCTTTCAAACTTAGATGGTCTACATAAGATACCTCTTTGAGCAGTCCAGTCAGGGCCAAACTGTGTGACTGTATCTACATCTAAGGTCAGTTAGTGATCACTACTTGGGTCACTATCACCTTCTGGCATCCTGCCTTAAATGCCTTGCAAGGACATAAATCTTTTATGAGTTCATCTCTGTTTCCCTCTTTGCCAGAAAGAAGAAATTTCTTTGCTTTGTCTGTGATTTCATTAAGGCTCCCCATAAGAATTACCTATGCTTGGATTGTTTTCTCAGGTGTGTTGGTTTCAGCTGGGATAGAGTTAATTTTCTTTATAGGGCTGTATTTTGGATTTGTGCTGAACACAGGGTTAATAATATAGAAATGTTTTTGCTACTGTTGAACAGGCCTTACACAGAGCCTTTTCTTCTTTGCACACTGCCACAAGGGGCCTGGGGGTACATGGGAGGTTGGGAGAAGATAAAGCCAGGACAAGTGACCCCAATTGACCAAAGGGACATTTCATACCACATGACATCATGCTCATATATAAAGTGGGTATAAAAAGGAACAGGGAAGAAATTTGGAGTCATGGCACTTGACTTCCCAAGTAACTATTACATATGATGGGGCCCTGCTCTCCTAGGGATGGCTGAACACCTTCCTGCCCATGGGAAGCAATGAATACGTTCTTTGTTTTGCTTTACTTGCGTGCACAGCTTTTGTCCTCCCTATTAAACTATCTTTATCTCAGCCCACAAGTTTTCTCACTTTTACTCTTCTAATTCTCTCCCAGATCCTGCTAGGGGAGGAGTGAGTGAGCAGCTGTGGGGGGCTTGGTTGACAGCTGGAGTGAAACCACAAAACCAGGGAGTATGAATTTAATCTATTGAGTTAGAGCCGGGCAGATAAAGTCAAGATCTCACACACTTGAGTGTTTCTTTTGTGTAGGTTTCACTCCTGAAAATATTGATAGTTGTTCTAATAGAAAATGTTTTCAGACACTTGCAGAAAATTGCAGTCATATGTCTGACCATTGAAAAAGGCAAATAAATACAGAAACAATATTGTTTCTTAATATTCTAGTCAAAAAAAGTTATGCAAACTCTTTCATTAACTTATTAAAGAAAAAAAAACAGAACACCGGACAACGAAACACTGTAAACTATGCACTGTCTTCCAGAAACCTTGTATTTTTACTGATGCTTTTCTAATGAATAAGCTGTTCATGAACTTCACTGCTGTAAAAATGGTGTTTATATACATTCTGTTTGCTTTGTGTGTGTGGATAATAATGACTTTATTTTTATTTATATTAGAATCTTAGTATCAATCAGATTGGGACCTGAGGACTTTAGAGTCCAGTTGTCTGCTCCAAGTAGGGCCATCTCTAAGATCAGACTGGGATACTCAGAGCTTTGCCCACTCAAAAACCTCTAAAGATCCAACTACAGAGACTATACAAGTCCTCTGCATAACCTGCTCCACTTTCCTAAAGGGGAAAAGGCTTTGCTCCTTATAACCAGTCTGAACCTCTCTGATTTTAGCCTCAGATTCATTCTCCAGTGTCTGTACCATCTTGGTGATAATTTGCTAATTTTTCCTATTTTCTAATGTTTTCGTATTATGGGCCCCAAACTGGATGTAGTAGCTAGATGAGGTCTAAGGAATGTTGAGTAGAGGAGGATAATCGCTGGTTGCACCCTCATTAATACAGCTCAGGATTCTGCTGCCCATCTTTGCTGTCAAGGCTGATGTTCAGCTTGCTGTTCCTCCAGATCTCCAATGCCTTTTCTCCATAAGGACCCCCCCGCCTAGTGATCATTTCTCAACTTCTGTCACTACTCAGGGACTCTCATATCCCAGGTGCAGCACTTTACATTTGCCCTTGTTGAATTTCATGATGTCCCTGTCAGCTCATTCCCTCAGTTTTTCTATTACTCTTGGAATCACAGCTCTGCCCTCAAGATTATTCACTGGTTTCTGTGCTTATTAATTTGAATACTCCTTCCTGTTAGACATGAGTTAATACCAATACCCTTTCAGATGAGACATTAACTTTGGACAATGGAATTAAAAGGTTTTTTGTTGAACATACCTAACTTGACCTATGCTAAAAACATATGTACCATTTGGTTTATATCATCCTTATGACTGACCGCCAGAACCTAGATTTTTAAACTTTATTTAAATCCATCTGTGCACTCTTAACTAAGACATTCCTGTTATGGCTAATCCTTTGTGGTATGACTCTTCAGGGTTTTCAGGATAAGTAAGAAGGATGACCTTGATTATTAACAGGCCTTTCAGTCTCACTTCTGAGTGCGACTGCCTGGTAAAATTATGAAAAAGGTTATTTTGGGAGTGATTTAAAACGACTTGAGAAGCAATGCAGCCACAAGGGTTGGTCACAAAGTTGGTTCTGCTTAACCAGTTTAACTCCCTTTTATGATAAGAGCCTTCATCTCATTGACCAAGGCAAGACAAAAGATGTGGATATTTTTCATTTTAGCAAATGTTTGATACTGTCTCTCATAGTATCCTTCAGGACAAGTGTCCAACATATAGCTAGACAAGTCCACAACACATAAGAGCAATTGGTTCTTATATTGGGCTGCCAGGCTGTCATCAGTGGGTTGCCCCAAGGCTCAATTTCTAAGCCCAGTGCTCTTTAATAATTTTATAAATATTCTGGATGCAGGAATTGAAGGTACATTAATTTTGCCAACAATATAAAATTAAGGGATGCTGTGGACTCCCTCAGAAGTAGAGAGGCCTTTCAGAGAGATTTGGATAGATTAGAGATCCAGACAATCACTAGCTCTATGAAATTTTAGAAGAGCAAGTACCAGAGTCTGCACCTGGAATTGTGTAATCCTTGTTTTACATACAAATCGGGGGACAAGAGACTGGGAAACAGACCTATGAAAAGAAATCTGGGAATCTGGGTGTATTTTTAGGTAGTCTTGCAAGGAGCAGAGAGTTGGATGTGTTATTCTTTATGGATCCCTTCGAATTTGAGATATCATGTTTCTATGACTCTTTGGCTTTTGTATCATTGAATTAAATATCGTTTGTTTCAGTGCTCACAGATACAGATTTTTTTCTCAGAAATTCCAATCCAAAGTTTTTACTTTCTTGTCCTCTTCATCTCACAGGAACACTCTTGTTTTTGTTCCAAGATTACTAAAATATTATATAAAATAATTTCCTTAGTCAATAATTGTGGAACTTTGTTCTTCAGATTCTCACTTCATATAAGAAGAAAAATGCATATTTCTCTAGAGTGCTTCTTACATTTTGTGTTAATCAGTAGTTTGCTGGAATACATTATATTTTTAATAAACTTTCAAACAGTTACTTGAAATTTTTTTTTTAAAAATTCAGGAGTGAATGATACTACAAATGAAAAATAAAGTAGAGTGAAAATATTATATATTAAAGTCACAGACAATCCCATTATCTGAAACACCTTTTTTTTTTTTTTTTTCACAGTCAGGCAATTATTAACATCTTTTAAATAGTGGTAGTAGTGATTTATTTTTCATGTTGTTTCATGATAATATTGTAGAGCTCTAAAAACCAGATGTTTTAGGTTCTGTGAAATCATGAAGTCCAGAAAAACCTCCTTAACAATACTGATAACAATAAAAAGTTGCAAATTTTGATGAATCATGTCTACATTGAAATAACATCTATTTAAATTTGCACTGAATGCAACCATGCTTTAACTGTCATAACTACGTTTTTACCCACATTCAGCAGTTCTTTCTTTTTACAATGCTACTCTTCTCAAAAAATACTTTTGCAGATTCATTGAGATAAATTGAAATAATTATGTCGAAATTATTCCCCTAATTAAGTACTTTATAATGAAGACACTATATGTTCTGTGGGGGATTAGAAAGAAAAGCTATAGATTAATGTATGATGTTAACACAAAGATAAGTTAACAAATTGAGGTCATCCCATGATAAGCCTCAATAATTAAGTATTGCAACAGTCTATTACTGTAACTTGTGCTAGCATCTGCGATCAAATGTTACTTAGTTTTCCTTGGCAGCCTTTCATCAGTCCTTTGCTGCTTTTTGAAAAGGGTGAATCTAAGATTGCCTACAGATGAAATTGCTACTCTACTAAAACAACGATCTGGGACAGGTAAAAACAGAGATAAATTTATAAGAAATACTGTGTTTTCAGTGAAATACAGTATTGTGACTCCCTCTGACACTTGTAACCCTACTGCTTTCTTTAAACTCTTCCTGGGAGTTGTGCATTAGAGTCAAATACAACTTGATCTTTACCAGTTCACACACTCTTTTCATGGACTACTTGAGTCAGTTAACAAAATCTGTAAATCACCCAGGGAAGCGCTATGGATACATTTGGTGCTCTACTCTGCTGATTTTAACTCACCATATAACTACAGTTCTAGATATAACAGATTAAGATAATAACAGTTTCCTAGCCATGACTTCTGTCTTTTGTGTGTCTACATGATTGATGGGAAAGTTATTAAAAGTCAGGAACACCAAATGCCTTTAGACCTTTGTCTCTGAGTAGATACCAATTACCAGACTGATTTCCTAAGAGAGTGCTCTAACAGCAGGAGATTCTTGTAAAGGGAGTAACACCATTTCCTCTGTAGTCAGAGATTCCTAAACTTCTTTGCAGCTGAACATAATTTGTAATGTGCTTTACATAACCAGGGGAAGACATGCTTATGTAAATACTGAAAAACCTATAGCCATAATGGTTATATAGACATTCTATGATTCTACAATTCTAATCTCCTGGTTAGATTATTGCCACGCAGGGAACTAACAGAAAAGTTGTTTTGTTTTTTTTTAATACAAAATGTATTAGCTGTTTTTAATTGAACTCTCTGTTATTACAATTAAGGCAGCTTTAAGTTTGAAGGAAGCAAAAAGAAATATTAAGTGTTGACTGGGCATGTCAGGCACAGAAAATGCGTGGAAGAAATTAGTTCTGCATTGCACCGGGAAGCCTAGAGATAGGCTGATGGGCAGGGCTTACAATATCACAGAACAACACTTGCAAATGGACTTCTTTGTGGTGAAAAGTTAGCTCTGCTCAAGCCTTGTTTCACTGTGATTTTATTTGTGTAGATGTTGAGTACTTTATCTAATACAATTACATCATGAAGGAAATACTTACCAAGGAACTTGGACTAGTAAAAGACACTGAGCACCAAATGAAAAATTTGGCATTCAGTGAAATAAGAATAAGCTCAAATTTTAAGATTTTTTTCAAGACACATTTACAAAAATATGAAATATTTTGTTATGTAAAAGAAGCATAAATTTTATAGAATTACAAAAAATGTCTTAAAATATGTCTTGTGTATACAGACATAGATGTGTATATATAGATATACACTGACAACTGATACACTGCTATAGCTCAATAATTTAAAACATGAAATTATAAATGCTATAGGAGTAATTTCTGGTTGGGAAATACTAAATTGCCCCTACAAGAGACTGCTTCAAAAGTATATAATACTGAAGTAGTCAAGGGCAAACAGAAAAAAAAATATGTAAAATAAGTTCAAAAAATGTAAATTTCCCTCTTCTGCACTGTCATATATGACAAAAAACAGCTCTAGTTTATTTTTACATCTTTTGTTCTAGAGAAAGGAAACAGGGGAAGCAAGTAGCCTTTAGAAAGGCTACTAAACTAAGTGAAACCCCTTAAAGCTGTGTGTATTACTTAGCTGAGTATTTGCATACTTGGAACTACTGAAGAGAATATTTGAAAAATAGATGAATAGCTTTAACCCAGTGTTTTGGAGTAAACATTTATGTGAAGTATCTGTGAAATAAAATACCATAGTCATCAGTTACAGCTTTTCTTCACTAGAATTTCAATGTAAAGAAGAGGGCTATGAAGCATGATATTCTTGACTTTTGTCTCTAATTCTGACTTTTTCTTAATTTAATCAGCTTGTAGAAAGTGGATAGAAGAAGTGTAAGTAATAGAAGAGAAAGTGGAAGTTCAAAGTTGTTTTTTTTTTTATTGCTGTTGCAGCTATTTTTAAGAAGTTACATTCTTAGCCGCACCTAATCTGAGAATGCTAATATGATTTAAAAGGTGTGAACTGTACAATGAAAAAAATGAAAAAAATTATATTTTATGGATATTAATACTTCAGTTTCTAATAAAAGAAAAATTAAATCAGTATAATATTAAATTACTTCAGCTAATAAGTGCTCTGATTTACTCACATATTTTCTGATGAACCAGAATATGCTATTTTATCTTTTTAGCTACTTATGCATATTCTCCAGAATACAAGTTTCAGTCACACTTCATTTTTACTAATTAAACTATCTAAATATTTAGGTATATAGGCAAAAAAAAAATCTAGGCTTCTTCCACACTCAAAGAAGAATAAGGTCCTTAAAAGGCTGTTTCACTCTAAGATTTTTTCCAGCTATCTTAAAATAAGTTAAAGTACCTTCTTCAGGTTCAACTTTCTCCACTCATTGGAGAGTTAGAATTAAATGGCTGCATTTGCATGCTTGGAAGAGACAAAGATGCAGCTTTAAACTGTTGTACTCTAACTTACAGTTCTCATCTGTGTGTTTCAAACAATTCTTGTCCTGCATACTTTGTATTAGAGCTAAACCCATAGGTTTAAAATAATATTTTCATACTTTAAGCCATATTTGCATAAAGTAATAATATATTAATATTTATTATTAGGGTATTCTTGTTTCTTCCTACTTTGTCTGTACTTACTCCACAGTAATAGACATAGCATTACTGATGAGTACATTGTTAAATACTTTGTTTTATCATTAAGAACTGAGTCATTTTTTTTTCTAATCTAGTACATTTTAATGACATTAATTTAAGTCTTCTTAACTAGCCCTTTTATAACCTTATAGACAGATTCTTCCCCATGTTGGCAGATGAACAATAAAACACATCTTTTTCTGGTTATTTTATGTCCACAGGAGTTAATTATGAAAACTTTATTAGTATAGCAAACATGATGTTTATTAGGATTTCCTCTATTACCTGTTAATAAGTAATCTGATAATCATCACTGACAAATGTAGTGCAGTAAAGGAGTTTTACAACTCCATTAGTTTCCTTTGGAGAAAGAGAAAAAATCTTTTTTTTTTTACTTTTTTTTAAATAAAACTATAGTATACTGTTCTTAGATGTAAGATATAATTGATTTTATGATTTTTTTTTTTCACAGATGTACTTCATTACATCCGTTACTAGTCTAGCCAGGCAGAACAAGTGTTTGAAAATCACTGAGCTATCATGATGTATCTAATTCTAGATCCTAAACCTGGTGTTTAAGATTTTATTAAAATGAGACTGAATTGTCAGAACTGCAAAGTAGATATAGCTTGAAAAGCAGTTATGAGCATATAGATGGTTGCAGGCTTTTGTTTTTTTTTTCTTTCTTGATTTTAAAATAAAATAATCATTAGCCTGAACTACAGTACAAGATATTCTTTGTAATGTACATTGTTTCCAATTCAGTAACTGATATTAATTAAAATGAAAGGGCTTATTGCACACAGTGTATAAAAGGAAGAAAGGAGCTTATTAACCTAAACCATTAAGTCTTAGGTAATAGACTTTTGAATCCTTAAGTAGCTATCATTTGTCTGATCAAAGAAAGTACATTTCTAGTGTATTGTTTTCTCTATCTAGAGACTGAGTCCTATAAGAATCCAGTGACCAAGGTTTTCCTAAAACTACAATCCATTATAATTATGGTTATGGAGGTCTTGGTTTAACTTTAAAAATGAGACATTTCCTTCATTAAGAAAAAAAATCTTAGTGTGGACTTTTACTTCACCTAACATCACAGAATCATAAAAACACAGAATATGCCAAGTTGGAAAGAACCCACAAGGATCTTCGAGTCCAACTCCTAGCCCTTTGCCCATTCCCAAGAGTTACGTCATGTGCCCAAGAGTATCATCTGCAAGGAAAGATTACATGCAGGTACCCCCAAAATATGAGAAAATTGAAGGATTTAGGACAATTTATTTCCAAAAGCCAAGAACACTTAACTTTTCATCACAAACTTGCCTAGGAAAGGCACACACTCTGTTTTTCTCAGGTTCCCCAGCTACTCTCTTGCTCAGGCATGAGCAAGTCATGTTTGCAAGAACTTCTCTTATACCACGAATTCAGTTTCTCTGGAATGCAGGAGGAGAAAACAGGGCTTAATGTCAGAATAGTGACACAGTTTTGACAGGAACTGAAACTACTATGCAACAAATTAAAAATATCATGAATCAATCTGGTAATTAAAAAGTTTAATTTAGGAAGATATTATTCATTTAATGTACTAAGAAAAAGCACTCAAATTAGGAACAATAAAAAAATAAAATCTTGCTAAAATCATTATCAATCAAATGTATTCTTAGCTTTGTTAGCTAACTGAATCACAGTTGACAATTCCCAAAGTCAGGGAAGTGACAAGAATACAAACACTGTTAAATGCAAAAGGGAAGAAACTAGATACCTGGAAACAAGCATTTACTCTTAGCTTAAGTAAAATCTAAATAAATCAGTCTCATCAGAATTCTGCACTTGTCATTTTTCCTGTTATATTAGTACTGACACTTACCTATGGAGAAAATTCTTAGTATCAAAGCCAAACTTTTGTCCAAGCCTTAAATGTCAGCTCCACTTTTTTTTTGGTGTTATGCTTCCCCTTCCAAGGTCATTTTGAGAACTAAATTTAATGGGAACAGTCTCTTGCAAGCAGGAAGCTGCTGGGTGTCACTGAGGCCTCAGCATCCTGGTTTGTTCAATGGGGAGAATGCAGAGCTAGTAAAGGTCCTTGTCTATTACTCTTAGGTACATGCGGGCTTGCATTTATACACTAGTGATCACACTCTGCTCACCTCTCTGAGGTTCCCAACTAAATTTTGAAAGCCAAGACATTTCCTGGGATTCTGTAGTACAAAGTCTGTAGCTTTTACTAATAAATAGCAAAAAAAATTCTGATTTAGTGGGTGACTAAATCTTTTATCAAGATTGCCATCAGAATACTAGCTTTATATAAATCATCATGAAGAACAGAATGGTTTAGGTGAGAAATGCATAGAATTAAAAAGTCTTTTCATAAAAGATGGTGGGTTGCTCTTTTTTTCCTTTTTAAAAGTAAAAAAAAAAAGAATAAAAAATGTTCTGCTTTAGGAAAAGTGTTTGGGCACATTCATCCCACAGTTCCCAGAAGTCAAACCCCTCAGGTAATAAAGCCCTCAGGATGTAGCATGTTAGTGCAGCTGATATACAGGGTACTGTTGTTAAGAGTTCAGTGTAACAGTTGGAGAATTGTATGATTCAGTCTGAGAAGATAAAAAAGCAAAAAGACTGACATTTTAGAAGTATAATCAGTGAAACTGGGAAGTGGGAAGAATTGCAACCACACCGTAACTGTGATCTCTCTCTAAAAAAGTTTAAGAATACTTTGTCTATAGAAAATAATTCCATCTGCCAAATCTGCTGGGATTAATGTGCCAAATTAAATTTGCCTTTTTTTTAGCAAAAAATATTTCAACCCTTTCTTCATGTCTGGACACATAAATGTCAGCATGGCACTTTTTATATTACAAAGTGAATTGGAGCTCTTTAAAGAAGCTGTTAGACTTTTAGTTTGGTTTGACAAAATAGTTATGTCATTAAATGAATCAAGAGGATTTTATATCTACTGTAAATTTGATTCTGAGTTGCTACTTGTTAGTTTGCACCTCAGCTACCTTAGACATATTTTTTTTGTGATTTTGCAATCCATTCATTAGTATTGATACGTTTTTACATCATCTTTCAATAATCCCTGTTTACAAAAAATCACAAAATAAAGGTTACTTCGATTTACAAGCAGTGAAGCCAGAACACACTGTGGCCTTCAGCTATTCAGATCCCCAATGAAGCACAAATTACTATGTTTCATTATTTATTATCTGTTCATACTAAAGCATACTTTAGGAGAAAACAAAACAAAACAAAACACACACACACAAAAAAACCCCTTTTCTTTTTTAAATAGCTGTAATTTCAGAACCTTTATAGACCTTGTTGGATGTGGTCAACCATTTTTATACAAAGACCAAAAAGAAACTACCTCCATTTTAATTTTTATTTTTTCTTCTTCAGTGTTTAAACTCTCTGCTGAGAGCTCTCAACAAGTTTCCTTCTTCTAGCAGGTGCCTGCTATTCAGTGATCATTCTTGCTTAGCATTTATGCAAGAGACAAACTTTGCTTTGCTTCTGGGTCTAACTGATAGTGCGTGACAAATGAGATTCACAGATATTTCTTTTTTCTTAGACTGATTGGAAATGCTCTCCTTTTCACCTCCTCCTTCTCTTATGCACATACAATTCTTCCTAGGCTAAAACAGAGCAATGCTTCCCAGATATGTGTTTACATTCATATAGAAATAGTGTATAAGTAAACCAGAATGTAATGTTTATATGTAATTTACTTTATTTGTTATGAAATACCTTAAGGCCTATGTGATTATGGGTGAAAATGTAATTTTTCCTCTGAAGAAACAACAAATTCTGCTTATCTACTTATTGCATCTCCTAATTTTGTTCTTTGCACTTCTTTCCTCTCTCCTGTTTCTTAGAGAAGATATGACTTCTTCCATCACACAACATTTCAATATTATAGCAGTATTCTACTTACACCGTAGTACTTTTGTAATTAAAATATGATTGCAGCTATCGCATTATCTGCTTTGTACCTTGGTATATTGCTCTTTTTTTTTTAATTGTATACCTTTACTCAGAGTTATAGATAACTGTGCTTTCTTTCTATCTAAGAAACTCTGCTTCTTTCAAAAATACTTAAAGAGCTTGGCAATGGTCTTCTACTGTGAGATATTTTTTTTTCCTGCCCAATCACCCTCTTAATATGCTGTGTACCAAAGTATAAGTGATGTATAGTTTTAAAAGAAAAAAGAAAAAAAAAAAAGAGATGCCAGACAAAACCAACAGGGGATATTACATTGTCATAAATATGTGCTCTATTGTCTAAGACTTTATTGATACATGATGAATAGAAAAATATTTATCATTGTCATTTCCATGAGTGTTTTAGTATTTTCTTAAGGTTCTATATATCATTTATATTCTACTGTACAGTTATTTCATGATGCTGTAAATCTAAAATAACTGCACATAATCTGTTGAATGTGTATGGTCTATACTGAGATTTTCACAACGTGATGGAGTCCATATTTTTCTTTTTTTCTTATATGACTAACATTATATCAGTTCATCTCAGCTGTCAGTGATGCAACTCTATGCATTGCTTCTGCTGATTAATTAGTTTCTCAATTCCCCTTTTAAAGAACTAGGATCCTCCAGTCAACAATCTTGTCTAGCATGTTTGGATCCTTTTGCTTTCTTTTCAGCTCAATGTTTGTTTTTTTTTTTCTTTTCTTTTTTTTGCAAATGATTTATTTATTATATATGTTCTCATAGGTTTTGTTTTATAATATGCTCTGTATTCTTCGTTTGCAGAGAAATGACACTGAATTAGCTCAAACAGAAAAAATCCCTTTCCTTTCCTTTCCTTTCCTTTCCTTTCCTTTCCTTTCCTTTCCTTTCCTTTCCTTTCCTTTCCTTTCCTTTCCTTTCCTTTCCTTTCCTTTCCTTTCCTTTCCTTTCCTTTCCTTTCCTTTCCTTTCCTTTCCTTTCCTTTCCTTTCCTTTCCTTTCCTTTCCTTTCCTTTCCTTTCCTTTCCTTTCCTTTCCNCTTCCCTTCCCTTCCCTTCTTTTCCCTTCCCTTTGCCTTTCCCTTTGCCTTACCTCGTCTTGCCTCGCCTCCTTTTCCCTCATATAACACAGTAACAAAATTAAAAATACATCTATTCAGTAAAGGTTTTGTTCAGTTGGTGTGTGGGTTTTTTGGTCTGTTTGTGGGTTTGTTGGGCTTTTTTTTCTTCTATTAACAATATCTTCTGTCTTTGATCAGTTTATAACTGACATTTATATTATTACAGTTTATTTATCAAAATGTCATGTGGTATCCATACATCAGAACAGTAGTTGATCAGGTAGTCACAATGTATCCCTATAACAAATTATGATGGTTTATGGATTTCTGAATATTCAAATGCTTAGCATTGGTGCTTCTATTTCTATCAAAATGGATTATAAAACACAAATTTTATTCCTCTGAGTAGGAGCTCTTAATCCAACACAATATTTTGCATGACATTTGTATAACATTATAGCTGGATAATTTTCAGAAGAATTGTGTATTATGTTCAAGAATATTTAAGTGCCAAAAAATAAGTCATGCAAGTAGTCCACAGCAATAATGACAAAAAAAATTGTAACATTTTACAGTGAATTTTCAAGGAAATGTACTGCATTTGATTATTTTGGGTTTCAGAAATCTCATCAAATTATCTGTGGAATGAAAGACTGGCACAGAATCAATAAGCATTCAGAGAATGTAAAGACCTCAACAGTATTCTAAAAAGAAAACATTTGGAATGCTTAGCATATGCATGCCTTGAATACTCATTTTAAACAAGATATTTAAATCATATAGATTTTGGAATTCACACTTTTTCTGGGGTTCTCAGGTTTGACTGATCACATAGTGGGTACTCAGCTCATTACTAAAAAAGATTTCAAGAAAGAACAGGGATTTCTTTGTAAGATCCCTTGTGAAAGATGCCAAAAAACAGTATCACAACATTTTCAGCCTCCAGTATCTTCAGACAGAGTTGATTTGCAGAAAAATAGCTTGTCCCAAACTAATACATCTAACACAGACTACCAAAACCCAAGAGGACATGGTGCAGTGTATCATAATTGAATACAATGCAGGTGTAGACATGGAAAGGAAAAGGAAAGGCAGAGTATGATACATCAGTCTTATGTCTGATATATTGAAAGTGACATGGTATTTTTGGGGTGTTGGTTGAGGTTGTATTTTGTTCAGTCTGAAGCAGGATTTAGTCAGTAAAGTGGAGCTTATTTAAGGGTAAATATAGGATACCTCAAGCAGTACCCATTCATAGCAACTTAGAGCTCCAAAGATGAGAATTCATCTCACAGAAATTTAATATCTACATTCTATTTTTTTCCATTTCATCTGGTCAACTCCATCTCACTTCCTGCCTCATGCAAATAATGAGACTTTAGAATATACAGTAAAAGTCTTCCTAAAAATGACTTAGGGGATTTTTTTTTCAAGTAACTATTTTGATTCTACAGTTTAAAGAAGAACATACATAATTTAGCTTTATGTAGGTAACAGCTGAGATAAATTTTATTTCTAATGGCTTCATTGCATAGGAAAATGTTACTCTATTTATGACTACATAAATAATCTGTAAAAGGATCACTCGCACTGGAGCTGGGGAAGGATTCCTCTCCCCGAGCAGCAGCAGCAGGAGCAACCTGCAGTGACTGTAATCCTCGTCCCTTGGCCACTGGAGGTAGAGCTGGGAAGGAGAGAAGGATGGAAGGAAGGTGTTTCACAAGCCTATTTTACTTCTCATTATCCTGCTCTGATTTTGTTGATAATAAATTCTATTAATTAATTCCTAGGCTGAGTCTGTTTTGTCTCTGTCAGTAATTGATGAGCAATGTCTCCCAGTATTTACCTTCACCCATGAACGTTTTATTATATTTTCTTGCCCTTATCAAGTTGTGGAGGGGAGTGATAGAGCAGTTTTGGTGGGTGCTCGGCATCCAGCCAGGGTCAATCCACTACACCTGGTAAAATATTTTTAATCATTCTGCTGGTATATGTTGATATTCCAAAACCACTTGTTTCTAGAAAAATAGTGATAAGAAAAATACCACAGAAGTTATGTATATAAAAATAGCAGTTAGTATGCATCTTTAGTAAACTCTTGTTTAAAAAAAAATTACAAAATTGCTAAGAAAAATTTTGAATCCTGTTCATGTACACTATAAATTAAAAGAAGTGAAAAAAATTATCTTTGAAATATTTGACAATTTATTCTCTAAAATGTTAGATTTTGTGATATTACCTGTATTTCACACACAGTTATATACCACTTAATAACTTAACACAAGCCAAAACTAGTTACAATAACCTGTTAGTATTCTTCTAAGTTGTTGTCATTGACATTCCATTGCCACTAGATTAAATCAGTTCTTAACTAGATTAAAGCTGTTCTTAAAGAGATATCCCAATAAAAACATCACCTGATTTATTGAATGTCTTCTCTTTCTCCTTTGGTAATGCACATCATATAATATGGGTATAGAATTTGTAAAACATAAAATAACCTGTGGAGCCCTAAAAATGCTAGCAAGTAAAGAGAGAGACTTTTCCCATTGTTGGTAACACTTCTTCAGATTGTCTGCCACAGAGTCTGAAAGTCATAAAGATTTTTACCCCCTAATCCATCCTGCAATGAATCTATAGATACCAGTCAGTGCTCTAAATTTTCTTTCCATAGGTAAGGCTTATCAATTCAAATAGGACTTAAACAACTTAACATATTTTTGAGGTCACAACCTTAGTGTATTCTGAATATTATCAAACTATGAGAGATGAACACTATTGTTCTTTTGGAGATGATTTACCACAGGACACAATTCATGGCTGTATCAGCATAATAAACAATTGCTTGTTAACAGGAATTTTTCTTTGTGTTTAAACATAATAGTCAGGAAACATCAGGAGGCATAACCTAGGACAAGGAATACTCTTTTTTCCCTGCAAAAAAAAAAATCTTATATAATTCAAAGGAATGCTGTGCTACCATGTGGAAAAGAAACAATTGCGGACTATATAGACACTTAATTAGATGAGTTATAATTTTTTGAAAATTGAAGATTATTAGAGCAAAATATGTGTTTTCCCTTTTCCTTATGCCTTTTCTGATAGATTGACATTTGGCTACTATCAGGGAGAAGACATTGATCTAAACCAATTTTTTTTTTTTAAATCTATGAAGATCAATTCAGCATTTTCTGAAAACTTGCAAGGAAATAGTGCATTTTTCATTCCCTGAAAATGCCTCATGCATGCAAAAACAGAGTCAAGATCAGAATTCATTTGCCATCTTCAAGGTTTGAAAATTCTTGTTATTCTGCTTCATTTTTCCATTTCTATTTCTACATTGGGAAAACTTGGTTTGATTCTATTTCTTATAAAAAATCTTATGTGAAACAAGTTTTAATACTCAAAGAAAGAAAGAAAAAATAGTTTTCTATAAAATATAGTTCAATGGATCTAAGAATTTATCATTAATCTAAATTATATTTGAACTGGACCTTGCTGATATATCTGTCCTTTGAGTAATTACGAAATTTTTGTCTAGTAGGCAGTTTGAATTTAATTTTATCCATCCCTTCTTCTGTCCCTACTTCCCTCCCTTCCTCTGTCCTTCCCTCCCTTTGTCTGTATATTACTCCATCCCTCTTGTACTTCCTTTTTAGAGATCATGCAGCAGATATTCATAGAAATAACCATAAGTTTGTGTAAAGAAAATATTTTATAAAAATTCTAAACACCATGCTCCCTCTCCTTTTTCAGATTAGCCATAGCAGAATGCTACAAGAGCTAAGGATATTATTTATCAAGGCAATCTGCAGTTGATGCATTTTTATATCCTTTACCATTTGAGCTCAGCCAAGGAATAGGATTTACTCAGAAAATAGTAAAGCCCAAAAAATCAAGATAGACTCTTTTGCAATGTATTACAGTGTTTAATCCACTATCAGCAAGCTTATGCACCATAAAATTTTCTCTCCCTTGACTGCTCCAACAGCAGAATTTGCACGAAGCACAGAGCTTTTACTATAGTGACATTCTCTAAAAAACTATGTTATGGGTTTTTCAATCTGATAAAACATTTCCTGTAAAGAATACAGAAACTGCCAATGTAATAACTTAATCACCAAAATAATTATTTTATTGGTTGTATTAATTAATAAACAACCATTATAAAATCTGAATGTGTATTTACATATATGTGAAGTGAAGCTCTAGCTCTGTTTTCAGCAAAATAGGGAAAAATAATAAACATCCATGAGCACATAAAACAAAACAGATACAAGGACTACAAATATGCAAAGTCTTTAGCACCTATGGCAGTTTATAAATGCAGTCAAGATGATCTTTGCAGCTGATTACAAGTGAATATTTACAAAACATGTTTAATATATTCTAATAGAATAAAATAGGTGAAAAACAGACCATTGCTAACAGCCTCAAATAATGGTATCATGTAGACTACAGCTTGAAAAGATGTAAAGGGTTTTCAGAAATGGTTATTAATTACATTGACCATAATTCAGTATCCATGAAAATCAGACAAACTTATGTACTGGACAGCAATTTGGATTAAACTACACATGCAGAGTTGTGAAATCACGGATAATTAACTGAAAAAGTTTTCTGTCGCCTTTGTTATATAGGATACACCCCTCATAAAATGCAATGACTGTCTGATGCTTGTGAGGGACAGAAAGGAATTGGATTCTGCTGCATTCTTGTTATTTGTGTCAGAAGAAGTGTTCTGATTTTTTTTTCCAAGTGGCTATTTCTTTACATTCTATGAGGAAAGAAGCTAAACTCAGAAGCAATCAGATGATAGAATGTTTCGCATTTCTCTTTGCTTCTTTCATGATCCTGAAGAAGACCAATATGTTTATTAGACCATAGCTTGTCTTGGTCTCATAAAGCATGGGGGGAAAAAGCAGTGATATTCAATTTTATTAAGGTGCCTTAATAAAATAAAACTTGGAGTTTTCAATGAAGTTTCTGGTGGTTCTGAGTCACTACATAATGCATCATATTGATGATAAGAGAGTTCTAGCATACATCTTGCTGTGAAAATTAGTTTCCATCAGGGATACATTTAGATGCCCGTCTTGTTTGCACTAATTTATGTAATGGTGCATTTTGCAATATTTAAACACATAGTTGGATTGGTTCCTGAAAAGCTTTTAAAACTTCTGGGTTTTTTTTTACTGTTACAGTATAAGTGTATTACTGTCTTTCCCTTCTCAATTATAAGATTTACTCATTGTAAACATTTTGATTTTTCAAAAGACAAATCCCCTATACTATTGTTCTCTCAAAGTTTTAAAATTCTGCACAGGCACAACATAAGTTTTCTCAGTAGTTGAAATGGCCAGTGTAGTTATATTTGTATTTAAGTAAAGTATCCTGTATTTTTGTGAGAAATTATTAATGTGTCAATGTGATAATTAATAATTAAAAATTCCAGTTGGCATACTTAATGCCTTTCATGTATTTGTAATTGTCATTGACTGTTTCATGACCTTAGTTTTAATTAAAAATAAACAACAATGAAAGTATGTAGCATTTTGAGTTAAAATAATAATTAGTTTGTTTTGAATTACAATGTCCAGTGGGGAATAAAGAATTTTCTAAGCTGCCCTAATTGCCCAAAGTATCTAAAAAAAAAAAAAAAAAGAAGAAAAGAAAAAAAATCATAAAAGACATTCCAGTTATTTGACAAAAAAAAAAAAAAAAGCAGCATCTATTGAACTAGTTTATTCAGTGTAGCAATTTTTAGCAGTCTAGCAGAAAGTAATGGGATCATTAAATTCTCCTCTCCTGTCTGCACAATAGAGCACTTATTATCTATTCTCCTCTTTTTCCTTGCAGAGAACTCTTATTGCTGGCACTGGTGTTTCTACACATGCAGGAAGATCAGTATAGCCCTACAAATCTGTTCTGTTCATATGAAAGAGGAGAATTTAGTCAGAAGACTCTAACAAAAGCTTAGGACTGATTTTTTCTTTTAGTCACTGAATGGAATGCCAGCTGATACCTGTGGGAAATTCATATAAGGATTGAGAATAAACAGTTGGGACTATATGTCTATAATTTCCATGGAGAAAAAAAAACAAAAACCAAAAAAACCAACAAAACAACAACAAAAAAACCCCAAAAAACACAACCAAAACCATTTTTATCTGCCTCAGAGCTATTTAACATAGCCCACAGTTGTAATAACATAAGGTTTGCCTGATTCTACTTTCCCTGCATGCTCTGTGATGCTATACCCTTGGCTCAGCTTATTACCATAAAACACTTAAGCCAGTGTGGACCACAGGTTAGAAAATATTGTCTTTTATTTCTCAGACAATGTGAGTATGCCTAAATTGAGGGTGTAAGATATATTCCTGTTCCAAGGGACACCACTGACAAGCTTCTGCACATATGAGACCTGGAAGCAAATATTTCTCCATTTTTGCTCACATTTTTATGGAGAGCAAACCTGGTGCAGGAGCAAGAAAAAACCCTGTGGTGCTTGGCCATATTGTGGTGTAGTTTAAACAGAAACCATATTTCCTGGTAGAAGCATCAAGACAAGCATACACAAAAGTCCTACATATCAACCTTCTTACCATAAAAATATACTCACATACAGTGATGAATGTCTTGTATTCCTGGTTATCAAGTATTTTTTTTTTTAGTCTTAACAAGTCATATTTTGTAACTGTTTTGGGCTCTGAGAAATTGACCAGATTTTAAAATAAGGAACTTTTTGTTCTGAACACTTCCTATATGATCCAGTCTCACAAGTCTGTGCAACTAGGGAGTTCCCCTAAAAACTACTTTTGTCTTCTGTTTAAACTTTTTAGTTTTGGGGAATTGTTTGCTTTCTAAAATTCTGAGTGAGGGAGTCTACACTGGCAAAGAATCTGTGAATCAGAAAAGCTGTCATTATCATAGATATTGTTGGACAGTCAAATATAATAAGCAGGGATTTTAGAAGAAAATAAGTGAAGGGAAAATGTCCTATAAGTTGAAGGAAAAGAGACTGAATTTTTTTTTCAGAACTGAAATTAGTCTTGTAGTACTTCATTTTTAAAAATGCAATCAATAAGGATGATGGAACAATTCCTTCAAGATAACTGGATGTCTAATTTAAGTGTTCAGAATTTGTCTCATGTACTCTACTCCAGTTTGGTGTAAGCACTCAGTATGAGATTTGCCATGAATTTGGTGTTCAAAATATCACTTTCTAGTAATTCAGAATGTGTTTCTTCTTTTACTCTGAATATACATATGATGTCATGTGGGACATATAAAAATAAGTCTTCTCTTTGGTGTCCAACTAACATGAGGTATTTGTAACTATTTCTACTACTTATAATTTCTCTATTGATTTGTTAATACATTGGCCATGCCAATTCATTGTTTTGCCTTTTTTTCTCTTTCTATCACTCTCTCTCAAAACCCCCAAAACCCAAAAAACATAACCCCCACAAATCTCGATCAACCTAGAAAAAACCAAAAATACACAAAAAGAGAATCTTCTGAAAAAACACAGAGATATTTATAGATTTGGTTCTCACAGAGATTGATATAAAGGATTTTGCATAAAAAGAAAGTGCATGAAAAGAAAAACAGAATTATACATAGGATGATGTATCTAGCATTCTCTGTGTAATATGGAAGGAAACAATACATACAGTAATTTTCTATGTGTTAACTCAAAAATGAGAGTTTGCATGAACCTCCTTCAAACTAGTACTTATTTAAGTGAGCTGGAATATCAGTTTCTGGAACATCAATTTAAAACATAAAGATAAGGCTTGTAGGTGCATAATTTTAAATGCACTGATGGCCAATGTTTAAGCAATTAGATCCCAATCCCTAACTCAGATGCATCTATTTATGTAGACATCTTCAATGTGATGTCTGAATCTAGATTCCATCCAAGAATTTTGTCACCACCACCTTTGTGTTACTTAATGAATATTTAGAAGGCTGAATGAAAATTCTGACTAATGGAATTAAGCAGCACAATTAGACAAGGTGAATGAAATATGACTTTTTTCTTTCTTTCTCCCTTTTTATGGCAATCCTGAAATAGAGAATGTGATCATATAATTAAGGACTATATTATAAAGCAAATGCACAAGACCCCCAAAGTAACATATCATCTGACCTTAATGCTAGTATTTCCTACTTGTATGTGCTTAACTATTTAATAGTCTCAGAGAATCTGGAGCAATGAAACTAATATGAGAAATTATTGTAGATTATGACAAAATAATTTTGGTCCTCTCTTACTGAATTCAATTTACAACTAAGTCCCAAAGGCCACAGACCAAAATAAAGATACAAAACTTTATTTTTACCTAGGATATGGAAACACACTAATACGTATACACAATAATTTGTTGATAATGTAAATAATCAACAATTATGATAATGTAAATTTGGAATCTAACCCTACTATCATTATGAATCAAGTTGCTGTGATACTAACACATACCCTCTCAAGTATTCTATCAGTGCTACTTCCTAATTATAATAGTTTAAGCTGATATGCACAAATCTTCCAGTATCTTTCCTTTTTACTTCTTTGCTAACCCTTATTGTGTTGCTCTGGGTCCTTAAGAAGTTGGGTTGAAAGGATTGCAGCAAATTTTCAGCATGACAAATTCTTTGTCAGGAGAAGTATAAGGCTGATGGTTCAGGTTTCGTTCTCCTTCCCCTTGAATTCACTAAGGACTACTCTAAAACACTTTCAAATACACAGTATGCCTTGCTTTTCTTCATACATGATCTTTTTTCTTTTTGTTATCATCATGCCCTTTTCACCCGGCACTGTAAGTGGCTTTCCTGTGATGGTCAATAACTGGTGATCTATGATCTACATGTAGTCCTGGGCTTTCTGGCTTCATCTTGTGCCTGCATTTTAAAGACTGCTCTCATGTATTGTGTACGATGGTCATAGATCATTCTGCACTGAATTGTTACTTGTTTGTTCTATTAGTTAAAATTATGGTAATAGTGGTTTAACACCAAAATTGCAACTACTAAACCAAAAAATATAACAATCAACTGTCTGTGAGACTCTTCCTGTTAGATCAGCTAAAACAAAAGTTCCTGGCAGATCAAGACAACCATACAAAGCAAACCTCACATTAACCATGCAGATCTAATTCAAAGACCAAGGTCCGTTATTGGACATGGAAGTACTGTAATTACAGGTTTACCTTTTATAGTCTTCATTGGTGACACATTTCCATGTACAGATTAAAACTCCTTTTCCAGGAAGGGTCATCTTAGAAATTGTACTTTTAGGTAATGAAAAGGAAATTATTGAAACAGCAAAAGTGCATTGATTTAGCAATTTTCTCCTGTAAAATCACCAAAGAAAATGAAAAAAAATTCCCAATAAATGGAGCCTTAACTGTTCAACTTCTCCAGAAAATTCATGGCTTATCCCAGGCAATCTTGCAATGATTTGTCCTATTCCATTTAGTTAAAACTCTTAATAAAATTGTATTCAGAACTGGCTTGGAGAAGGAGTGGTGATAAGAATTATAGCCAAGTTTGCAAGGTTTGTGAAGTTTGTTGGAGACTTAGAACTTAATGTGACTTTGAATAATTCAACAAAATCCATGACATTTCAGGTTATTGAGAAAAAGCATTTTTCTTAATTCTGGTGCAGATTGCTTTATTTCTACACAGTATAAAACTGTTATCACAATGTATGCAATTGCATTTGCAAGAGGGTTTATTATGTGAATATCTGCTTTGACAAATATTTTCAACAGCTATGACAACTGCAATGGATAAATGCACAATGCAAACAAATGTCTGAGGATGTGTTACTAGGTCTTCATTAGAAAATTTTTGCAGCAATATCATTTAGTCGAAAAAATTGGTTTAATTGTGTAACTTGTCTCAAATTCCTTGATGGTCTGATGGTCTAATGATCTCTGAAAGTTCCCCATGCTTTACATTAAAAAAAAATCTGAACAATTAAAACAAAACAAAAAACCAAACCCAACAAAAACAAGTCAAACGAACAAATAAAAAACACAAAACAAAAAAGGAAAGGAAAAAACCCCAAACAAACAAAAAACAACCACCAGCAGAAAAAAACATACTTTAAGGCTGTTTTATTGCTTGGAAAAGTACATTAATTTTAATTTTTATTCATTTTTGCATTTTCTGGGGTGGGTTCCATTGTACAGTTCTTCCAGGAAAGCATACAAAATTACTTTACTTCAGGATTTATTCTGGTCATTTATTCTGAACCTCAATTCAATGTCTTTTGCTGCTTTAACACCATGCCTAGGTGTTTGATAGGAAGTTGGCAGGTGTGATTCAAAATTACGTAGAAACTGTATTTGTTACAGACCTGTCAAGATACCAAAGGATTTCTCATATGGTATGTGTTACCTGGATTTGGACAGTGAATCATTTTCTGTATTTGGCATTCACTAACAACTGATATATAGCACACTCATTAACCTTTAAATATTTCAAGACACCCAGTATGTCTATCTTAGACCAGTTCATAGTGCACACAGATGACTTATGCCCTTCAGAAATCCATCAAAAAGAAAGGAAACATTAACAAATTCTAATAAACACCTCTCGAATATTATCTCATCCTCTAAGTACTTGTAAACCAAGTTACTTTGCTCGCATGAAACCCCATACAAATAGACTTCAAAACTTAGATGTCTTAATGTGAAGTTTACTCATACCTTATAGGTGTACCTTTTTTTCCTATTATGAATTGCTGAGGAATTTTACCTTTAAGATACTTGTGAGTTGAGGAAAGCTTATCTCTTTTTTAGAAATACAGTGTAACATAGCGGAATTTGTACATTCTTAGTTAACATAATATATTCCAAGAGACTATTCTAGATTTTGGTGAGCCAATCTTCAAATATATTACACAAAATCTGTTATCTCTATTCTGAAATACCTCTAAGATAATATTTAAATTCTAGTGAAAGGAAGGTATCTGGTGACCATGAACAGATAAAAACTTTTTTGGAGCAGAAATTGTCTTTATTTTTGGAGTATTTTTTCCTATTTTTACTATGTTTAGCACATGTAAGTTATGCAGCTTCATGGCTGGGGGTCTTCATGTGTTAACGCAGTACAAATGATAAAAATGCCTATGCCACAAAGCAGCAGAGCGGGAGAGGTGTTCTCTTTTTTTTTTTTTTTCCTGTAATCTTCAGTACTTTTCCAGTAACCTGTTAATAAAGGGAGGTAATTTGCAGCTAAGCCATAAAAAGATTTCCTAACTTCAAAGTGAGTTGAACTCTTTAATCAGAGAGGCACATTGAAGAGTGCAAAAAGGAAAGTGTAGCAATCAAAGTGCAAACAAGAAATCAAGAGAAAAATAATAATACAGAAAGATTAAGTAATAATGTTAACAATAAGAATTTACTCAACACCTCTCTTAAGATCGTTATAGAATATCTCATTTTTGTGCCTTATTAATTTACCTTCTTTGTGATATCATTTTTCCTTCAACTTATTTTTATATCTAAATAAATATTTTTAAGTCTTGTGCAGGTAAGACAAAATTACATAATTTCTTTCACTCAACCTACAGCATAGACATTATCATTCCAATATGAATATACTTATCAACAAAGCATCATTTTTATGTATACAAATCAATAACTCCCGTGTATTCGCTCAGTAATACTCCACTAAAGATTATTTAAGGTTCTTTTAGAGGTCTAAACTCTATTTTTGCAAGCACAAGATGGGTAATCTCTCAACTTAGTTTCTGCAAAGAACCCTGCCAGGACTCCCAGAGCTATACTAATCTACTTGTCTTTGCAAAAATTTTTTTTGGGTAATATGAACTTTCTATTGTTAATATGAGTCTAACCACAATCGAAAATTTGACACACTAAGTAAGGAAAAGCTTTTATGCTTAGTATATATGCTCAAGCCTTAGTAATGTTATTAAATCCACAGATTTCTTTAAGAGATTGTCAACTGTAGGATTATTTTGGGTGCAAAAATACTTCTGTCAATTTATTGATCAGTATGATGTGGAGCCAAAGGGGCAGCTGGGGGGAAGAAAAAGAGAATTACAGTATTTTATAACTATAACTAGTCTGTATATGGAAATTCACCAAGATCACAGCTTCATTTATCCTGGAAGAAGAAATAGTTGGTTGAGCTTGAGATATCTGGGTCCTTGGAGATGATATGAACTCAGCTGAAAAAGGCCTTCAGCAACCTTTTCCAACTAGACCCACTCTGAGTGGGAAGGTGAAATAATCCATATTCTATCTCCTGAGGTTTGTTCAAACCAACGACTTTATGATAAACAAAGTTTTCTGCTGCAATATAGAATAATTGAGGTTGGGACAGACTTCCAAGGTTAACAAGTTCAACCCAAATATGAGAACTTCCAAGTTATCCAAGGCATCCATACACAGACAGTACACATGGTCAGTGACTTCCAGGAGACATAAACCATTCTTCAGTGTCAGAACAAAACAAGTTTTAAAAAAGTGTGTAGAAATTCAGTGTTTTCTGATCTTTAGATTTCAGTAAAAACTTCTGAGGCCGGTAATCTGTATGAGGCAAACAATAAAAGACTAAGAATTATAATTTATTATTGACCAGATAATAATTATGTCATGGGTGATAACATAATATCTTCTCCAAATGTTGTGCTTTCTGCTTTAGGTGACAGCATGGATCCCTTAAAGCACAGATGACAAATTTATTCTTTTCAGCATCCCACAGAGAAAAACAGTAATAATTTTTTAAGACCTCAAAGTAATAGTTAGAAAGATGCAGAACATCTTGCTAATGTGTTCTAGATATGCTGATAAACTCTCACACAACCATATTACATTTCTAAACTATATAAGATATTCTCAGCGGGTTGTGTATTTCAGTATTACTATCCAACAAATTAGTCTATCTTTGTTAAAAGCAGCAGAAAGTAAAATGTCAAACCTACATGAACAAGCCTTTGCTTTGGAGGAAAGACAAATGCTAAATGACCCAGAACTGCAATTAAGAGAAGCCAGAGGAACAAGGACAATAAAAAGAAAACCAGATTTTTTAAGGATGAATAAAGAACCTACTGTTCCACTTGTTGTGGGGTTTTTTTGTTGTTTTTTTGGGTTTTTTTTTTGGTTTTTGGTTTTTTTAAGGGATATGTTTATCATGCAATAATCTGCTCAGTAGCTCATCAAAGAACAGCTCCCAGTTTTTAATTCTGTTCTTGATTCTAAAAAGCCTCAGTACGTCTGAAATGCTAACAAATCACCTCTCTCAAGAACAAGAGGTAACCCTTTCTCCCAGTCACACTTTCTGTGTCAAATCCTAATGTTATCCCTCATCTCAGAGAAATACAGTGACTCTTGGGAACCACTAAGCTGTGACAATAAAACACAGCTAAAGGAGATATTAGGCAGAATAGCTTACTGTCTGGTAGCAAATAAAAATCGTTTCATAATCTGAACAGAAATAAATGACATAGGCCGAGGTTATATAATTACATCATATACACTTTCCTGGAGACCAACTCCCCTTGTACCTGGTATGTTCCTTTTTCTTATAGGTACCTATTTACCAGAAAGATAATCAATACTTGGAAAAATTTCAGAAGAGGGTGTCTGAAGAACTGACACATGAACATAAATTAAGTATGTAACACTTGTCTAGAAGACTAAAAAGAAAAATTGCAGTATTGGTATTGAAGAGTGAGAAAGTACTTAATCAGGTGCAAAGAAAATAAACACAAATAAATAGATAAAATTTTAAAAGAAATTAATAGACAAATTTTAAAAGAAGTTGTTATAGAAATTATTTTCCCATAGTGAGATATAAAATGGCTTTGCAAGGGAAGCAGTGGAAATTTCAGTGCCTTGCACACTTTAAATGACAAAAGAAAAAAAAATAATATTGCCAAGCATCCTACTTTTGCAGGGATTTACATACAAAAAAAAAATCAGCATTTATCTGTAAGAACTGTTTTTCAAGTTGTAGTCCCATTTTCTCTCCCATTTAAAATAGCCCTAGCACTAGCTTCAGCTGTATAACTATTTTTCAAACATTTTATTACACTACATGAGTATTTCATGGCTCTGCTTATCACTTACAGCAGATGGGGAAGATTTTTTTTCTCTGCTCCTCATATACAATGTTTCAGCTTTCTTTTTTACTTTCTTATCAAACATTGCATACTGATCACAGAAAAGGATAGTGTGCATAGCAGAATATTTAAGTTTTTTTCACTGCTATTAAAATTTTAAATTCTCCTTATTGATATCTTGGTCAAGTACTCAGTGTTTAGGTGATCACCAGATTTTGACTCAGGAGAAATTCTCAATGCAGTAATTTTTTGAGAAACTGTTAAGAATTATTATCTGTTCGCCTTTGGCATGGAGATCATCAAATTTCATACTGCTGAAAGTAGAATACTTGCAGCAATTTCAGTGTTTCTTGCTTGCTTTTCACAGAACTTCACAGCTGTGACTGTTAGTCTTTCTGCAAGTATATATATAGATTTCCTCAGCTTCAGGAACTGAAAAGTGCTCTGTGAGCTGTGGCAGATTTTACAGTGGATACTTACACACACTTCAGAGAAAATTTTGAGTGCTTGGGTGTATGCAGTTGCAATAGACAGAATTCAATGATAAATTGACACCTTAGTCTGTATATTTCAAAATGCTTCCTAGAAAAATCATTATTCTTTTCCAGTGTAATGGTTCTACAAGTTTCTTCTCTCTTCTTCCTATGCCAAATTCTTATTTTAAGATTCCCTCCAATCCAACTTCCATTATTTACTCATCCCTATCAATTCTCTGATTTCATTTATTTATTTGTTGCCAATTAAAAAAATGCATATAAGTCTGTCATTACCTCATTGTTTCTTTTCTCACATGAGTATTTGAGAATCTGGCTTTGTCCAATCTCTAAAAACATTCTTCCTTTTCCATCTTCATTGATGATTTTCAATCTGGTTTTAAATCTTCCTGTGCAGTTTTCTTTCCTTCTTTTTATTTTTTTTTTTTTCATTAGAGATGATTTTATTCCTGGAACAATTCCGAAATATACATATGATGCTAGTTTTTTCCCCTGTTTTTGCTACAGTTTATTAAGCTATCTCTGTGTGCATTCCAGAATCCCTTTGTTAACACACACATGTGCACCTATAGGCACACATATGCATATACCCACACCGACATATCACAGATTTCTCAGGAGTTGTCTTTGAACTCCTGGTCCATGCAACAGGTGGATACTATTGGCCCTCCCAGCTGCCAGGGCACTGCTGACTCATATTGAACTTGCCATTGACCAGGACCCTCAGGCATGACAGTGCTTTCCAGCATCTCATTCCCCAGTCTGTACGAACATCCAGGGTAGTCCCATCCCAGGTTCAGAATCTGGCACTTTCCCTTGTTAAATTTCATATGGTTCAGGCACAGCATCACCAGTCAGTCAAGGGAGGGTCCTGCATTGCTCTGCACTGGGGCAGTCTCATCTTGACTATTTTGTGCAGTTTTGGGCATCACAATACAAGAAAGATATTAAGCCATTAGAGAGCGTCCAAAGGAGGGAAATGAAGATGGTGAAGGGCCTTGAGGGCAAGCCGTATGAGGAGCATCTGAGGACCCTTGGTCTGTTCAGACTGGAGAAGAGGAGACTGAGAGAAGACCTCATTGCAGTTACAACCTCCTCGTGAGGGGACGAGGAGGGGCAGGCACTGATCTCTTCTCTGTGGTGACCAGTGACAGGACCCACGAGAATGGCCTGAAGTTGTGTCAGGGGAGGCTTAGGTTGGATATTAGGAAAAGGTTCTTCCCCCAGAGCGTGGTTGGGCACTGGAACAGGCTTCCCAGGGAAGCTTGGTCAAGCTTGACAGAGTTCAAGAAGCATTTGGATGATACTCTCAGGCACACGGTGTGACTCTTGGGAATGGTCCTGTGCAGGGCCAGGAGTTGAACTCCGTGATCCTTTTGGGTCCCTTCCAGCTCAGCTTATCCTATAATTCTGTGATTCTGTGATCCTGTGATTCTGAATCCTTATCTATGTGCCTCACCCCTGAACACAAACACACTCATAGATGACGTAGTCCTTCTAGCAGCTGGTTTGAGGTACCACAGATGGCCAGCTCCTGTGTTCTGGTCTTAGAAACATCTCTACAGCTCCTAGGTCATCTCACCTGCTTGCCAGCTAGTTTGGCTTGATCTAGCTAGTGATCACACTATTGGTAAAGCTGATACCATAAATTTCTCTGTTTTTTCTGGAAGAGACTCCTTCATGTAGGTATGGTGACTGACATTTTTTAACATTACAGCCCTCTGGACTTCAAGTTTATGAGATCAGTTCCTGTCATTTTCCACACCAAGAAGAGTTTTCAATTCTCTTTCTCTCTTTTTTCTTTCTTTCTTGTAAGTATTTCAGACAGAGATAGAACATAAAAAGCAGATGTGGGAGTCTAAGGGTAAAAATGAGACTAAACATTTAGTGGTACACATAAAAACTAATCTTACTTTTTCCAAATTACAAAAAATATGAACAATATCTAAACATCCTTGTACATTGTAAGCTTCAAACTGTGTCAAGTCTCCTCAAACCACATTAGTGAATTGATTTCATATAAACTGAAAAGAGTCAGTGTGTAAGGATAGTATTTTAAACCCTACCATTGAAAATATTGAGTCAAAAAATTTTTAAAAATATTTTTCATAGATATTTCTTTATTTACAGCAAGAACAAGGCAAAAATAGAACATGTCAGTTTCTTAGTAGACCTACTTATTTGAAGCTGATCTATTTTCACCAGTACAACAAAATTTGAAGCTTAGTTTATAACTTTTCAGGAGATCAAAAGTAACACAAGTGGCACACTGTCCTATAAACCTGGCTTCAGTTGTAGGGTTGAAGAAATTTTCTATAAAGTTTACAGCCTTGTCTCACAAGTCAGCATGCATTAATATGTGTTAAAAAGGGGATAAGATGTACAGAAATGTGCACCAGCAGCAAGAATTCCTTCATCCTAATAGTATAAGGCCAAAAGAGAACAGAATATCACTCTCTTTCATCCTGGTCATCATATTTATATTTTTATAAAATTATATAATTTTGTAAATATATATATTTATAAATTTATATTTATATATAATATGTAATATATACATTTATAATTTTTATTTAAAAAGATAATTTAATTAATACAGGTTCTTTTATCTGCAACTATCAGTTTCAATATGTTACTTATGTTTTTCATGTTTCTTTTCAATTCTATTGAATTTCATAGAATCATTGCATTGCCCTCCTTTGGACACTCTCTAATAGTTTTATGTCTTTCTTATATTGCAGTGCTCAAAACTGCACACAGTATTCAAGGTGAGGCNGTGCAGGGCCAGGAGTTGAACTCCGTGATCCTTTTGGGTCCCTTCCAGCTCAGCTTATCCTATAATTCTGTGATTCTGTGATCCTGTGATTCTGAATCCTTATCTATGTGCCTCACCCCTGAACACAAACACACTCATAGATGACGTAGTCCTTCTAGCAGCTGGTTTGAGGTACCACAGATGGCCAGCTCCTGTGTTCTGGTCTTAGAAACATCTCTACAGCTCCTAGGTCATCTCACCTGCTTGCCAGCTAGTTTGGCTTGATCTAGCTAGTGATCACACTATTGGTAAAGCTGATACCATAAATTTCTCTGTTTTTTCTGGAAGAGACTCCTTCATGTAGGTATGATGACTGACATTTTTTAACATTACAGCCCTCTGGACTTCAAGTTTATGAGATCAGTTCCTGTCATTTTCCACACCAAGAAGAGTTTTCAATTCTCTTTCTCTCTTTTTTCTTTCTTTCTTGTAAGTATTTCAGACAGAGATAGAACATAAAAAGCAGATGTGGGAGTCTAAGGGTAAAAATGAGACTAAACATTTAGTGGTACACATAAAAACTAATCTTACTTTTTCCAAATTACAAAAAATATGAACAATATCTAAACATCCTTGTACATTGTAAGTTTCAAACTGTGTCAAGTCTCCTCAAACCACATTAGTGAATTGATTTCATATAAACTGAAAAGAGTCAGTGTGTAAGGATAGTATTTTAAACCCTACCATTGAAAATATTGAGTCAAAAAATTTTTAAAAATATTTTTCATAGATATTTCTTTATTTACAGCAAGAACAAGGCAAAAATAGAACATGTCAGTTTCTTAGTAGACCTACTTATTTGAAGCTGATCTATTTTCACCAGTACAACAAAATTTGAAGCTTAGTTTATAACTTTTCAGGAGATCAAAAGTAACACAAGTGGCACACTGTCCTATAAACCTGGCTTCAGTTGTAGGGTTGAAGAAATTTTCTATAAAGTTTACAGCCTTGTCTCACAAGTCAGCATGCATTAATATGTGTTAAAAAGGGGATAAGATGTACAGAAATGTGCACCAGCAGCAAGAATTCCTTCATCCTAATAGTATAAGGCCAAAAGAGAACAGAATATCACTCTCTTTCATCCTGGTCATCATATTTATATTTTTATAAAATTATATAATTTTGTAAATATATATATTTATAAATTTANATTTCTGTGGTACTGCTGTCCGGCATACATATGATACTAAATGTATAACTTTGGGAGCTCTTAGAAAAATAACAACAGCAGAAGATTTCCACAGAGTATAGAAATCTGTAAAAATAATCATTACTGAAGATATTCAGGCATTGGAGGAAAATCCAGACATAGTAGTTGTATATCTGTAACACAGTGTGACAAGATTTGGTATTCCATTTAATACTGTAACAGAAGGTATACAGAAGGTAGTTCTTTGTCTAAAGACAATATAAAGTTGTGTTTATTTCCCCCACTTTTATATGGCTTTTGAAAAAAATGATTTATACTCTATCTTTAATAAGATTAATCTAATCTCCTATCAAATTCTATTATTAATTCTTTTGGGGTAATCTTTCCTTGGAATGAAGAAATAGTTGTTCAATAATTCTTCAAGCCCACTAAACCAAAAAGTATGCAAACATTGACATAAAAGACACGTTACAAAAAATTAAAAAAAAATAAAATATTGGGTGATTGACTATACACTGAGAAGTTCCAAAATAGTTCCTTCTCACAAGAATTCTTTCATTATATTTCTGAAGCAATATGTAAATTCAGAAACTACCTCTTTGCCCATTTTATGTTGATACATAAATACATACAAACTCTACAAATAAAAGTTCTCTTTCTGATGCAATCTCCAATCTCATCTGAAATACTTTGAGTTGACATAGAAGCACTAGTTTGAACCCATGGAAATAGCAAACAGCTTCCAGCAAGTGCAAAGCAGTAAGCTGATTATTATAATCATGTCTTAGGGTTTCAGGAGAAGCTATGCAGCCTATGTATTCTGATATGATGTCTTTTGAAACACTAGCTATTTAAACTGGCCCATCAAAATAACATGTGAACAACTATGACTGTCCATCACATCATATTATTAACTATTGTGTTCTACTAGTATTGTTCAATCACATCAAATTATTGTTGCATTATACCATGATGATATTAAAGCTTTCAGCATACTACTAAAAAATAAAAGCTTTTAATTAGTGAGATACAGCAAAGAATTCTTACTTGAACTTGCCATAAGAACAAGTACTGGGAATAAGTCCATCTCTTTTTTTTGTTTGTTTTTTGGCTTGGTTTGCTTTGTTTGTTTTGTTTTATTTTCCCACTGACTACTTTTTACGTGTAAACAGGACTTCAACACTTCTGGAGTTAGAATATTTTTTAAGGAAATGACAAGAAGTAAATAAATATCTCCTGTAACCTCATAGAAAGTGGAAGATTTATTGAGGGACACTGTAGCAGAACCAAGTCCCTCCATCTAGAAAGAATGGGACAGTGGAAGCAAATGATGTTATTTCTGGAGGAATCAATGAGATGTATTTTGAGAAAACTCCATTGCAAAGATAAATACTAAAGCATTAGGGAAAAAAAGACAAAACAAAACAAAAACCAACAGAAAAACAACACAGCAGATACAACAGTCAAGGAATAATGTTTCCATGGAAATATACAGATATTGAAAGAAAAGCAATCCCCCTCAAAAAAACCCTCAAAACAACCAAACAAAAACTGAAAAACCACACAACAGTGTTAAGAAATATTATAGGAAATTGGAACAGAGGTATTTATTATTTTAAGAAAAAGAATTTAATTTATAATATTAAATTATAAGAATTTAAGAAAAATAAATTATTTCATAATTAAATTATCATTGCATATTATTTACTTTAAAAAAATAATTAGAGGCAAAACTATAGAAAATTAAGAAGAAAATCCTATACATATTTGATTTTCTTGTGAATATAATAGATGATTGTATTTCCTAGCTTGATTTTGTCAGGGATGATTTATAAAGCCTATAGGAAAACAATAGTACTCTCTATTAAATTTGGCAATTTTCCTAGAGTAATTTTTTTCAGAATTGTCATCAAGTCTAGTAAATCCTCTGGCATCTATGAAAGTCTGATTTTTTTTTTCATTAAAGACTTGTATGTAGATATGTTAAAGAGTTTTCAATATCACTGAAATATTTTGTGTTTTGAAAATGTTGACTCATGGATTAGGCTCAGCAGCAGCGAAACTCACAGAAAATTCATAGATAATGTTGATATTATATTATAGGTATTTTAAAAGTTACATTTGACCAAGATTCAATGGAAAAATGTCCCAGACTTGATTTTCTTTCATTTTGTCATTCTATCTCCTACAAGTGCAACTTGCAGACAGATGTCAGAAATGAAGTTTAGTCTACATCCAGGTAATTCCTTCACTACTTTGCTTCTCACAAATGTGAAGAATTTTTTTCAAAGCACTGTATCTTTTGCAGAAACAGAAAAGAAACACAGTTTTCTATATTTTCTCTTACTTGTACCTGTCTCAAAAAGAATCTCATGTTATTTTTTGCAAAGGTTATGATGATCCTTTAGTTCTCATTTAAAAAAAAGCAACAAGAAATCCCAGTGGGAGGAAATGAGCAAGCAGCTGTGTGGTGCTTGGTTAAATCTTGACACGTGGCACTGTCAATCTGTTAAATAACCTTTGCTGTCTGTCCTTGAAAGCAGAATGCTGAAAATAATAGCTAATATGATTTTTAAAATACACTTAGAGATCTTGTCAAGCCTATGTCAACAGACCAAAACAGTACATATTTAATGAAACTGGTAAGAATTTCAATGGTCTATTGTGAGCATTAACTTAAAGGCTGAGAACAGCCTAATAAACAGATTAAATGAAATGTTGGAGGTACTTGTTGCACTCCTGTAGGTACTCTAGTAGCATGGAATTGGCTTCACTCAAGAAAAGTGACAACCTTAAGAAGATTGTGTTTCTGAAGAAGGAATTTGATGTAGAATTCCAAAGTACATCTACAAGAGCAGGTGACTGAAATAAAAAAGTTTCACCTTCAATATTACTAAGTTGCCGTAGGCTGTCTGAAATATCTACACACAGCTGGTGCAGGACAGAGGAACTAAAGAAACCAGGGCATGAGACAGAATGTGAGGCAGAACCCAAAGGAGACCCGAGTCAGGTGAAATAGCAGCTGAGCAACTCACAATATATATTGGCCTTTTAAATTAATTATGTTAGATCCAACTTCTGGTGATGAGATAATTAGCTGAAAATTGTAGATGGTTTGCACTGTGAGAGAAGAATGGTCTGTGCTAAGTTGGTATCAGCTTTGAGCTTTGAAGTACTAGTCACAAAGCAGAGCAAGGCCATGGGCAGAGTTGAAATAAATTTAGTCTCTAAAACAGAATTTGTTCAATCTTGATAAGACTGAAACTATTTGCCACAGAAATAAGTCTGAAAGCACATGTGTGTGAGGTTAAATCCATTCATCAGAGAAGTTATGGCCTGGGGAGTCACTGCTATACGGTAGTGACTTTCTTGTTCTGCAGAAAAGATGCAAATTTGGCCACAATTTTCACATTTCCAATACCATCTATGTATCATTTATCAGAAAATAACTAAACAGACTTTACCTATGCTGAACATTTTCCAGTGTGTTTGTTTGATTGCTGTTTTGTTCTGTTTTGTCTTTTGGCTGCAATTGCATACCACTTACTTAGAGCACTTTAAAAGACTAAGCATTTTAAAAAATCTCCCAGTCTTTGATCAATATATGGATTCTTAGTGGTAGAATGCATATTATTACAGGTGTGAGCACATCAAGCTAAAGTGGAACGGTTAATCATGCTATTTGCTCATTTACCTAATTTCTACAAAAATATTTCTAACATCAATATCACTCATAACTCTGTGCACATTTCTGGCAGAAGTGCAGGTGGTCCCAGTTTCCCATTTGAAATGTATGAACTTATGACAGACTCCCCTCCCTCCCTTTTTTTTTCCTTCCCCTAATACTTATCGAGAAGAAGGGTGATAAATTGGCAATGCTATTCTTTGCCTTATTGTCATCGTGCTTCCTCCCCTGTTGTTTTCAGCAGGTGTTCAGCAACCTGCAATTCTCTAAACATGTAGTCTTGTAAATGTAAACTGTTGCTGAATGAATATGGATTTACTCAAATAAACCTACACAATTTTTACATTATGTTCCACTAGAAAAAATTGTAATTATGAAATGCTAGGAAAAATAAATAGAAACAGAAGGACAGTTTATGCATTTTTATGTTTCTTTGACAATTTCAGTATGTACACTTTAAATTATCTATGTGTCCCCTTAAATACTGATAATATTTTTACAGAGATAACCCTTATAAATGGTCTTGTTATTATATAATGAAGATTGATTTCTTAAGTGAAATTTACTGGGATTTCATTGTTACTGTCTCTAGTACAGCATGTCCTAGAAGAAATGAAGGACATGAAATGAAGGAACAGGGATATGAACAAAAGAATCATGAATCCTGGCATTGTGCAGCACTGATGTGGAAAGTGGAGAAAAAGTCTTAGCTCTCACCTCTTACTTCTGTTACTGCTGCTTGGTATGCTATAAAGTTTAGCATCTTACATGAAATCTCATTTTGATTAATGTCATTAAGGCTATGTTCAGTATTCCATGGCAGAAGGCCATGAGGTAGGAAGTACTCAGTTTTGGTTTTGTTGAATAAAGGTCTGTGGTTTATCAGAACTTATTTTTCTTCTCATTAGAAAAGTCCTGAGAATAAAATATTTATTCTTTTTACTTTATTAAAATAATAAAAGACTAGTACTTCTAGTCTGGTCCCATTCATGGCTAGAAATTCTGCAATAATAGCCTTTCTCACAGTATTTTATCAGTTTTGGATCTTGGTGGCAGATATAATCCTTAACAGGAAATTAAAAGCAAAGGCACAGAGTTAAGAATCTCCAGACTCTCCATTGATTCAGAATTAATTTAAACCTTGGTTCAATCTCAATTTACCCTGTTTTCTTCTTTTATATCCAGTATTTTAAAAAAACTTTGGTGCATACTTTCAATTTTTAAACCTACTTATAATACACGGACTTAGGAAAACATTATTTTCTTTCTTCTCAAGTTGCCTCAGAGGCAATAACTTAGGTTCTGTCTTCAGTCAATGGAAAAATCTAGAAACCACACAGTGATCTTATTCTGTACTCTGAGTCACTCTCTAACCTAATTCATAATTGATCTAAATTAGATGAGTTGAATCTTCGATCCCTGGTCGCTGTGACATACAGTTAACATATGCAAATCTGCAATCTCAGACTTTGAAAACTAATTGTTTAAATACCTTCTTATATGTCTGAATTCAAAAGTGTTGCATGGGTGTTCAAGATCCTGGAATCCATCCTAAGATTTTCTAGGGGTCTGAATAAAATTGTCAATTAGAACATGAACAGGTAACCAGATCTGAAAATCTCTGCTCTAAAATTCTGACTTGAAAATTCTTTCTGTGATATTGGAATAAATGCAACAACTAAAAATTGTTGTGTCCTTGTTGAGATGGACATATCCCATAAAAAGACAGCAGATACCTTTTGAAATAAATAAAAAAAAGAAAGCTTAAGAAGGAGAGTCATTAAGAATGCTGAATGTTTGCATCACTATCAAACTCCAGAGAAATATTTTTCCAAAGTAAAAACATAAAAATAACAGATGGAGCAAGATCTCCTGCAAAAAAACCCTACTTCTATCACAGCAACTACACCAGTCCTGGAAAAGAATTTGTACCAGTCTTAGCTCCTGCCAAGCTGATCAGAAGTGAGTTTTGGGACTCTCATTTTGTCTGCTATGTCTCTTTTACCTCTCATGAGAATGTACAGTATGTACAGTTGCAGTATGTAAAAATGACAAGGATTTAATACTAAAGGCTAGACATAAAATGGGTAATTTCTGAAGGAAGATGGAAGCATCTCACAAAATTTTTACTGTGTAAAGAGGTCACTAGCCTAAACCAGGTAGAGTTGTATCTGATGAGGAGAGATAGACACTTTCAAAAACCCTGGATAAGCATTTGAGATAAATGGAGTAAATCTCTTCCTATTTACCACTAAGTCACTAGATGATCTTGTTCACATTGGATTTTTTTCTTTGTTTGTATTTAAAAGAAGAGAAAATATATTAAGATACTTATTTTCAAGTATCATTACAAAATTTCACAAAGAAGTAGATGGGAATATCTTTGGCAGTGCAGGTACTAGGTTTTGTAAAAGAAAAACCCAACAAACAAACAAACAAGCAAATAAAAATACCCCCAAAAAAGTTAAAATATTACTTATTAAGAAAGCATATGCACTGTATATGTTCTGTGGGAGTCTTGGCTCCTTTGAAAGAAAGGCTCTTGATCCTATAAGGGTCTAGTTGGCTTAGTATAAACTAAAAGTAGAGCATATTTATTTTAATGGGTATAAACCTGACTCCTCATTGTTCAGAATGGGGAACCTCTATACTGGTTTAGTTTTCTTTCCATAAGATATGGAGCAATGTCCTGTATCTGAGTCTTGTCCCAACACAGATTCAAGGTAGAGACATAATATTTGTCTGTCTAGATGTGAGATCTGGACTACTATCAGAATTCTCCTACCTCTTAAAATTATGCATTAAGATTTTGAGGTTTCAGTGGCAAGTACTCATATTTTATGACTTTAGCTATTTAAATTTCCTAAGAGACACTGCAGTTAGAAGTGCTGAGTATTAACTGCATATACATATCATCACTAAACAAGAAATGGATTACTGAAAAAAAAATCTTCGAAATATCTATCATAACTCAGAATGCAAAAGTACTCTAATTCTTTGGCTAATAGGTTCCATAAATACATTATCATTTAAGGGCTAAAATTGCCTGGAAAAGGACACTATACACACAAAATGAAAATAGCCTGATAGAATTCAAATATAATGCAAGAGAGAGCCCTGCTGGCAGAGCTTAACAAATGCATTCACTATTATAGTAGCCCAAGAAAACACTTTATAATAATATGTAATAATATTATAATAATATTGCCTTATAATAAATAGGTGAAATACACATGAAATATTTGTCTCTTCATATCCTCCTTAAATTTAAATGGTTCATTGAGAAATGCATAAACACTTTCATACAGTGTAGATGTTTCATTATTCCATTCCCCATAGTAGTCGTGCCAGTAGCACCCTCCTCAATGGAATAAATGGACTATGAAACATTTTAGCACAAGAACATGGGGAAGCCCCCTCTCATCCTGCTCTTGGGTGCTCTAAAAATATGAAAGTAAGTGTGAACTTTTAAGTTGCTTATCAGTATGTATTGAATCTCCATGAAGTTTTAGAAAAGAGAAGCAGAAATTATGCATCCAGATAAAAAGAAAGAAGGCTGAAAAGGAAATCCTTTACTGCTTAATGTAGGCAGCATGTAATATAAAAATGTTTATTCAGCTAGGCTAAAGCATCTAAACTATACGCTTCTGAAATACATTTCTGTCATATGTGGGTGATGCTGGGCATTGCAGGTGTTCCAGCAAGTTTTACATTGACTTAAATTTGTTCTTCTGTATAATGGAAAGAAAAAAAATTCAAGAACAGTTGGATTTGAATAAAGCTGTAGTATGCAGGCATTCTAGAGGTGTGTAATAGGTGCAGGGTACAATGTATACAAGAAAGACTCAATTACTGGAAGAAAAGAAGAAAGAAAAAAATTTCTTGTCTCAATGTTATGGTTTAGCAGATATATTAATCTCACTGAACAGCTTATTAAATAATTACTACAAATGAAAAATTTGAAACTGGAGTATAAGCAAAAAGATTTCTTCATTCCTATGTATTATTTGTCTTTTCTTAATCTTCCACTCAAAACATCAGTGATAGCCCAATAAAAAGCAGATGCAGCACCCAATACTTTCTTATATGGAATATTAATTTACTAAAATAATTTATTCAGTAGTTCAAACTAGGTATCTCGTGCAATATGAGACCCTGTAAGAAATCCGTAGTACCTGCATGAGGTTGACAGACTCGACACAGAACCTACAGGAGAGCCACAGCCATCTGGAGCACCAGGTGGAGGCCATATTACAGCCTCTCAAGTTGCATGAAAAAAATTTGATTAAGATTTAAGATACTTTTGTGCAAAGATGTCTAATTTCTTGTTACAATTCAGTGGAGAGCTAAGTGAAAAATCAGTTACCTAAATGTAAGCAACCCCGTGAAAAGTTACCTCAGGGTAACCTGTCTGGTCTCTGACTGTTAGTTCTTAGGATGAAGATCTCCCTGGATTGTACCTGCTTGCCCTCTGTAGATATCCCAGAAACACTGAAACATCTCAAATAACACTAGAAGTCTCCATTTAAGCATGTGGACCAAGCTCCCTCTCAGTACTGACAGTAAATACTACAGAACAATCCAGCTTTTCCTCCAAGCGGGATTTACATTTGGATTGGAGAACAGCCCTCAAATCAACAACTGTATTGTCTGGATTTTCCCTGATTATAATAGCACTTTAGATGAATTAATGACTGGTTAAGTAACCCTTTGCTGTTTATTCATTATGAAAGAAAAATGTTAAAAGTTGCTACTGATTGCAGTTTTATCCTGGGAAAATATAAGGCAAGAAATCTGCAATGTAATTCTTGGAAATGATGAAGATGAAATAAACAAGAGAGAATAAAAATACATATTAAATTAAATTCACTTACAGCTTACAGATGCAGAGCTCAGACTTTTTTATGGAATGAGCTGGTTCATGACAAGATTATGCATACATATTTTGACATACATGATCTGTGACAGAGAGTAGATAAAATGAGGAACCTAGAGTGAGAATAAAGATGAATACAAACTTGAGGGAAAAACAGAAAGGGTAATCTGTACAGCCAGTCTATACAGCATATACCATAAACCCAGGTAACAGATTTTGTGATGGTATGCCAAGAATATGAAAAGGAGAATAGTTGTGGTCCTAAGCAATATATACAGGAACTAAAAAAATCATTAGCATTTACAAACACACTTACCAGAGGTGCATATAACCATCTTCTGTATTTTAGCAAGCTATCAATGGATGCAATCCAGTTACCTATTGCACAGATGTGGTACAGGTACACAGCATGCCCATGACAACTGCTTTCCCACTGCTGTCACTGACAGGCTGTGTGTCTGTACATTTAACAGGAGATATATTGGCATTTTCATCCCTTTTTTTCATTATTTCTCATTTCTGTATCTTGAATCAGTGGGACACAAAAAAAAAAAAAAAGAGAGGAGCAATTGAATTATATATATATCATGACAACCAAATTAAGAAATATTTTGGTAGGCAGCTAATTAAAAATCAGTCTCTTTTTGAGAAATCCATCATTTCAGGGCATCTTGGTAACTAAAGGATAATAAACATGTTAAAATGTCATGCTGTACAATCAGTGAGGTATAAAAAGAAACTACAGCTTTTAAAAGAAAATGTTGGGAGGAAAAATATCTTTCTTAAATTTGTTTTGAAAATTCTATCTTAAAAATCTCTTTCATGTGCTCTTGAAACGTGATAGTCCACATTTTAAAATGTGATGATACCACGCTTGTCCCAGACATATTTATGAATTGTGTAGCTAGGTAATTTTTTTAATGTGAAAAGTTGTCTTTAATTTAGAAAAACCTGCAAAAAATAAATACTTATATCAATGCAAAATTATTATTCAAGCTTATTTAAAACTCTCAAGTTTCAAAACTAGTTTTTTTTTAAGGTCTTGCAGAAAAAAAATCCTTTTTTTTAATGTCTTTTGCCACAAAATTCATATATATAGAAAGTATTATGATTTAATTAAATTGCACTCCTTTTCAACTAAGTTAAAAAGGCTTAAGGTTTACAGTGACTTCTACATTTGGCATATATCAACGTTGAGATTTCTAGATATATTTTGCAAAAACATTGTTTCATTTTCTTTCTTCATTTTCTTTCAAGATTTCTTTGTCTATTTAAAAAAAAAAAGTCTTCCTAGGTATTTTAATATATTTCAATAGTTACTTGCAATATGCATAAATCCATAAATTATACATTTTTTCAAGAGATCCTAGTTATACTGCTTTTCAAAATTTGATTCATCTTTTATCATGTATTTCCCTGTTAAAATATTATCAATGAAAATTTGATAGTGAGGAGCAATGTTTTTTAAATTAACTTTGTTATTTTTAGCTGTGCCTTGATTTTCTTTTGTGTATTTTTGATGCACTGATTTTCCAGTACCATATCATAGGCTTGATGGTTGAGAAATGTTACATGCAATTGGTGTTATGGTAAGGTATACATGAGAAGTATCTGCCCCTGCAATCAGTTCAAGGTGAAGAACTTCATTCTCACTAGACCTGTTCGTGATGTCACTGGGCGTATTACTAAGGCTTACAAGCAGAAATTTCCACTTGCTATTGTCTTATTGCCTGCTTCTCACAGACTGTTCCAACTGTTTAAAGCAATTCCAGCCACCACAAGCTGAGCATACCTTCTGTGAAGGAACAGCATGACTGCACACCAAATCAAGAGTGTGGCCAGCGACAAACAGGACTGTCTGACTTATGGAGTATTTCCATCTCACTCACTAGTTGATTCTTAAAGGAGTTTGTGTAGGGAGGACAAGAAACTATCACAGTTTGCCATATAACTTCAAAGTACAAATAAATTGCACCACATTAGCCAAGATGGAACTTAGAAGCTACACAGAATACAGCAGATGAGCCCCTTGACTACTACAAATGAGGAAATGAATGGTTAAGTGAGATTTAATCAGAACTCATGTATATGTTCTGGAAATCTGAGGGTTTAGTTCTAGTTCTCAAGACTTGGTGCAGTTCTTTGGTGATGTCGAACCAAAAAATTATTTTCTGTTTATTCATTTTGTTGTTTCTTTTTCTTTATACTTCTAAATCATCAGTGACTATTTATAAGCTCCTTGGTGTTAATCAATACTGATTTCTTCTACACATCTTGAGCAAATCCAGTACAATTGACCATCATATCACACTCTCCCCAAAACTCTGGTTAAACTTATTAAAAGAGAGTCAGTGCAAGTAAAATCTGTGCTCCATTCCCAGCTTTTCCAGTGTTTCTTGCTCATCATGTTTTTTGACCCGGTTTTTCCTGATGCCACTTTTGTCATCCTAACAATGAAATTTCCCACTGACTACAGTGCATCTGTTATTTACCATGTGCTCTTAAAAAATCTTGGAATCTCCACCTGCAACAGCATAACTTTCATACTAGATATACAGAAGAATTGTTTTATTGTGAGGGTAGTGAAACACTGGATCAGATTTCATAGATGAGTGAATGCCCCATGCCTGGAAACTTTCAAGGTCAGGTTGGATGGGTCTCTGAGCAATCTATAGAAGCAAGGGGCTCAACAGCATGACAAATTGTTTCTAGTTCATTAATGATTTTGACAAAAGTTTCTCGTTATTTTTCGGTCCCCATCAACTCCCTACTGTAAGGGCATGAATTTTTTAGAACATCAAGGAAATCACTGAAAAATATAAAGCTGAGTCAAGAATGGAGAACACATATTTACTCAGAATGTCTTCATCTCACAGTAAGTCAGGTATCTAGTGAACACTTCTGAGATTATATCCATTGCAATTTTTCTGTTAATGCACATGAAGGGGTTATTTCTTAGCAATTGCATGTCCCTTACTCCTGCTTTGTTTCATTCAGCAGTAATTTTTGTTTCAAGATTTTGTCTGAATTATCTGCAAAATTATATGAAAACTTGCTTCTTAAGTTTGTTATTTTGTTCTCCCTGTTCAGGTTTGATGTTACGTTTCATCATACTTGCCTGTGCATTTTAGTGGGGCAGTCAAGTATGCTGACACTGATGAATGATCTATAATGCTCAATATATCTCTCCTGCATATTTCTGAAGCCTCCTTTTTGTATCACTGTCCAACTCTTTCCTCTCTTTTTGCACTACCTGTTTGCTTCATGAAATACCAAGTGTGTAGAAGAAATTTCAGCCCCATAAGTCTGTCTTTTTGCCATAACTAAGAGATCCCAAGACATCTACACCCTTTGTCCTCCCCCATGAGACCCCCAGAAGGAGACAGGGTGGAGCATGGTGGGAGAGATTCAGCCCCAGAACACCATGCAAGGCCCTATCTGAGGAGACCATACCCACCATGGGCATGCTGCTCCTCAAGGTCTAGCAAGGGCCACAGGTCAGCCACGACTCAGATCCCTTCATATGTAATGCTGTGAAGTGACCAGATATTTACTGAAGATACACAGACTTCATGAAAACTTTCTGAAAAGATTAAGTTTTCTTTTATATAAATATAAATGTCTGTTAACAGTGAAAAGGCAGACTATTTTAGCCTTAGAATGGAGATACAAGGGGTAGAAAAGAGAGAAAAAGATTTACTTAAAACAAATCAACAGACAAAAACCAAAACAAAAAAAAACAATCAAAAAACCAAACCCAAAACTACACTGAGAAATTTAGATCATAACTATAAATTTAATGCCCACAATTCTTACAGAAAAAAAAAAAGCCACAAACTGCTCAATTCCATGTGCCTTGGCCTTCCTAATGCCATCCCTAAACAACTAATCAGTTTCCTTATATATTCCCAGGATAGGTGTTCCTTCTTCTACTGCCTGTGCATTTCCTTCCTGCCCTTTGGTTTGACCAGAAAATGACTCAGCCATGAGTGTCTTGCTTTCCTTTCTTCATTTCTTACACTTGGGGATTAAGAGATCTTGCAGTCTATGGAAACTGTCCTCAAAGATCTGTCATTTTTGTTCTGCTCCCTTGTCCCTGAGGACAGCTTCCCAGAGGGTTGAGTTGACTAACTCATTTAACAGATGGAATTTTATTTTGAGAGTCCTAACTTTACTCTTTGTGTATCACATTTTCCTCAGGACTGAGCACTCCACCAGTGCATGATCCCTGAAGACCAGGCTATCTCCAATCTTGATGTTTCTTTTTATCTCACTTGTGTTGATGACCAACACAAGTTGAGATCCAGTAATGCATGCCCTCTGGCAGGGCTGTGTATCATCTGAGAGCTCTGTATCATATGGAGTATCTTTAGGGATAAGTAGGGGCTTTGAGATGGGTATGAGGAAGAAAAAAGGGAGAGAGTTAAGATCAGATACTTAGATTTGAAACCATTTAAAGTTACACAGTCATAAACAGACTTCATTCCTCAAGGAGAAAAAAAAAAAGTGAGAATGATTGCTTTTAAATTAACATTGACTTTAAAGAAGAGACAGAAATCTTTAACTTTAGAAGGTTTTATTTGCCTGTTTGACACAGACTTGGGCAACTTGATGTAAGTGGCCCTGCTTGAGCAGGAAGATTAGACAAGACGGCCTCCAGAGGTTTCTTCTAACTTCAGTAATTCCATTCCTCTGTGAGCTGTAGGAATGACAAATTTTCAGGCAAGTCTAAGATACAAAGGCTATCATTCCTCCTGTGCCTCTCAGGGAGGTCCTTCCGTTGTGGTCCTAATTGGGTAATTCACACAAAACCCTGCCCTTACACAAGGCTGATTCCACAGAGCCAATAGTACTGGAACTAAGCTCAGGATTGTACACACAACCCCTTAAGATGACAGTACTCTTGCATACCGTAGACTTTATCTGATAATTGCATATTGGCCAGCACAGACCATTTTGCACTGCATAGTCATCCTTATCTCATTACAAGTGTACATATTGGAACTTTTCTACAACAAGCGTAGAACCTTTGGTTTTCATTTAAACAAACACATTCAGAAACTGCTCAATGAGAAGAGCTTTAATATCACAAAAATAATATTATATCTCACCGAAGGTCATATTGCTGTTGCCTCTTGCCTGATTGTGCCTAACAGTGATGGTGAAACATGTCAGTAGTGATACTGTAACATGGTTACATTATATTTTATGACTTCTGGGAATGTGTTTAATTCATGAATTGTTCATAAATGTACAACTACATTTGTACAACTAAATTGTGTAGACAATCCAAATTCCATTAGCTGCTTACCTTTCATTTCCTTCAGGATCTTGAGCATGCACTGCATTATAGAGCTGTATCTCAGCTACATTCAGCAATTTTTTCTTCACTGTCAGTGTGTTTAAATCTGCAGAGTCCAATAAACTTTCACAACCATTAAAATTGCCTTCCATCCAAATGAGCACAGATAGTACACAAGCTGTGGCTGTGTTGTGTTTAATGAAACCCTGTTTGGAATACTGCCTCTTTAAATGGTAACATTTCAGTTTTGGAAGTCAGTGTACTGCTTTTCCTTTGGAACACTCTTTTTGATCTCCTAGAACCAATGTATCTATCTTCCAGTTTCCATCCAGTTGTCATTCAGAGAAGTGTTCTGTTTTTTTGATCTTAAACTCAATGAGTAAAATTTTTCATACTGTAAGATAATAACTCCAGAAACATTTGCTACAGACTGATTTTGCTGAGGACATAGCGATGTAAAAGATACTTAATGTCATGTTTTATAGCTGGTGCCTTTATGGCCTATGCTTTTTATAATATGCAACGTTTACTGTTGAACTTTTCTACTTCAATATCCAGCAAAGAAATTAACTGAAAATATTGCAGACATGCTGTAGTTGATGAGAACAATAAAACTGTGAACTGTGTAAGTAATGTCTGAGCTGTGAAGGTCTAGTTTTAGTTGTAACTTTTGAAGGATTTGTTTGCCCGTTTGCTTGTTTTAAATTGAAGAAACCACTAGTATACCCAGTCAGAACATCTATGTTGGTCATTAAATAATACATCAAAAATTATAAAGGCAGATTTATGCACTAAAGTACTCCATGCAGAAACTTCACCTGCATAGAATTGTATATATGGTGTAATCATATTTTTCCGAAATTTCTGCTCTTCTGTTTCCATTCTGTTCTGCCATTCTGCCTCATTCACAGAAGAAAAAAAGCATTTTACAGCACATATCAAGACAGAGCTACTTAAAGGATATTTTCTTTCTGATGTTGGATGTAAGACTGAAGTACTTGAAGACCATAAGATAGGGTACTACTATGGCTCAGCTGTATTTTGCATTTAATGAAAATTTATACAGTGCTCCCTTGCTTCTCAATTTTGAAACATCCACCCAGAAAAGTATCTATAAAGGTATCCTTACATGTATCTTTCCTTTAAGAGTCCTCTGTTACTAAAAAAAATGCCTTTGCATCATCATATAAATGCTCATAAGTCATTGCATGACTGTAATCCCCTTTGACTGTAGTCTCTTTTCACATTAATACTTGTTCAATTATATTCCTCCCTTACATTAACTGTGTGTGCAAACAAATTATCTACTTGCATAGAAGTGATTGTAAATTTTTATTTAATGTGATGATTATTAATTTACTTTCTTTGAACATTATTATTGTTTCTCCCTAATCAGATTCACTCGTATCTTCTGTGATTATTGACATTTTAAACACACACACAAAAAGTTGTTTTGCTTAATTGATTTGAGGTGTGACATTTGTATTGGAGCATTTAATACCTTAAAAAAACACATAGTGAGTTATTGAACAAACACAGTCACTCCCGAAATGTTGTTAGTAATAGACTAGTAATCTCCATAGAAATATGTATGTGTTACTGATCCTCTCTCTATAAGTACCTGACAGTCTTGCAATTTTGATTAAAGAATCTACTTTGTTATTTTAGCTACAGTATCATATTATGATCTATTAACTGAAATAATCTAACAGTTCTACTTGGATGAATTACTTTCCTTTTATGACATCATGCTAGTGAAGTCACAGTGATGTTTCTAGATAACTAATATATATGAATCAATGAGCACATGAATACAGTGAAATTATATACTCCAAAATCCATTTTACCACTTTGTGTAAATTACGTACAGCCGATATATTCCAGTCATTATTTAATAACTGTTGTTTACTTTTGGCATTTTGAGATACTAGTATTCTTAACATTATGGACCTTAGGTGCCATCTCATTTGGTATTTACTAAACATAGAATGGAATTTATGCAGATTCATGGCTTTCTAAAATGGTAGCTATGGTGGAAGTAGTGCTCTCTTCCATTAGTGGCTAAACACATACAGAATGTGTTTATCTTACCTCAGGAAATCCAAGATTGGTAGTAAAATTTGGCTCCAGTCTCTCTATGCACCTCTCTATGCAGAAGTGGAGGTCGGACCAAGAGTGGTTTCATAACTAGGGCTTCTTTAGTAGATGTCATGGTTAAACTATATTCTGTTTTCTACCCCTTTTTCCCCAACATTGCTCTGGAGAAACTGTTCCTTTAAGAGTGAACTGCTCACCACAACCGAGTGAAGAAGAATAGGTCAGTAGTCCTGGCTGCCAGGGCAGAAGTGGAACTCTCTCCATCTTGGTCCATATTTTATGTCAGACAGGCATAGGAAGAGAGACACAAACATAGACTCTCAGAGCCATCCTGGGGAGCCACCACTACACCAACACTCTCCCCCGCACTCGTGCTGAGAACTTGAAAGAGAACAACTCAGAGCTGCCTCTGCCTCGGCCATAGAGAAAACAGAAGTTAACTAACCCTGCAGCTGCCATGCCATTTCCCAGGAGCTGAGCAGAGCTGAATCAGCCCAGAACTAAGCTCAGCCAAGCTGCACAGAGCCCAAACCCCAGCAGAACCAAGCCCAGCTAGGCTGCGCAGAGCCCAGGCCCCAGTGGAGCCATGTGGAGCACAGCCCAGCAGAGCCAGGGACAAGCATTTCTTCAGAAACTTTTTTTGCCTCAGTAATTTTCCTTGTTTTCCTGGGAAAAAGGAGGAAAAGAGCACGTGTCAGTCACCAGTTTTGTCAGTGTACTGAAGTGGGGCAGACTAGAGGCAGTCTCTGTCTCTAGTTAGGCAGAACCGTTCCATTTGTATTGTTGTTGATGGGGCTATATTTCTTTTCCGTAAACAATTGTTGGGGTTTTTTTTCACTTATATCTCCTTGCATTTTTTCTCTATGTATTGGTGAAAAGAGGAGAGTTTTTGAAAAACAACTTGTTTGTTGGCGTCTCCACCCCAGTAGTTTTCTTAAACCAAGGCAGAGGGAACCTTAATCTGTCTGTAGTTTCCAGTCTCTGATTTGAGGTTTTTACAGTACGCTAATTCTTATTTTTTCTCCCTTTCTTTCCCAATAATCAAAGAAAAATTTCAGAATTGTACTTTTCTTAAAATTCTTAATTAAAAGTTTCCAAAAACCTTGCAACTGTTAAGACTTCACGTCTAGCTATCTCTAATATTCAGTTTTCATAGTGATTTTTCACATCTAGCTATCTCTAATATTCAGTTTTCATAGTGATTTTTGGAGGACTTTTTAAAAAAAAGATAGGTATAGAAACATCCATGTTTAAAAACATAATTTTTTCATACAGAAAGAGAAATCAGAGCATATGTATTCATGTCTAGGCAATTATGAAATTTTAGTTGATATTAAATGAAATTATTTCTGTTGATTGCTTTATTTAAAATTTTAAATAATGTATCATTTGTCGTGGCATTACATAAGGCACTAAAATAAGACTTCTTGTATTTATTGGCTTCCTTAAAATCCACTAAGATAAACTATTTTTTAGCAAAATTCTTAATTAAATTAAGCTTATATGACTTACCTGTCCATCTGTTTATCATCTGTTTCACAGTATTTTTTAAAAAATGATTGATCAATTTCTGTAAAATTTGAGAAGAGAAGAGCACTTAAAGACTATTTATCTTGTGCTTCATCAACCATGTGGCTGGAAAAGAAAGCATGGCCCATATATTTACAGTCAAAAAGGCTTCAGCTATTTAATTTTCTGTTCTGTTTGGCCTGTTAGCAACGAAAAAAAAAAACCCCAGACAGATCAACATATACCACTTCTTGTGTAACCAGTAATTAATGAGTGAATGAGAAAGTGAGTGAGGTATTCTGAGAACCATGCTCAAATTCAGAGGGAAAAATTGTAGGGAAATGCGGGAAATACTGCAGAGGAAAATACAGATACAAAACACATGTCAGGAGCTGAATTTGTTCTGTCATTGGAGCATTGTACAGCAAGCTAAAGGAAATCAAACTGCACCTTTTTCACTGCTCAGAAAACAATTCCATCACTCTTGCTGAAAATAAATGTTAGAGAAACTCCTCATCCTGTTGCTTGTCTCATTTGCCGGTCTACAGCTGACCTCTGCCAAAGTACCAATGTGTGCCTTGTTTTATACTGTATTTATATTGATTTTTACTCACAGCAAGGCCTGCTCATTGCTAAGTTCTCTGTAAGGTTTTTTCACCATTTTTTAACTTTCCACTCAAAAATGACTGAAGGCATACATTCATGTGGAATAAAGAATAACATTATAACATTACACGTAATGAACTCTGACATCCCAGAAAACAGATATTTTGATTTTGCTTGTTGCTTTCTTGATTATAAGCTGCTGTAATCAGGACACTTAAACTGTTTGTTTATATGACACTAAGTTATTGGAGGCACTAACACGTGATATTTTTAAGTGATAGCAACAGTTAGTTCTAATTTAAAGGGAGTGAACATGAAAGCACGGCCATATGTTGTATTCAAAACACTATTAAATATAACAATATTTAAAAAAATTAATTTTTAGAATATCTCTTTAATGACACTGTTTCATTACTTATTCATTACATTAGACCTTTTACAGGTGGCGTTGGTTAACCAGCGAGAGAACACAATACAGGATTCTGAACTCACCCCACTGAGACATGTGCATGTTAAAGAAAAGAGTAATTTATCTAATGAAATGGCAGAAAGAATTATATTAACTTTATTTTTTAGAATTATTATATTATATTACATTATATTATATTTTATTATGTTATAGTATATTATGTTATGTTATCAAGCTATAGTTGAATCATAAATGCCTGTTGATGAATATATAGGCTTCCTTGTTTCACATTATATCACTACTAATTCCCATATTTCTGTGAATGACTTTTTTTCTATGTTTTTGAGTCTTCTCACTGTAATGAGTCCATTTCTTTTTTATTTCAGGCTACTGACAATACTGCTGCAGGAGTAGAGCAATGAGTAGGAGGCTGCAGTAAATAGGTCAGAGCAATTATCTCACAACTTTCCTTTCAATCTCCTGTGACTTTAGGACATGAGGTGTAGAAATGGTGGTGAAAATATCTTTGTCCAGCTCAGCAACATGCTGTGAGAGGCAGTTTGTGGAATAAGATCCTGAAAAAGACAGCCACATGAGAAAGTGTAAAAATATAACATGAGTGACAGAGAGAAAATGTCTTTGACATTAAATCAGTATAAAAGGGTAAGATCTTATTCTCTTTGCAGTCACTAGTGTAAATCAGGAAAAATTATATCTAAGCAGTGGAGTTAAAAATTAAATTACATGAGAAGATATACAAAGCTTTAATTTTCAGATGGTAATTCTGGAAGCATATGCCTAAAAAATAATTCTTAAGTTTTGACCTTATCGGTAAGGCATTAAATAGGTAATTTGTGAAACTTGAATGTTAGTGTACAGTGTGTACCCTGAAATCAGTTTATCTCTTATTGTTTTCCTTATGAAAACAGCAAACTGTCTTTTCACATGGACAGAAAATTTAATAGATAAATGACTCATAACTAAAGTAGGATTATATTTGTCTTTTTCATACCAGTAGTGAGAGGAAATACATTTGACTAATTTGAACTAAAAGTTAGTGGGGTTTCCCGCGTGCCGTAGGGAAGGAAGGAAAACGGTCCTGGCCGATGGTAGGGTGAAGGCTAGAACTAATTTATTCATGGGAGCATGGGACTTATATAGGGTCAGGGAGAAGCTTGGAAAGTGGGAGGAGTTTGGGGGCGGAACGCAGCAAGGAGGGGAAGGGCTAAGAGGGAAGAAGGGGAATACAGTCGGGGTGTGGCCAGCCTCACATGATGATGCTGGGTTACATCACAAGCCAGCCAATGAGAAAATAGGGAATACACAGCCAATGGGAAACCGGTAACTGGGTAACCACCACCAATCAGAATACAGCATACAAATACAAGGGGAATGACTATCTAATACAATAAATCTCTATCTATGCTACAAAACATCCTTTAAAACATGAATTTGTGAGTTCTGAGGTAGCTGTCAGTTTCTGGTGTTGTTCACTTGCTTGAAGCTGTTCATCCTGGTTGTTTTGGCAGCCTTTGAGACAGTGTTCTCCGACAGGGGTTTTATGCATAGAAACACAATAAGCAATGAACAATTCAATCAACAACTGGAACTGATCAATCAACCCACTTCCAATGCCACCAATATATAAAACTTATTAAAAGTCCTGAAACCTCAGACCTTACATTTAAATACATATTTATATATACATTTTTTATATACACCTTGTTCTGGGTTACACAAAGACTCTGGTATCCACCTTTTATTTTCTCTTTTCCCCAAATATGCCTACAAATTTAGACTGTGGGGAGACACTTAAGAAAAGGGTGGTCTTCTATTATCCTAAGAGAAGAATTTATCCACAAGTCTGAAAAGACTGGAATGTTGATGACTCAGGTAATCCAGCTGTTGAGGGCATGCACACCTGCCACCTCAGGTCAGGAGCTGGGTGTTGTTTCCTTGTCTTTACAGGAATGACTCACCTGCAATAACTCCCCTCAGGGAGGCATCAGGACAGTTCACACACACAGCCTGAAGATATTCATCTCTGCTGATGGCCATAATTGATCCACCTGTGCTGACATAACAGGCAGCTGTAACATCTTAGAAGATGTCAAAGACTCTTGAAATTACCCATGATTCAGTATTTATTATCCAGTGAATAGCTCTGCGTCTCAAAGGAGGTACCAGAGCTGTTCCCACCTATCCTGAGCCCAATAAAAGACCACACTCAGATTTCACTGTACAGATTGAGGGTCCCCTTCCCTCGCTCCATGGGACCACTGCTACTGTGGATCATGACTAGAACCATCATCACCAGAGTTGCAGCAACTAGTCAAGTGTATTTTAAATTATTAAGAAACACAAATCATTAATTACTCCAAGGTTTTATATTTGTATTTGACATGCTTAATGTGGAAAATTGTATTAACTTATTCCAAGTTACTCCAATCAATCAAAATAAATAATTAAATAAAGTAGTTGGTTTTGCAATATACTTTTGGAGAAAAGCCTACTTGCCTGATTGGAAAAAAAAAAAAGAATGTAGCTAAAACCTGTTTATCTCTGTATGAATTGCCTGATGTCTCACTATGAAACAGCATAAATTCTAAAAATTGGTCTTCTGCAGTTTTCTGCCCCCTTTTTTTACTATATTTACCAGGTTTTAATGCTAGCTAAAGTACTCCTTGACACATTCTTGCTGGGCAGGTATAGCAGCAACAGATAAGTGTGGCATGACTCTCCCATTAATGCTGTTGTAATATGCAAAATGAGTTTTAGATAGATCTAATTTTTACTTTTGGGGTGGTTTTTGCAAAAAAAATTCTGTAAATTCAAGAATTCAGTAAGTAATTCGATAACTCAAAGTTGTGACAGTCACATAAAAGACTTGGCTGGTGTCTTTGGGAAGGCCTGAGGATATTGGGGCACACAATGTAAATCTGCTATCTGCTGTTTGTATATAAAAATGCTTCCTGAAAATTTGAGATTGACTTTAAAAAAGCAAATTAAAAAAAAAAAAAACAACCAAAAAACTCAGTAAAATATAGATGAACAGTACAGGACTTGTGCAGATTGAAAGCCAGCAGTACAGGCAGTGCGAACAACCTAGACTCAAAACTACTAGTGTGGTGAGGTGAGTGAAGTCTAGTATCAAATATAATAGTGGCTATTCATATATATACATATTTTAAAATGTTGGATGTCAATGCACAAAGCAAAGTTTTTAGACAATAATATACTTCTGGAACATACAACCAAAAATAGACATCTTCAGCTCATTATTCTTGTTTATTTGTTTATCTCTGACTCAAAAGCTAAAACATCTGCCTGTTTATTAAAAGAAGATTCATGCTGGAAGTACAGAAGTAAAGCAGCAATAAGTAATGTGTCTATGGAGTATGGTCTATGTACCTATGCACCAGTTATTCCTGTCTGATGTAAAAAAGAAAAACTTTTAAGAGGCTACAAATATAAAAACCAAAATGTCGAACTTATAATTTTAAACATTGCATTTTATGTTGACTACTACTCTAACAAGGATCTACAAACTGGCTTTTCAGGTATTTTGCCCCTGTCGTCTAACTAGTATCCAGCCAAGATCAAATGTGCCTTTGTAATCCTATGTTAAGAGACAAGACATAAATGTGTTAGATGATCTAGGGCACAATAACCAGCATATAAAGAAAAAAGATTAGTATATTTCTTCCCAGATGGTCCATCAGACCAAGTGATACACTGCTGAAATGCTGATGTAACCTTGGACCAAAATACTAGTAACTTCTGTTAAGACTCTCAGTCGTACAAGATGAACATGCTCATAAATGCTCCATATGGTGCATTGCAGATGACCAACCACACAGCCAATAAAGTCGTGTCTTAGAAGTGTAAATATTTTTATGCTATATGATGTCATCATGACATGTCCTGAACTGATAACCTGTATTTTCTCAAACAAAATGAGCATGACTATTAGACCTTTGGGTATTTTTCTACAGAAAGATGCTGTAGGTACCCAGGAAAGGATTTATCATGCACTGTACAATTTTAGCAGAGAGTTGGCAAAAGGTTATTAAACACTCCACACTTAATATCCCATGTGAAATACTTGGGATGGTTAACAGCTATGTTTCTGGGTCCTCAGGAATCTAACTGTAACTCAGAGTGATGTCTATTTTTATGCATAATAGATAACCTGTCAGGAAGCAGAAGTCCATCTCAGGAACAAGAGGCTTGAACCAGCATCTATCACACTTAAAGAAAATAACTATAAACAGAGAAGGCATTTGGACAGCAAGTATTCCATTCTCCTGTAGAAGCTGGGACATTATTTGCTTAGCAGAGAGAGAAGAGGAAGCTCAGAGAAGACCTTATCCCTGTCTACAACTACCTGAAAGGAGGTTGTAGCAAGGTAGGGGTCATCCACTTCTCCCAGTCAATTAGCAACAGGATGAGAGGGAGAGGACATAGACTCAAGCTGTGTCAGAGGAAGTTCAGGTGCAATACCAGAAAGAATTTCTTCTCCAAAACAGTTTTCAGGTATTGAAACAAGCTGCCCACGAATGTGAGGGAGTCACTGTTCCTGGAAGTGTTCAAGAAATGACTGGAAGTGATACTAAGTTGTGGTACTGTGGTTTAGTTGATATAGTGCTACAGATTAGAGTGAAGATCAGTCAGATGTTGGACTTGATGATCTTGGAAGTCTTTTCCAGCCTTAATGATCCTATGATTCTATTATTCTAATTTGGTAAGCTCCTATGTTAAGAAGGCATATATCTTACTGGGGAATTATAAAAAAAAATTACTCAATTTTTACTGATAACTGAATTTTGAGGAAAATAACACTAGACATATTCTGCCTTCTGGACGGGAAAATCCTAGTACAAACTATAAATGCGGGAGAGAAAATGCGGGAGATGCAGGTTACTCTGAATACCAATGTTCTCCATGCTTCTACTTCTGTTACTGTGCATGATAGAACTCAAGATTCTTTCAACAAGAGTGAATCTTGGCAAATTAGTGCTTTGGGCATTTACTTAGAATAGCTGAGGCTTGAACGTCTATTGTTCCATGTGTATCTTATATGAAGTTTGTTTAGTACAAAACTGTAAATACTCATGAAGTTTCGTGCACATGGACACTTTCTTGCCCTGCCTTTTTGGCTAAATGAATTTGTAAGCCATTTGCATCTGCAGCTGATTTTTTCAGCCTGATCTAACACAAAAGTCCTGGTGAAGAGGGACAGAATTATGAAGGTTATTTGTCATCTTGTCAGACTCTTCAGGGAACTGTTTTGGATAATAACTGAATTTAAAAACCAAGAAACAAAAACACAGAGACAAAATATTATTAAAGTAATTGAAAGAACTCAAAATTAATAACCCAATCAACACCTCTGTTTAATTTCTTAGTACTTAAATATTTATGACTCTATAAGAACATAATCATTTGTAAAGCACTGTATTTTATCATGATGAATTTTCATATATCTATATATATATAAATTCAATAAATATATGTATTAGTTACTAAATAGAAAAATATTGTTCAAAGACTGGTATTTTAAGAGTTAATATATCATTTAATGATTTTCCGACAAAAACTTCTGATTATTGCATGGTTTTTGGTAATATCTAAGACAATTAAACCGGCTTTAAGACTGGTGCTGTACTGTAAGTTCAGTTAACATTCTCCAGAAGGAGAAAAGCCAGAAAATGAGCCATGTAATAGCCTGCTTATGGTTTTGCTGTTGGTGATTGCTAGAAGATACTATTCTGCTTCTATTTATCAGATATTGTAGTACCGACAGCCAATTTTCTCTAGCTTTGACCAGACAGAGCCAAACTTCAAGATTCTTGGGACTACATTTTAAAACTGTTAGGTCTTGAAAGTTTAATATTATTTTCATAATCAAGTTCAGTTTTGTCTTTGTAATGATGTGATTTGATTAGTCAACACATAGTGACTTGAATTCATGACTGAAACTCTATAAAATTTGCTGTATATGTTAACTTTTCAATTGCAATTAGTATTAATAAAAAATAATGATCCTATGGGCTATAAATCAAAATCACCATAAAGGAAAACAACAACATTTCTAATTTTTTGAGAGGTTAACTATATTTTTATGGAAAACTGTTCTATAGTAGAAACATAACTACATAATGTGATAAGAAATATTACAAAATTGCATAGCCGTGGCATATAATAGTTTTCAACATTACTTGCCCTTACAAAAGTCAAACTGGTAATGTAATATCTAGGATGCAATAAGAAATAACATAATTTGCCTTTAACCATTTTTGTAACTTTAATTTTAAGTAATATAGGTTATAATATTACTGAAATAGGAAAAAAAAAAGGTCTTTTAAAAGCAATAAAATGCTATCCTGTGTATGTAAAAAGATTATACAGGTTGACTTTTGAAAAGCAGAAGGCTTGCAGAATTAAAAAAAACAAAAGCAGCAACAACAACAAACAAACAAAAAACCCCACCACTGCAGCAACAAATTATCCAAGCTATTTCAATTACAGAGACTATTAATGTCAGTAAACTGAGATACATGTCAGATTTCAATTTCCAGTTGTTCAGAGTTATTGATGATGTAAATCTTAACTTTTTTTCTGCTTGTTTTTATATTTGTCACAGTAAATAAGCACAAAAAAATTTTGCTTCATCCTCACTTTGTGTCAAGCAAGGACATTACCTTAAGACATGCCATAATGATGAATTAATTAAAACTTGAGAAATGTTCATATTATGGTAATGAGCTCTGCTGCCAAAGCTAAAAATAAGTAACTTCAAAAATAGCCGTGGAAACCTTTAGAGTGGCAATTATTTAATTACAGGGCACCTTTAAAGAAATGAATGATGACTCGAGAGACTGTAAGTATTTCTTCAGTTATGCAACTTCAAAACAGCAACTAAAAACAGCATTCACAGTGTAGAACTTCAGGTCACATAGATCAAGGCTGTTCCACAGAGTTAAGTTCAGTGAAAGTTGTTTGTGATATGCATTAATTTTTAATTGTTTAGTTACTACAGCTATATTTGACACTTGAGATGTTACTCAGCTCTCAGTTAAATATATCATTAAAAATAATATAAAGGTATCATGTAGTAAGCTCTTAATATGTTGCTACACATAAAAGCCTTGACTGTACCTTCTGAAAGGTCCCAGTAGTGCTGAAAGTGGGAGATATATTAATTAATTAAGTATAATTCTCAGATATTATGATAATCCACTCTAAATGGGTTGTTGATGATGTTTTACACTGTTAATTTCTTTTTGCTGCCAAAGGGACCAAAATGGAACCCCACAGTATCTTTAACTAAAACTATTTAGGTCAGACTGAAAGAAAAACCTTTGTTGTATTTAACCACTTCATATTTAACCACTTTTGGAACTGGGAGGACACGTGCTAAATGTCTACCTAAATTCAGTAGGTTCTTCCCTTTTTGATCTGAAATTTTCCTCCAGAGCTTTTGTAGAAGTAGATATAACTTCCCCTATCAGAGTAGTTAGGTTATTTACTCTCCAAACAAGACCCACTGGAATTAGAAAATAGGCTGACAAGATCTTAATGTACTGAGGGACATAGTTGACAAGCAATGCTCTAAAACTTCACTGCATTTACAGTCTTCACTGAGATTCAAACAAACAAATAAACCAAAAAAAATAAAAAAAGGACAGGAGTCTAAGTCTCTTTCATTTAAAAACCAAGACATAGAGATATTTTCTTTTTATATAATATCCGACTAAGCATACATTTTCAGTAGATTTAGGCATACCTCAGCCTGACAAGATTCAGACATATCTGCAGTGCTCAAGCACATGACCCAGCCTTCTGACCCAAGCAGAAGCTAAAGGAAGTGTTGCAGGTGTTCAGTTCTAGTGAAACTGGGCTGCTGTCTAACTGTAAATAAAAGACATGGCCTAAAGACAAAGAAGAAACCATAATATATGGTATCCACATTTCTGCAGTTTTCATGCTGTTTCTTGCATTTCTTGACTGTGAGCTTTAAAAGCAACTGAAAGTGATGATTTTGTATTGCAGTGGTATTTTTCTCAGTAATGGGCTATAAACCCCAGATATATCCAAAGGAACTATGGAGATGATAAACTCATGGGTTAAAGCTCAGACTTGAGCCTTTTGTGTAAATTGAGCCAAACCAACACACCTCTACATGGCAGGAATACAGTAATTCCTCATAATGTGAACACAATCAAAACAGAGTATTGAAATTGTTGGAGTTGCTAAAAGAACCATTATAAATACCTAAATTATTTGAACTATCAGTAAATTCAAGAGTTTATTTCTAGAGACAAACAAGGATTTATGCTTTACACCTTTCAATTGCTAAGTGTAGATAGTATTACAGTAGATTCCTGAGCTACCAGTATTAAAAGAAAACTGAGTTAAACTGTCTATGATAGAACCTAATGTTCCCTGAGACTGATTATGAAACATCTGTTAACATAAATGTACTGAACTCACATCTTTTACTACAGTTTTTAGAATACATACCAGAAAAAAAGGGAGATAGGGTATCCTCAGTGGACATTTACAAATTTTATCTGTTGACTTCCTATTTTTTGGATCAACTGCATTTTCTTGGAGTCAGCAAGCAAACAGCATAGAACTAATAATGCACATATCTCTGAATAAGCAGTATATTATTTTCATATTTTCTGGAAAAAAAAGTTTTAACATGAAATAGTTATCTTTTCAATCTAGTTAGTGGACTATTTTCCTCTCAACCACACTACCAACATAATTCATATCTCATAAAAATGAGATCCCAGGAACTTCAATAGTATTACATGTTTCCACTACTGTATGAACAGGCTCAAGGTAAACTGTTGCTTTTTGGTGATTTTTGATTTGTTTTGTTGGGCTTTTTTCCCCCATTGTCATCTCTTTTTTCAGGAGTCCTAAACTGATAGAATCTCCAGCATCTAGATTAGTCCGTATTATCTACCATTAGAAGAAATATCTGTTCCTAGCTAGCGATCACAGTAAGATGTAAAGATATAACATGTGAAATTCTCATAAGCAAGTAGAAAGATAAGTTTATTAGATTTGTGACCACATTCTTTACCAGTGAATTTGGTCCAGCATTTTGACTGTAACAAACCATGGATTATGGGTCCAATTGCAATACTGATCCTAGGAAGGAGAAGGGTGGCTCAGGCAAAAAAAAAATGGCAAAGGAATCTATTTTGCAATACAGTAAAAGAGGCATTATGGCTGGTTTCTTCATCTTCCTCACAGGCCAACCCCTACAGAACAGTATACTTCTGAAAGTTATATCTCCTGCTTTCTTCATTGGAATTTTAATTGTAGATATGAAACATATTTGGAGTAATTAGCTGTAGCTAAAATTATGTTTATGCTTGTTGTTTGATGATTTTTTTCCTTTCCTTTTATACCTAACATTTAGGGCTTGAATATAGCTAGAGAAATATTGTATACCCTTGTTTTCCACAAAGCAATGTTCTATGCAGTTGTAAGGAGACGCCTGTTGCTCATCTTATTTGATGATATGATAGAATTTCAAATTGACTCTGCCAAATCCTATGCTCTACAATATTCTGAAGTAAATGTTTTCAGTCTATTTGCCTTCCTTTGGCAGAGCATAAAAGAAAGCTGAATAAAGTATTATCTCTTAAAAAGAACGAAAATAAGAATTAACCAGGAATTAAGTAACTTTTCAACAGACGCAGGATGATTAAGATAGAGCTACAACCTCTTCCCTGGGTGTACAATTCTCAACATGCAGCAGTTATTCTAGTTCCTCAGAGTCTTCATTCTACTTCTAATGTTATTTTTGTTCCTTTTTGTGGTCGCAAAAGCTGTCTCAGCTGTTTCTGCCTCTTGTTTGTCTCTTTCTGGTTTCGTGTTTCTTTTTTTTTTTTAAATTCAATGTTTCTACTCTGACAGCAAAACAGCAGAACAATAACAGAGTTTGAATTTTCAAAAATTGACATGTTTCCTGGGAGAGTATCTTAAAAGTGTATAATTGCCTGGTATTCCCTAGAAATAAAATGACATCAAATACAGGAGAAAATTATGCTTAACTCATCATTTTCAAAATTTGGCACCATTGCAAAACCAAAATATGGCCTTAAACTAGTTCCAGTACAAAAAGTTCCATTAGCTATGACTATTTTGTCTTTCTTTATTCCCTTCTTTAATTATTTTCACAGTGTTTTGTTTTGTTTTGTTGGCGGTGGGTTTTTTTGTTGTTTGGTTTGGGTTTTGGTTTGTTTTTTTTCTTTGTTTGGGGTTTTTTTTGGGAGGTAGTGGAGAGGTTGTGCTTTGTGTTTTGTTTTTATTTTTTTCCCATTCCTGAAGGTGACTAGGCTACTTTTTATAAACCTAGATTGAAAACAAAACAAAAGAACCCCAGTTGACACAATCAGGATCTGTTTCTAGCTCGACACCATTTGACCTGTTTCCACAGATATATTTGCAAACCAGAAAAGTAATTCTGAATTTTTCTCCCTGCCACTGTGGGTATTTTTGTTCTGGTTTGTTTTGGTTTGATTTGTCTCCCATCAAGTTTCCCTGGCAGTTTATTAAGTACTTTCAATGATGATTTTAAGATTCGCTTTTAATGAATTTTCTCCTTGACTTTTTACTCTTCTCCTCTTCACAACCACAGCCAGATTAAAGTATTTTTTTAGATAATTTATTCTTTCAAACTGTGAAGACTTATCCACAAGAGAGACAAGAGTAGTACAACTTGTTCACTAGCTGCAGGACTATTATTTTCAAATGTCAATTGTATTTGGCCTGTCTTCTTTATAAATAAGAAATCAGAAATCTGTTGTAAATAGGTTGTTCAAGCTGTGAGGTAGAATGCAGTCTAAGAATAAAAGGTATGAAAGAAATACTGTATAAAAACAGGAAAGGATGACTGAGTATGACCTAGAGTAACAGGTATTGTTATATATTGCACTAAATTTGGACAAAATTTAATTTGTAACAGCATTTGCTCTTGGCAAATACACTGCTAACTGTAGGATCCTACTCCATTTTAGTTTCACCCAGGGTGAAGTCAGTAACACTTGAAATACTCTTCTCTTTAGCTAAACACAAACTAAAGTGATGGTACATGTACCAACATGAATATTATAATCCCAGTACAACAGAAGAGCATTTTTATTACTGTGTAGACTGAGAAGGCTCCCATCAACTAAAAAACTCTAGGGCTGGGACTGCTATCAAGCCAAAACGGAATTTTCAGGGCTATAATTCCCTATGTGTCCACAGTGCCATACTATACAATTGCCATCTTCTACCATATCTCATAGAAATCTCACGTACATCTATAAAACAGCAGTTAAAAATTTCTGAATGCCAAATTCCTGAAAATTGATAAAATAAATTTATTTCCTTATATTCTGGGAATTCTAAGAACTAAGAAGAAGTGTTGTGCCACAGTAGAGTGACTCATTTTTTGTTCTTGCATCATTTTGATACATAGATTTTCAGTTGACTATAAAACTTCAGATTCAGTGCCACTTTTGATATAAGAACTAGCTTTCTACATAAGAGCTACATCACAGCTGAATCCAAAGGTTTGTACATACTACTAGTAGAATTATAATAAAACTTCTATTGGTATACTTTTTAATTAAAAAAAATAAGACTAAAATATAAACTAAACTAATTAGAAATGTAAACTGAGTCTCACTCGAGTCACTCAAGACATATCAATGTGGACAAAAATTTTCAGGTTGTGTGTACAGTAACTTTCTATTCCTCTCAAATAGTAATTTCAGTACAGGAATTATTAGTTTCCCTTAAATAGCAGGTAAAACATGTTAATTTTATCAGAATTTTCTCAGAGTTTTCTATGTCTCTAAATGTTGAACTAAAAATGACCCTTGTTCTGTGAATAGAGAATCTTGAGCATTAACTTAAGAGATAAAAATTTATTCTGACAAAGTCTGTGATAAAATGAAGAACCAGTTTCATTCAGGTCTGCTAATACTTTCCATACAAATAGATCACTTGAGCAGTAGGTTTGGGGTTTTTGGTGTGTTTTGTTTTGTTTGGTTGGTTGGTGTTTGATTTTTTGTGGGGGTTTGTTAGAGTTTCAAAACCTAAGTCGGAATTCCTTCCAAAACGCTTGGAGCCAATGCCTTAGTGTGGTAAAGATGTTTAACAAAAGACACAAAGGGTGTGCATATCCTGATGTTATCTGCTTTAGCCAGCCTTTTGTTCAGATCTCTTCCCAGGCTGAGACGGGTGCGGGTTGGGGGAAGGGGTTAGGGTTTCTGGTTTTCTGCACAGGTCAGGGAGCTCAGCTCTCGGCGGAGCAAGGAGGACGGAACACACACACTCTGATCCCAGCATCACTAGATACCGGATTGTGTTCTTTTTTCCCTTCTCCAGCTCGACCATTTTCATCCATGAGTGTTTATAAACACCACAAAGATTACTGTGAGGAAAAAGGAGGGAGAATGCCCCGATTTCCTGCCCCTGTGGAGACGGGATCGTTGCTGCTTTGCCTTCCCATTTTCTCACGGGAACCAACCTGGGAGCTGTCAGCCATCACCCTGAGGGAGCCCAGCCAGCCTGGCGCGACATCACCACCTGCTGTCCGTAAATATAACTGCAACCCCTGAGAGAGAGAGGCCTGCAGCAGAGGCAAAACATCGCCACCTGCTGTCCGTAGATATAATTGCATTCCCCCCCCTTTGATTTTTGGGAGGGCAGCCAAAAGACCCTTTAACTGCTTGTTTTTGTCGTTTGGGGGGAGGGGTTTATTACAAACTGTTGTTTGGGTTTTTTTTCTGGATGGATATATATATATATGTAATGTGGTTAAGAATCGTTATCCATTTATATATATTTTTTTTTCCAAATTAAAGTTCCATTTTCTAAATTTAAAGGAGAGGGATTATTTCTTGGCCAGCATAGATCTTAGTTCTCTCTTGAATTAAGACAGGGTTTTTTGTTTCTTTGATTGATTGATTTGGGTTTTGTTTTGGTTTTTTTTTTGTTTGTTTTGTTTTTGTTTTTTTGTTTTCCCCCTCCAGCTTTCTTTCATTTCCCTGGTATGTTTTACTTCTTCACTTATTAAGCAAAAAAAAGAAAAAAAGTAAAAGCTGAATACCTTTATTTTACTTACCTTCTACGTTTATTTGACTTACCTGCTATCTTTCTTTTACTTACTTTCTAAATAAATGTTGAGTTTGGCCCTGTCAACACTCATAACTATTTGGGATTTCCTGGATTAGTAAATTTCCACTTGAAAGCTGGCTCAACTTGAAACGGAAACTGAACAGATTTTTGAGGATCACAATAATGACATTGGAGTCTGAGGTTGTCTTCACCTAATGCACAATAATTCATTCTGTATAGCAAAGAAATTAAAAGGAATATGCTACCTGCTTTACAGTAACTATGTCTGTATTCTTTTCTCTGTATGTTATGAGAGTAATATGTATTTATTTTTGTATTCTATTTTTATGATAATAAAATATAATTAAAAAGATAATAAAAGTAATATGTCCTTGTAGTCATTAAATACATGAAAATATCATAATCAGCTTCTTTAGATATCATAAGAAAAAATATTATTTTGTTTAGAGTATATTAAATCTTATTTATTCTTCTTACTCTGAAATGTACAAAATCATGAAATAAACTGTAGATCTCAAAATGACCCTCACCGTTTCAAATGGCAATTACAGTTGACTCTTCTGTTTCTTATGTGTAAACTATGCTTAATGCACTTGTCATAAATGCATTTTTTTTTTATACTGAATCTCAGATTAAGTGAACTCTTTGATCCTGGATATTGAGGAAATATTTTTTTTTTTTTTGTCTCAGTGATTACGATGAAAGTTGAAGACATTTGTTTTCCACTTCTGCTAGAAAAGAATTCTGTGAAATTGGCATAACTGGTCTTTAAAAATCAGAATTTTTCATGGTAATTAATTCAATACACAAAAAAAAATTCAATGTTTCACATTTTTCCAGCCTTACTGGATCAACAATCCAAATAATTCTGCTTTTTAGAAATAATTAATGCACTCTCCCTCCTACTCAAATGTTAGTAGCATTCAAATGAAACAATTGAAAAGAATTGAAAAGACAAGATTGTGAACAAGATAGGCAGCAATCCGAGAGAAGATGGAAAGTTATGGAGTTATAGGATAGAGCAGAGTCTGTGAGGGAAGAAAAAAAAATTGTGAGCTGAAGAATCCCCTCTCCAGTCACATTCCCCAAAACCCTTTCAGTATCTTAGTCCTTCTCCTTCTCCTATTCCTTCAGTCTAAAAACTATTTTGATGATAAATTTGTTTGCTCTTCCAACACAAGAATGGCATGGAATGGCAAGATTCTATTTTGTCTATGTTCCTGAGAAGCCCTGAGTCCATTCCACTTTCTAAATTTACATACAACCTATTTTCATATTTAACTGTGACTCAGATATGCCTCATAAAACCTCTCTTTCGTACATCAAATTTCAGTGAAGTGGACAATTAATTTAAGGAATAAAATAAGTCATTTGGATAGGAAGTACTCAGTATTTTCATTCAGTATTTTCACTTGATATATTCATTCATTTTATTTTTTCTTCATAAGTACTAAAGACCCATAGCTCAAAAATTTGTGGGGAATTATGGTGAGTTTTCTGATTTTATGCTAACTGAAATCCTTTGTGTTTGAATGATCAATTCTGGGCCCAAAACTTCTGAATACTACAGTGCATTATGGCTCTCACTATACTGTGTGTACATTTTACTGGCAAACAGTTTCATACCTACTTTTACTTCCATTTAGTACAATTTTTAGTGTGTTTGTCTTTGTGGTTTTTTATTTCCTTCTAAGAACCTGGACACCATCACCACCCATGAAATACACAATGAGTAAGTCTCATCTCCTTTGGAACTGAATCATCAAAACAAATAAAAACAAGATAACAAGAACTCTTTCCTAGCTACAAAGACATAAAAGATCTTTTAAAAATCTTTTGATTTACCTTTTTGTCACAAAATATCTTATTTCTGTACAAATATAGGGGAAAGAATAGTAAAAGGAATAGATACTAATAGTGGAAAGTTGTAATCAGGAAGAAATTCTGGAATTTTTGTTTCAAAATGTAGTTCAGCATGAGTAAGATCTTTAAGACAAGTGTTGTGGTGCATCCTCCCTCTCTGACCCCTCACAGACTGCACTATAACCCGCGTAATGCTCATTAGGCCTCAGCCTTGACAACACTCAGGCTGAGCTCCTCGGATCTTATCAGACATTGCATAATTTAGGAATAAAAATATCTGCTTAAATATCTTCTTACTTCCTTGTACACCTGACAGTGCTGTGGAATTGTTGCTTAATTAGTAGTTTATCCTTGACAGTGAAGACGCAGATGAAATTAAACTGAAATTCAAAAGCTGCCATTTTTTCTGACTATACGTCAATCATTGCAGTTATCATTGTAAGACTATTTAGCCTGGGGTTTTTTTTGTAGCAGCTTTGTTGAAATAAACACTGTTGGAAATAAATAATAATTGCAGCATAAAACAGCTGAAAGAACTTTGGTAACTAATGTTTCAAGGTCCCTCAAATTAAGAGAAGGTAAAAAATATGTAGCATTCAAGACGGGTTCCTGAAGTGGGAGCAAGCTCATATCCTAGTGTGTGTGAACATCAGCCATTGGCTATGATCTGCTGGAAAATCATCCTACTTGCAAGGATATTTGCAAGTTAATTCACTCCGTCTTTATCAGACCACTAATGCTGAGTAAGCTATACTATACCTGCACTAAAAACTGTCAGATAACACAACTGAAGACTCCACAAAGGTGTTCTGAAAATAAAAGGGAAGCACTTCATAGAAACACAAACCCTGTGATGACAGAAGTCCTCTAACAATCCCGTGTTTTAAATTCCTGCAACAGTCATGTCAATTTTCTCAAACAAATCAGAGAACTGCAGGTGTTGAAGCCACATCAGGATTTCAGATTTTTCAGCTAATACCTATATTCCACAAACATAGTGTTTCTGATTATGCTCTAATATTTCTTCAGTTTAGGAAAAAGGAAGAAGGTTCACATCAACCTATTTTTCTGATAATTTTAATTGAAGGGTTTGGGGTTTTTTTAAGCCTTTCTTGCATGAACACTTTTCAGTTATTTCATAAGAATACCTTCACATATGACAAAATTGTTTGTAAATTCAAGTACACTATCTACAGCTTATGTTGGTTTTCAGATTTATAGATGTTAGATATTGCTAACTCATTTCACTAGATGTAATGGAAAATATTTGAATTAAAGTAAATTAGCTCTTAAACAGGGTCAAACTTAAACCTAAAAGCGCTTGTGACTTTAGAGTTCCATAATGCAACCTCGTATTTCAAGCCAAAACAAATCTATAGCAGACTGAACATTCAGCAATCTAATTTAGTAACTTAAGTCTATTTAATTGTTAGTCCACTATATTACCTCAAAAAGCCTATACAAGGTTTCCTCTGGTAATAGAGAAATGTTTAATGCAGTTAGATTATATTTTCAGCTTGATTAACACTTATCATAATCCTTAAAACCAGTTAGTCTAGAGCACCAAAACTTCTGCCTCTGGATATTCCCCTATAAACCTTTGATTGTTTTACAGCTGGGTCCACTATGTTAACAAGATTTTACATGTGAAGTGCAAATTAAGTTGACTATCAATGTCCAAAACAGTGTCAATGTTCTACCTCCTGCAAGTGTTAAAGTACTAAACAAACCATAGTTTTTTTCAGAAACATTAACTCTTGCACCTGAGGTTTGATTTTGTGCAAGGCTACATGTACTGGCATGTTAGTTGAGCTTGGAAAGGGGTCTGCTACCTTATTTTTTTAATCATTTGGCTATAAAAAACCTGCTGCCATCTACATTTAAGCGTCTTGCTCCTGAGGTTCTTTATACATTTAATCATAGGATCATAAAAACAGGGCAAGATAGGATTACGGAGGGTCAGACATTTTATGTCAGGATCAACTCTAATAAAACTGTTCTTGACAGGTATTTACTGAGGATGTATTTAAAAACCTTGAGTTATGAAAATTCATCAGCTATGCAGGCAATGTGTCATTTGGAAATAGTCCCAGTTTTGCTCCAGTTTACTGGAGCATACGGTCTTCCATTCATTTGTTCCACAGTCTCAGAGCATTTCTGAGATCTCTTCTGGAATCCAATTCATTTAGGAGGAGAGACAACTAGGCCTCTCCCTAGAAAACCTGTATGACAATGGTTCACAAGCAGTTATCTACAGAGACCTTTCCAACAATCAGTGTACATTGATCATTCTAAATCATCCTCTTTCAGGCCATGCTTGTTCGCTGACCCTTTGTTACCCACCTAAGAAACATAAACATTGTATGTGAGACAACCAGAATAACAAAATTATGTTGGCCACATTATGAAGAATGTAGCTTTAAAAGAACAATACTTTTAGTATGGCAAAGTGTTTAAGCTCAAAGAAGGCTCCAGAGGGCTAAGCAGCCAGAACATATGTTGTCAAGTGTTTTGAGCTACTCCAAACTACTCCAAACTGAGCCTAGGGAGAAGGAGTGAAGAAAAACTACATGATTCTTCCTATCCATGTAAAAGTACATTGCAGGAAACCTTCCCATCAGGGGATCTCTTCGTGTCTTTAATCATTACAGAAAAATAAACTCTCCCTTCCCAAACTGGTGACATTTTCCATAATCATACAATGAGCAGGAACAAACAAGGATGATACACACAGTGCTACCTGATAGATCTGTGGACAAATAGGTACAAACAACTTAGTGGTATTAAGACAGATTATACAGTAAGCAGTGTGCCATGTGGACCAAACTCTAGATATAAAGTCTTGGGTCTCTGTGAGTCTACTAGAAGGGAAATAGGGACTGCTGCCTGAAACATGTTACTAGAACAGTAACATGTAACCATTATAATTAAATACTTACTATTCTATCAATCTGTTTTTCAGGGCTTGTTTGTGTAATTTTTTTGAGGGGGAGTTTGAGGGGGGGAGAAGATGTTGGGTTTTGGTTTGGTATTGTTGGGTTTTTTTTTTCTTTTTAAATCTAAACCCAACATTTATTGCCACCTAGTTTATTTTTATCTTCTTTTGTTGAAAACTTAGAATGTATATAAAACTGTTTGGGGGGGGGGGTTATTTATTTATTTATTTTGGTTGCATTTTCCCTAAACTCTATTACTCCATCTCTATCCAACTGTTTGCCCTGACAAGAGCTGTGGTACAAACCTTTCAGCTTAAAGAGAGACAGTGCTAGACTGTAGAGTGAAGAAATTTAGGTCCTCTGAGTTTTCCTCTCTTGATTAACTACATTGCATAATTTTAAATTTACTCACAAGCTCTCTTCTCAGTGAAACTTCTAGTTCCCCCTAAGACAAACTTGAATGATTTCTGCTGTATATCTCACACCAGAGGCTATTCCCAAAATGAAAGTTCAAAGATTATATTTGCTGTACATAATGCCACATTTGGCAAATTGTGTACCCTGTAATAGCCCCATAATGCTTTCATGTCATAGCATGGGACACACTATATATACCTTGAATTTCATATGATATAAACACATTTCACTTGATTAAAGTACGTTCCTCACAATGGTTGAGAAACTTTTTATTTGGACAAAGTCCCACTGTGAACATGTAGGAAAACAGTAATTAGGCCACAGGGCTAAAAAGATACTACATGGAGGCCAAAGTGGTCCTAACAGCAAGTTCTAGGCAGTGCAAGTGCAGTCACTCTGCTGTTGAGTGTCTCCCTGGAAAAAAATGAAGTAATGAACCATTCTGCAGCACTAGATTTGGGAGCAAGAGGCTGCTCACTGGAGATCTGTTCAGTAGCACAGATGAAGTAGATCTAGGATATCTGCATTCATATTGTGTGTATCTCAACTATTCTACAGATTTTTTTTTAAATCACAGATGACAATAACGACAATTATAATTTGTATGTAATAATGATAATAATAATTTACACAAATAAATATATATAGCAATAGTGGTGGGGGTTTTTAACTGTAGTGGGTTTTTTTTTTCCTAATAGATAGAGTCTAAGTTCATCAGAAAGCAATCAACAATACACTGTCATAACTTTTGTTTCTAATCTGGTTGTAAGGTTCTTCAAAATTAGTGGTGTATTCATTGGGCTCTGCACAGACCTGTCTTGTTCTCTTCTTCAAGAGAAATCGAAGAAGAAACTGTTACCCAGTGAAAAAACACTACTACTGCAGCTTCACATTAGAAAAGTGATACAATTACCAACTTGACAGTGTCAGGACAAAACTAAGCTAACAGCAGTTGTCCATCAGTGTGTCTTTACACTTTAATACAACTCCAGAGATTTCAGGGAAGGAGCAAAATTGCTGTTCAATAAGGGGCACCATTGTAATGAAATTAATAATATTTAATATGTTTGTTCCACAAGCCAATTTCAAAGATCTTTTAGAAAGGTAAACAGGTTAAAAGAAATAATGCACAAACACTAAACCAATAGTTCACATCAAGCAAAGCTGTTTGTACCATAAAGACTTGCCTTCAGGTTTAAATAATGGTTAAATTTCAATGCATGAACAGTAAAATTAAGCAATTAGCTTTGTTAGTAACCTGAAGGAAGATGATCATACCTCTTTTGAGACATCCTTATGATGTCATTGGTGGTGCTTTCCCCTGTATAAATAGACGTGCCAAAATCCACTTACTTTTTAAAGAGAGAATTGTTTACAGTAGTTTCAGTGTCTGTACTGTTCTTTATGTTTAACATCATAAAACTGAAGACAGTCTACTTCAACCAGGTATTGTTCTAACTTTTTCATAAATATCACACTTAATAGTGTATGAGCATTACAATGGGAATGGTTTATATTTTTATCTGTATCCTAACTGTTTTATCCTCATCCTAATCAGTTTCCAGTATTGTGATCTCTTTAGGTTTACATGGGAAAATGTTAGAATAAATTAAAGATCAGAACCTACTGTAGCACAAGAAGAAAGATCAATTGACCTTCTGAAGGCAAACTGAAATATCTGAAGGGAAATATTTAGGATAATGAGAAATTTCTGTTACAACTAATATTTATCAAAATGTGCAATTAAAACCTGATGCTGAAGTCTTACAAATGCCAATAATTTTAATTTTGTTTGTTATACATCAGCTTAAATGTCAGTTGGATACTGAAGCTTTAGTATTATTCCCCTCCATAAAGATCAAGAAATCAGCTTTACCAATGTAAAGGTAGATCACAGAAAATATCTCTACTTCTGGAGTAGAGTGCTGAGCCAGCTGCTCATTAAGCTTAAATATTTTTGCAAACAAAATACCTCTCTTGTTGTGCTTACTCTTCAGGAAAGAAATTAAATGGAAGAAAAACAGATTCATTCTCTGATCTATGCTACACATCCACCATTAATCTTATTTAACTTTGAAAAGATTAATAAAGCAAAATGTCTATGGGTCTGTCTTCCAAGGGTGGTTAGCCAGCAGTCACCATTTATCTTTGCTTAATTGTCTAATCTGTGGTTACTTTGTATAGCATTTTAATATTTAACGTGGTTGTAGCATAACTCAAATACTGTCAGCAAGGTCAATGCAAATTATTCTTTAGCACTACAGGTCACAGACCAAGCAGTATGTCTAGAGAGGTTCCTGCTCATGCTGCATCAAGTCCTTCATCGCTATTAGTGCACATGTGCTTCAGATAGCCCTCAGAGCACATGTGAGTGAAGAACTGGAAAACATCAAAACACAATTTGGAACCGCTAAAACAAAGTTTCACTTGCTTATGTAAAAGAGAAACTTCCAATTAGAATAAAATTTTAAAGGTTGAATATTATGAAAAGTGAAGTACTTCTTGTTCACTGGGTGTTTCTGACCTTAACCTTTATTTTAATGAGTACAGTACAAGATAAGAAGAATAAAAGTATAGGAATCCCAATGAGTGGAACACTAAAAAAATATCTAAGTTGGTTTTGGCAAAGGGGGATGATCTTAAATAAATATATGATATAGAGATAGATAGATAGATAGATAGATAGATAGATAGATAGATAGATAAAGCTGGTTTTCCTGAAAAAAAATACATTATTAATTAGTTTATTGCAATTTCTGTAAGTGACAAAAACCTGCATGGGGTTGTTACTAAGTGCTCTTGAATTATTTTTTCCCTCCCCCCATACAGTAATGATTCATACTTACTCAGCTAATTTCAAAGAAATAATTGTTTTGTGTGCTGTTGGAGTTTATTTGTGGAGTGGTTTCAGTTCCCTCCCCTCCCCCTCCAGCATGTTGGTAGTCTTGAAGAAATGTAATTGTGCATGACTTAGTACTGAATGAACTCCTCTATAAAGGGAAGTACATAATTTCTCCTCCTTACTAAGGAGATACAGCTGTGGTGCTACTATAGGTAATTAGCTGGTCCTTACAGCTGATATAAGCCATGTTTGCAGCCTGGCTGCTCTGTGCTACACAAACAGGCAGCTCCTCTTTGCACAGGTCAGAAATGTTAATAAAAATACTTTTGTGCGTACAGTATAGAATTCTACCCACATTTATAGTGCAAATAGCTTTGTGTTTAAATGGTTATTATACCACCTGAGAAGATGGAAGTCTTTTTCAGAGTGACTTGTGTTGAATTTTTCATCTAAGCAGGCACAACTGACATCCTTTAAATTATTGAATAAAATGGTTCAACAATTTTTGAATCTGTAGAAGGTAAATAAAAGCATTACTGGCAGTTTGATGCAATGTTTGCATCCTACTTTTTAAGTGTTGAAGTATCTGAGCTGTGTGGTAACTGTTAGAAACCTGAAACTTATCAGGGACATTCATTCACCTGTGAAAATCCATTTGAATTTAGCTAAGAGAATTTAAAGCAATTCTCTGCATTCGATGGCTATATTTATATGGGCAACTGAAAGATGACAAATGTAATGACCCATCAGCATTTTGTCTCCCTCGTGCCTCTGTATGGAGGTATGCTTAGTGGAATTTTTCAGTTTGTGCACATGCCGCTGCTATCAAAATGGAGCAGGAAAAGAAAACCTGTTAAGATAAAGGAATGTAGAGCAGAGGGACATTTTGAGATGTTTCAAATAAGCACTGTCATCTCAGAGTTATCAGGCTATTTATTATGTAGCAAAAGCATTGGTATGGCAATCACTTGATATGGCAATAAGAAGGTGATTTCTCATGCTGTGAAATTGGTATGGAAAATGTTAGAGCTTTCTCCAATGAAAGAAGTAGAGTTGTGTCAGTCAGGACTGGAAAACCATCTCTCCGTAGTCCTGGTCAAACCAGAAGGATACACAGGTATATACAGGAAGAAAAGCATTTGTGTAGTTATTGCAAAAGAATAGTGCATAAGTATATTGTACCATTGCAGAAAAAGCAATAGCACATCACTGTCTTCTTGAGATAACCCCGTGTTTCTTATGAAAAAGCTTCAGTATGATTTGATTTGTTGTTTCTGTTTTGTTGGTTCTTTTTTTCATAATTTAATTACATTTTATGAAATAAACAAACAAGTATTGTCAATCCATAAACTAAAATAATACATGCAGAGGAGAGAAGCAATTATACTGTGAGTATTCTGCAATCATAATATTTTTAGTGGGTAGATACACTACTCTGAGTGCACGTGCAAATGAACATGTGTTGTTTCATTCTGTACACTTCATTAAATATTTTCTGCAGTTTCTTTAAGTCACAGTAGAGTAGGAACATATTTTAAGAGCAACAGAGAATTAGAATTGCTGTTAATACAATATTGTCCAGTGCCAAAAGCTTCCTATCAAAAATAAAAAAGGAACAATTCCTTTAGTTTCCTTATTACACGACTGCAATATATAACTTTGAGGTCTATGTACAGTTTCTTCTTTGCTTTGTGCCTATCGAATAGCACTGTTGGTTATGGATGAAATTTTGGCTCCTTGCAAAAAGTTTCTACTAAAATCTATGTCAATGAGAATTGCTTAGGATTTTATTCTACTTCATAGTTTGTATTTAAATGGTTATGAGAACACTTGAACAGAATCTGCATAGGTGATTTTTAATCTCTAACCATCATTATGTGCTTCTTCCCAGGCCATTTCACTAGCTAGCCAATCAGTTTTTTGTTCAGTGGAAAGGAGATTTTAATACTCTAAAATATTTCAGCGTTATGCCCTCTGCATTATTATTCAGTCAGGTACAGGATGAAAGGACAGAGCATTCTGCTAACAAATGATATTCCTCACTCTGAATAGTGGTATACTCCTATTGCAAAAAGTAATCTTTCCCAGTACCTGCGAGAATGATAAATTTCTTACAAAATCACCAGCCTTCATTATGTCTTAATCTTTATGTGGATGTCATTTAAGTACACTTTTTCTGTGTACAGTTGTAAGTTCTCATTTTTCTATGAGAAAAGTGTTTTCTGAAAAATGTTAGGAACGTTTTAGGAGTAAACTTCAGTTCCAAAAAGTATTCAAAATACACTTATTTGATTGTTACAGCTGGGGATCCAGAGGCAATAAGGTAATAAGTGCATAAAAAGAGGTATGAGACGTCCTTGATACCAGCATGAGGCTACCAGTCTGGGATACTGGAAGAAACAGAGATGTAGTGAAAGCTCCAAGAAAGAATGCTTTTGAAAGCATGTTTTTCTTTCTTTCCCCTTTGATTTCTGTATATACATTTTTGTGTACTGAGAGTTGCCTATGAGTGCTAAGTAAATACTGAGGAAACTGAAGGAGGAGGGAGTTACTTAAAAATCCTAAATGCTGAGTTGATGTTTTCTACATAAATAACTTTGCATATAAGGGTACTTCAATTGTAATTGCTTCCACAAAATTATACTGCTTGCATTTTATTTACAAGAATATTCAGAAATAGTCCCCTAAAAATACACATTTGAAGAATGATGCTCTTTGAGTCAACAGTGCTATTACTGAGCTGAGAAAGGAAAACATTGTATCTTACTCTGTGTCCTGAGAGAACACTTTGCTTGTTACATCACTTGCCCAAAGTTAGACAGAACTGCAGATTCAGTATTTTATTTATAGGCAAAACCAGAGAACATGAAGAAGACATGGGGCCATCCTTTCATAAATTTTTTTTTCCCATTCCCTCAGGTCTCTGAGGTCACTCATTGTATGGAAATTTACAATAAAGGTTTTGCCTGAAACTGGATATGGAAATGTGTGTTGAGGTTTAACAGATAACATGAAAGTCTTCTAAGTAGTCAATTGCCCAGTAGGCACCAAACCACAAGTCCATTTCCAGAATAAACTGCATGCTCATTTTCAGTTCTTAATTAAGATGGAGCTCATAATAGAAGAGGACGTTTCAAGTTGGATTTTCTGTCATATGTCCAAACCACAGTCTGACTCAGTCAAAAGTTTTTAAAATCTTGTAACATAATATCATTGCTGTATCATTGGATTACCGTATAGACTGTCACACGTGGGTGGCTGTCAACAAGCTGCACTTCATTACGCCTCAGATTCTCAGTGAACCATTATGAGTCATTAACTGATCAGAGACATTTGTGCAGAACTGCAGCTTCCACACTTTTCATCTCACTATTTTTACACAAGCGATGTGTTTCCATATTGGTTATATATACATACGGACTTACATACATACATATATATATATTTATATATACATAAACACTAATCACAGTAATCCAGTGTGAATATATTAATATAGATTAATATTGAGTTTGTAATTAAGAGGAACTTCAATCCATGAAAACCAGGTGATGGTAAAAATTCTCTCTTGCTTTTCATGTGCAACACACGACAGAGGCTTGGGGGCTTTTGGCATGCTTACCTGCATGCTTTTCTTTACAACTGATGCTAATGAATGTAACATAACTCAGCCATCCATTTCTATTTTACATAGTCCTCTAAATGTCCTTGAGCATGGGAGTGAATCCTAGCTCTCAGTAAAACCAAGTGAAGGCAGAAAACATTGTAGATGCTCAGCACTTCACACAGATCTCTGCAGAACTGAGCCAAAAGTGAATATACCCTGCAATATTGACATTAAACTTGCTCTGATTCAAATGCAGTTAAGCATGGCACCCCAAGGAGAAGTAACAGATTCTTGTCCTCAAAACAGTCAAATATATGAATATATATGTTTACAGTCTTTCATAAAGTTGATCCCTAGAATAGTGCAAAAATACTTCTGTTGTAAATTCAGTACATGAAAGATAAATATGGGTTCACATAACTTCATCAAAAGGTACTGTTGAAAAAAAAAAAAACACCTCTTGAATTTGGACCTTGATATGTATGAAAAGTTTAAATAAAACTTTTTCCTAANAATTTCATAAAAGGTGACTTTTAAAAAAAAAAAAACACCTCTTGAATTTGGACCTTGATATGTATGAATAGTTTAGATAAAACTTTTTCCTAAGTAAGATGAACTACAGTCATCTGTTGTTTTAATTACTAAAAAATAAACATTTCAACAATTGTGTTGACCAGAAATTTATGAAGTAAAAGTGAGGGCTAGTTTGCCTTCAAATCAGAAGGTTTAAACTTAGGTATACCTGTATTTTTCTAGACAAACTCTGTTCTATATAACTGTTTCTGGATAAAAAATTTTTACTAAGCTCCAGATCTGCTACTGAATCAACATTTACATCTTACATTTCAACAGAGACTGGAAAACAGTGTCCTAGACTCATTAAAAAATTTTACGTCTTTGTGAGAAGGTCAGAATCAAAACTGGAACAGGACAAAGGCAATGTAAAGAGGAGTATGATCTCTTGGTCTTTATCTGAATAGTAGTAGATGCTTTATTTGAAAGATGGCAGCACTTAAGCACAGGACACAGTTCAAGGAGCATTCCTACTGACTATACTGGCAGTCTAAACAATTACATTTTTATAAGTCAAAGTGAAGGTGACTGTTTACCAAGATGCCCTTCTGGTTGCATTATAAATGCAAGCAGGAAAAAGGTCTGTGTTCAGGACCCTGGACCCATAGTGCCAAGAATATAAAGGCGTGTGCAGCTAGGACACAACTAAATGAGATTTATTCTGTCAGACTAGCCTCTCAGTAAGTCTTGCACAAAGCTATTTTTATCTTCCTTCATCAGCTCTCACTGTTAGTAAAACACTGGCAAAAATTCTTCATCAGAGTTAAGGGAAGGTGTTTTATACACAAAGAAGTTAATCCCAAAACATCGATTTTAATATATTTTTCTGCCATGTTTATTCACTGTTGGAAATAGAGAAGCAACATGCCATCAATAATAATTATTATGCTTAAGCTTTATAGGAACAGTTACAGAATTTCCAGGTGATCTTTGCTTTTCAAACAGCCCTACTGATTTCCCAGTGTACTGAAATAGCATTTGTGCATGATTTCTGTCCCAGATCTTCAGCTGCTCTAAATCAGTGAAATTCAATTAAATCCAGTGGATGCATACTGTAGTACAACAGGGGACCTGAACTGTGTTCTATTCTATTAAAAAACAAAACCCCGAAAAATGAAACAAAAGCCAAAAAAACCAACAAACTGTTCCTTGAGTTTATTTGAAATCAATGGTACTATTCATGGAACAAACTACTTTTCATGCTGAGCAGAAGGGAGGTATCAGCTGATCCATGCAACTGAAAAGCTTCCTAATAAATAAAAACATACTCATCTTACAAACACTACAGATTCTCAATTCAAATATCCATATGACTGTTTTTCTCTAGTATGTGGTTTAATAATATTTTAAATGAGAGGAGGCTTTGTAATGTCACTTGAGAATGTTACTTGAAAAAATAGCTGAGAAGAAAAATAAAAATGGTTCTTGGACTGATGTTTATTTCTATAGAATTTCACAGAACTAATACGTCACTGAACCTAACACCTTAACTTCAGGCAGAAGTGCAAGAAGTATGAATAATATTTCCCACAAAACAAAATCTAAGACTCCTTGTTGAACAGCATTCTGCCATAATTAGAGTTAAAATACTGCTAGAGCATAGTATTAATACCTTTATTAGAATCTTTAATTATAGAATCATAGAAAAGTTTGGGTTGGAAGGCACCTTGAATATCATCTACTTTCAATGCCCTTCCCTTGCCATGGCAAGGACACCTTCCACTAAACCAGGTTGCTCAAAGACCCATCCAACTTGGCCTTGAGCACTTCCAAGGAAGAGGTATCCACAGCTTCTTTGGGCAACTTTTTCCAGTGCATCACCACCCTCACAGTAAAGACATTCTTACTCATATCTAATCTAAACCTATTGCTTTCAAAGTCATTCCTCCTTGTCCTATCACTACATGTCCATGTAAAAAGTCCCTCTCCAGATCTATCATAGGTCCTATTTAGGTACCTGGAGCCTTCCCGTTTCCAGTCTGAACAACACCATCCCTCAATCGAAGTTCATAGGAGAGGTGGGTCAATCATGTGATGATCTTTGTGGCTCTTTGCTGCATACACTCCAGCAGGTCCAAGATTCTTATATTGTGATCCCCAGAGCTGGATACGGTACTCCAGCTGGTGTCTCAAAATAGCAAAATAGAGGGAAAGAATCACCTCCTTCAACCTGCTGACCTGGCTTTGTAGACACAGATTGGAGAAAATAATTTTAACAAAGGGGACAAGAACTTTTATAAGTCTTATATTGGAATCTATGAGAATACATTTGTCCATCCCTTAAAGGCAAAAGATGGTGAACCAAGCCCACGTCATTGAGTAAAGGAGAAAAGTCATATCACCCTAAAGCCCCCAGTGTTTTGAGAGTCTGTATTAACTTCTAATTTCAATTAGCATGGTTTATTGTCACTCAAGGTCAATACTTTAATTTAAACTTCATTAATTATAATTTCACCTCATCAAAATTCATTACTAATTACTATTTAATTGTGCATTACTGCTACTTAGCTTAATAATGCAGTTGAGGATAGAAACCTTTAAGTAAACTTGAGATCAGTTGTTTCTTTCAATGCATACTCTTTGAAGCAATTATGACAACAATAACTAACAAATGGTGAGTAAAAAGGTGAGGTAGGGTAGGCTTACAGGGAACCAGGTATCCCTTTATTGTAGATCACTTTGACACAAGCTGTGCCTCAAAAATGTTGTTTTGTATCCAGGACAGAGGCTCTAATTCAGGCATCTAAAATACAGCTTAAGCAGTCTTGAATGGATATGTAACAGTCAGCTGAGAACCTCTTAGCAGAAGGCTGAATGGTGAGTGAGTACAGCTGTGATCTCATCTGTTCTACACCTTGGACAAAAGGTTAAGATACTTCCACTAGTTCTGGTGAATACTAATCTTTTAGGTTATTTTTCAAGCTTCTTCCTTCTCTGCACACAATTGAATAGGGCATGGTTTAAGTACAGGTTGCCAGAGGGCAGTACAGCGTGGTACACTGTGGTCAGAGGTAAAAGAATCTTCCGTTAACTTGTGTTCCACCCACTGGTCTTTCTACTTCACTTTTATTGCATTCTTATCACTGCCTATCTCATAATGAATATTTAATAGCTTCCTCTCCTGCTAATGAACTTGTAAATTATAATGTTATTTTTATGCCACACTGATTAGAGTGACAGAAAAATACAGATATATGACCAGCCTGAAATCCATGATGTAGTATGTTAAACTCGTTTGGGATTTTTTGTGGGGTTTTTTTGCCACGCCTGATTCTATCTGTCAAGATTGATCTGGAACTAAAAAGCCAAGGGGAAATAGACTCTTTTCAGAGGGCTGGGCTGTCAGAGTTCTAATTTGTAATTCTCCTTTTGAGACTGTCTTTGAGTTGCCTTTTTTGCAACTCAAAACTTTAATTACTACAGTTGCAAGGGTCATCACTCAGTAACTGCAGGGAAGATGAATAGTGCAGAGCTATTAAATAAAGGATACTTTCTAGACCTATTTATAAAAGCAGTTATGACAAAAGTACCACTGCTCTTTAGGATGATAACTTGATGCCTCATCTAAATTTGTGCTGTCGTTTGGAATAAAATGCCCTTCTATCTATTCCATGTACTTATCTTTTTAAATGTTCCATAGTTCACAGGTATTGTTAACTGCAGATTTCCTAGTATCCGTAGCTTTATAATCCATAAATTAAATTAATCTCATTAAAGGATAGAAATAAAATCTTCAGAGACTCATTCAGACATAGATACAAACGAAACATGATCTGCTGGACTGGTTTGAAATATCTTTCTGTTTTCCCTCTATCAACATTTGGGTATTCAAGTAGAGCAAGCACCTGTACTCATAAAAAGGACTGTATTTTGCCTTAAATATTTATCAGAAGGGCTTTTCTGGTGTTTTTCTTAACTTTTCTAGCCAAAGAACAGGAACAACAAAGAGTTATGTAGTTTTGAATCTAACCCAAACTCTGTCAACTGAAATAATAGCTATGAACTCGAAATTCTTACTTGTAAATTAGTCACAAAAGTCAAGTAATATTTATTTCTATATTGTTGCCACTTAACTGACAGTAATAGCTCTTTATTTAAAGTATTTATTTTGTTCATTTTTCAAGTCATTTAGTCAAAACAGTCACCCAGGAGATCAACTGATATGAAACAGTCTCTTTTCTCTCAGGTGTTCCCAGAAAATTCAGTGCTTACTTTAGACATTGGGATGTGTTTGTTGCATGACTCCAGTACCATAAAACTTTGCCCCAACACCTACACAAATCAGAAATTTTATCCGCATACTATATATTTTAACATACTCCTTTCAATGAATTATTTTGTCAATAATATTTTCTTCATAAGGCATTATTTTAAGCAATTTCCTTGTTCTTGGCTTTTTAAAATGTAATGATTCCATGCTGCAAATGAATGGTTTTTGGTTTTTTTGGTTTTTTTTTTTCCAATTGATGATGGACTAGCTAAGTACCAAGATGTGCACTACAAATTGTATAGCATAACAGAAATTGTGCTAATGTCACTTATTGTCACTTCAATCAACATTAGCAAAATTCTTTTTTTTTTCCTGGCAATTTATCTCCAAAAAAAATGACTAAAAATGTATGAAATTTAAGTAATCTAAAGATGGAAATTTAAAAATATCTGCAAAATAGCACATGATATTGACCGTTTGATCATATAGTTTACAGTTTTAGAAAATTTCTCCTCCCTTGCCCCCTCTCCCACTCTTCCCTAGGTGAATCACTGTGATTGCTCTTCTCTAGGTACTCTGTGAGGAACAGAATTTTTAATTTGCATCTCTCTCTCTCCTGCTTCTCAACACCATTATATTTCTCAATCTTTTTAAAGACTGTTGTTGAATAATGACATGATCTGCATTTAATGAACATCACTGTGTCTCTTCTCTTAGCGTAGAACTACTGTTCTGAAATTAATACAGCAGTCCTGTGTTGGAAGAAGTATTTCTGAAAAAAAAAAAAAACCAAAAAAAAACCAAACAACAAAACTCTTAATCATATTGGAAATACAACTAGTCATTTTAATGATGCAAAGAAAGTTAAATTCTACCTAAATTTAATCCCATAGTTTCAGTATCTTAATGTCTCTTATTTGTGATTTCATGATTCATGGGTTTGAGTACACTCTAGTAGAGCCGATACCTAGAGTGATTGCTAACAGGTTTTTCTGTTTGATTATGTTTTTCTTGTGAATGTCAGTGAAATTTTATGGTTAGGTTTAGCTTGATCCATAAGTTACTGTAATTAAATGTCTAACTTCATTACTAATATAATATCTCAAAGTATAAACCCTCATTCAAAGGTGAACACAGCATAAATATTTGAAAATTTGATTAGCTACTTCACTGCTTACACTGTAGTATTTTGACAAAAGCAGTTGTACTTAATTGAATTTTGTTTAGGCTTGATGCACAAGGAGATTGGTTTGCTAGAAATACAATGAACAAAGTATAAAGAATTTCTGTTCCAGTTAAAATAAATGCATAAACAAACAAAAATCCCAAACAAAACCACCAAAAGACTCACAAGTAATCAAAACTGAAACCCATAGAAATTCGTAAGCCCTTTCATACAGACAAAAGGCATAACACTACAAGTCAAGTGAAAGATCAAAGTTGTATTAGGCATTTGATTAAACTCAGTGTTTCACTATCTTTGGAAAGTGTATGTCAAATAAAGATAAAAATACCTGTCAGAAATGTAGCTATTTTGACACTGCTTTAGAAGCCTAATGAAATGGAGATGTCTTAAAGAGAGAGAACTCGAAAGGATGATTTTACAGAGTCTGTTTGCTTATTTATTTCAGACTCAAATGATGGATCGTACTATGTTTACTGTATTTCATATTTTCCTATTCCAAAATTTAGTTCTTCTGCAGGTGGGAGCATGGGAAGAACTTCATGATCTGTAAGCACAGAAGGAGCCACAAGAGACTAAGTTGATATTCAAAATTATGAGAGTTTTTGTTCTGTTTTTGGGGTTTTTTTACAAAGAATGTAAATAAAATCAAGTAACTGAAATAAAATTGTTGCTCCTGCTTTTTTTTTTTTTTACCTTTGAGAGATATCTTGAGAAGCTGTAGAGATCACTTAAGATTCTTTCTGTAAGCTCTCACTTTCCCTTAGCAGTGTCCTGAAAGATGAACAATTTAACTGATAAACTTTTAAAGACCCCTGCTAGAAGCTGATAGAGGCAGAATTTGATACCGACAAGAAAATTCTCTGAAATATTTTGTGTCTTCAGGTATACCTGTGTGTCTACATTATCCTTCAGGCTGTCATCACGTGCAAGGCATTTTCTTTCCTAAGAATACATAACTTAGTACTAAGTCAGAGGTGTTTTGTGATCCATCTTTGATATCAGAATGGCAAGGGAACCTTTGCATTCAGTTTGCATCACATTCTATGTTTGTTGTGAAAGATTCACATGATATGTGTTTTGTTGAATTACAGGTCACACATATCACCAAGAGCTAGCATCTTCATATGTTACTTCAGTTAAAATTTGGAGATGATTTAATCGAGTGAAAATGGGTGAAAGAAGAGTGATATTGAACGTACATAGCGAAATTAGCGCCAAATAAACCATGTTTTCTCTGAGCTTTACCAAGATACATCCTATCTAAAATGAAAGTAGATAAGTTAAAAGAATAGCTGCCATAAGCTCTCTCAGGAATCAGGGGAGAAAAATAGACACTGAAGATTAGCTGAATAACTCTCTGAATATCCTACAGTATCCAGAGCCATCAGCAATAGTATTGGTCATTTAGATACTTAGCTAAATGTCAAAAGTAGGTGTGATGTATTGGGATCACTGTGCATTACTTAGAAAAGTTATAAGCAGCATGGAAACACTATAAGGAGAAACAAAGTTTGAAGATAGTAGACTTTATTTAGAGGGATCCACGTGACTAAATAAAAGAAAGCCAGGGAAGTTCCACTAGGCTCTGATTGCATCTGTTACATCATTATAAGCTTACTTTCTGTCTCTGTTTCTTATTCCAAATGACTCTTAAAAGCCAGTATTTAGGCATAAAGTCAAAAACCTTCTTCAAAAGACTTCATCGAATAAATCATCAATGTCACTCTATGCAAGCCTCCATATATATTTTTAAAGGTACCCTGAAGAAATTCACGTGTCCCCGCATCATCCTTATTGATATGTAATGTGCAACATCAGATTAGAAAAAAAAGCCACTCTGTTGGATGGAGACACAGACCTCTCTATTATTTCAGATTGTGAATACACAAAAGCAGGGTTTGCAGGAGAACACAGGGTTCAGAGCTGATTCAAGTACTAAGCAGCATAGATATTTCAGTATGCCTTGAGTTTTACTTGTCCTGGAACCAATGATATTTCACTCTCTTTCTTTGAGTTAGTAGCACAAGCACAATAATACTAATAGTAAAAATAATCCCCCAATGATGTCACAGGTTAGACACTGGAAACATAGTTTCATGTTCCTCTCTTCATTTCACATATCTTCCCTGGAAATAAAGAGTGCTCCTAACAAAAGAGGTCATTTTAAAGGCTACGTCAGCAGTAGGACACCTTTGCAGACTGGTTATTGTTCAGAGAGTTAGAATAGGTAGCATTGCTTAGTGTCTGCCATGTTCACTAAGGTAAGTCTAATTTATGACATCTGTAATGTGGATGCCTACTTCTCAGTTAACTATTCTGGGATGTTTCTTTTGTAAAGATTAAGAAACAGACATGTCCAAGGAACAATGTAACTGCCCTGTTTTAAGAGTATTCTTGAGAATAAGATGGAATGCTTAATGTCTGTCTGTCAAAAGTGAAGCCCAACTCAGACATTTCAAAGCCCAAGGCTGAAGTTATGAAACACAGTATGGATATTAGTTGGCAAAATGGTAAAAACTGGTAAAATCAGTTTTATAATTTTAGACACTCAGGAACTGGCAGATAAAACTCTTATCATATTTTTTCAGATAAAATTCTCCATTTAAGAACAGCCTAAGAGTTTTTGTCCTTTCTAGACAAACTGTAGCATGGCCCTGAAAGTAAACATTTCTGCTTCAAATTAATTCAGCACCAAGAAAGTTTGGAAAACATATAGCAAAACCAATGATTTTTGTTTCTTAAAGGAACTCTAAAGTACTCAATACTTTTTCTTCAACACGAAGGTTTCCCCACAGCAGGACCATGCCAGGACAGGTAAATGTGATCACCAGCCATTCCTAGGGATTGGTTAGGCAAAATAGAGACCTGGAAAATTTAATAAATGTATTAGTAAGAATATAATTCATATTATTTTGCCTTACATCCCAATGCAAGTATACTAAAATGGTGTAATCCGCAACAACATGTAAGTATTTTATTAATGCAGTGATATAATAGCCAGGTGCAATGTTTGACAATTTTAGAGATGTGAGCAATATGACCTCAAAAGAGGCACAGAGCAATGTGTTTCATTGCACAGAGGGAGCAACTACATAACAAAGGTTGCAAGATGAAGAACAATAAAGCCAACAGGGACTGCAAGTATACAGTTTTCTTGCCAAATGCAGAAGAAGGATGGCTGGCTAAAAAGAGTAAGATACAGAGTATTAAGAGCACTTAAGGGCATTGTGGTGTCCTTATCATAGAATTGTATCACATTATTTAAGCATAACTTTCTCTTTCTGAACCCTTGTTGACTGTGCCTGATTCTTTCAATGTCTTTCAATAGCATACATATGGATGTCCTCCATAATTTTCCCAGGAACTAAGGTTAGACTCCCAGGTCTGCGTCTTCCTTCATGCCATTCTTGTAAACTAAGGCAGGCTAGCATCCAGTAGTGGACAACTCTCCAGACTCCCAAGACCTTTGGTAGATGATGTTCCAAGATCTTTTGGGGTCCTGCCATAACATCCACTAACTTCTTCAGTACTCTGGAATGAATACCACCAGGGCCCATGAACTTATAAACATTTATCTGGTATATTTGGTCCCTTACAATTTTAGTGTCCACCAAAAAAAAATAAATCCACCCACACTCATGGTCCTCTTATTCATAGGAACAGGCAGCCCAAGGTCTATCAGTATAATTAAAAACAGAGGGAAAAAAACCCAGAAATGTTGAATGCATCTTTTTTTTTTTTTCTTTATCTCTATTAGTCAGGGAACCATCTTCAACAAGTGTAAGTGTTTTCCTTGGACTGCATTCTGCTGATAAAATACTTCAAAAGGCTTGGTGTCTGACACAACACTGGTCAGTTTCAACTGCAGCTGAAGGTTAGTCTTTCATATCTTATGCCTGAATGTGCAAAACACAGCTCTGTAATCTTCCTGTGATGACTGACTTTGCTTTCATAGATCGTACAAATTTTTTTTCCTCCTGAGTTCCAAGAGTTCCCTGTTTAACCAAGCTGGTCTTCTGCCTCACTTGCTTGTTTTAAAAAAAACCCCATTATCTACATGGTAATGGACTACGTAGTAATCCTATTAGCAGCAATTAATATTAAGAATACTAACAGAAATTCTACTCAAAAAATCAAATATATCTGGCATTGAAGTGGAGAAATTTTAATGTAAAATAGCCTATGAAATAGCTGAGAAATGTGTAAACCACCATAACTATGAAAGCATTCAAACTAAGCTGCGCAGGTGTGGGAAGGTCAGCAAAATACAGCCAAGTTCTCTGAAACATTTTAGCAAACCTTTGCTGTATCCTTACATACAACAGGGAAAAAAATGTAGTAATCAGATAAGCCTGTCATATTTTTCAGCACCATGGTATTATTTTCTTCCTTATCAGGTGAAATAATAATGAAAAAAATTATTATATTTATTAGAATCCTAGCATATCCAAGAAGTCTTGTCTGTCAACATCTACCGTATGAATACAAATATAACCTACTTACTAGTATATCAGAAAGATTTTTTTTTTATTGAGAGAAAAAAAAAAGTCAGGAAATACTGAAGATACAGTATAAAATCCCCCCAGTCTTCTATTCAGATAGTGAAAATTTCCATTATGAGAACATTAAGGACATAATTTATCTAATCTAACTACTATTCCCACATGACTTTTGGTTAAAGTAAAAGAATAAATTAAGTTTGTAGAGTTTGTTTAGACAAGAGTTTTAGTGGTTTTCCTACTTATTTTTGGTTTATTTTGTTATCGAGACTAGTGAAAGCCCAAAATATCTCAGAGAAATACTCTATGTTGTAAGAATCAAATAAAACAATTTATCAGGAAGGTACAGCCTGAAAAATATTTTTTTTTCTTCTCTCTGCCTATATATCCCACTAGTACAAAAGGTAGATAAGAACAACTCTCAATTATTTCATGTATTGAAGGGCTTGGGTGAAAACATTAAATATATAATTGCTCTAGTCAATGAATACATGAAAAAGTTATTATGCAAGTGGCACAGGTTATATTTTACATATTGCTCATTGGGTTTTATTTGAAGACTTTATTGAGAGAATGGTTTTTAAACCTTTCTTAACTTTCAGTGCTCACTAAACCATTCAGGAGATTGCCTTCTTTGACAAAAGATGTCATTTCAAAGCAACTTTCAAATAAAATCTCTTTCATTGTTTGTTTGAATACTAAGCTACAATTTCAGTAAATTTCATGAGAACACTTGTGTGGGAAGGCAATATCTAGAATATGTGTAGCCTGCAAAGATGATTATACAATTATCTTTATCTTACATACATTTAGATAATAACCACAATTTACAAAAGGTGAAGAACTGGAACTTTCCAGAGGATTAGTGATGAGCATTTTCCATTCAGTGATTCATTTTAGGTATCTTACCCACCTAGCATTACAGGAAGTACATCAAGTATCATTCAGTGTCTCTGATGGATTACATAAAATGGATTTTTCTTGCATTTTAGATTTCAAGCTATAAACTGGTAAGTATCTGAGTAACCAATGCTTCTTCCATTTTGTCGTACTTGTTTCATGGCAGAGTAGCATGTGGGTTCCAAAATATGATGAAGAAAAACAGCTTATGTGGTTTTTGAAATAACCTCCCCTCAAACTAATACATTGGTGAAAACAAATAATCTCTGAAGTGTCACAGCAGCATGCACTTTAGCTGTAACTATCATCCTACACATTCTAGAAAAAAACCAAAACCCATCTTTTTCCAGGAGATTTTACACATATAACAGAAGCAGTATAAACAGTAATTTAAAAAATCTGCCAATATCAAGATGTTCTAAAACTTAAGAAAAAAAAAGTCATTGTGAAATGTATGAGTTCCTTGGAAGTAACCAATTTTTTTCACTGTAAGAAGCTTCTGAGAAATATGCTAATTAAAAAAGTTAAAGAAAGCCACTCTTTTACTCATTAAATGACAATCAAATAGCTCTGATTGTTAGCAATAAAGGTTTATAACAAATTGCTTTGTTATAAAGACATTTTTCTGTCTTTCTACTTCAAGAGCAGTTGCATGAAACGATTCTACCTCAGATTATATTGCATGGTTTGCCTCAAGCTGGGTAGCAATAGAATTCAGGTATTGTCATAATGTATCAGAACACCTGGGCCTGGTATCTTAACCCTGACAGTAGCAGGTTCACAGACTTCATATCTAAAAGCTTCTGAAGAAAACTTCTGATCTGCTATACAGAGAGAAATATTTCATGATTTTTTCCTTAATTGGTACTTGGCCTAGGACCTGAAACTTTTTGTTTCCTTCTGTGCATGTGCTTGCACATATTTGTATATGTAGTCCATGACCATATGTATATATGTAGGAGTTGTAGGATGGGTTAGTGCCTTATTATCCCTCTAAACAGACAGATAATGATTTTTTAGTGAGATTGTAGAGCACAGAATCACAGAATATACTGAGTTGGAAGGGACCCACAAGGATCATTAAGTCCAACACCTAGCCCTACACACCATGTGCCTGAGAGCATCATTCAAACCCTTCTTGAACTCTGTCAGGTTTGGTCCTGTGACTACTTCCCTGCGGAGCCTCTTCCAATACCCAATTCCCTCTAGGTGAATAACCTTTTTCTAATATCCAACCTAAACCTCTCTTGACACAACATCAGGCCATTCCCTTAGGGCCTGTCACGGGTCATCACAGAGAAGAGATCAGTGCCTACCCCTCCTCTTCCTCTCATGAGGAAGTTGTGACTGCAATGAGGTCTCCCATCAGTCTCAGAGCAGTTCAGCCTCTGCTCCAGGCTGAACAGACCTAGTGACCTCAGCTGCTTCTCATACGGCTTCCCTTCACCATCTTCACTGCTCACCTTTGGACACTCTCTAAGAGCACAATATCTTATATTTTGGTGCCCAAAACTGTACACAATATTCAAGGTGAAACCCCCACAGTGCAGAGCAGAGCAGGACAATCTCTTCCCTCAACCAACTGGCAATGCTTTGCCTGATGCCCCCCAGGACACCGTTGACCCTCCTGGCTGCCAGGGCACTGCTGACTTGTATTCAACTTGCCATCAACCAGGACTCCCACGTCCCTTTCCATGGTACTGTTTTCCAACATATCATTGCCCAGTCTGTACGGACATCCAAGGTTGCCCCATCCCAGGTGCAGAATCTGACACTTTCCCTTCTTGAAATTCATACGGTTGGTGATTGTCCAGCCCTCTAATTTGTCCAGGTCTCTCTGCAGGGTCTCCCTGCCTTCAAGAGAGGCAACAGCTCCTCCCAGTTTTGTGTCATTTGCAAACTTACTTAGTACCTCTTCCAGTCCTGTGTCCAAGTCATTTATGAAGATGTTGAAGAGCACAGGGCCTAAGATGGAGTCCTGTGGAACTCCACTAGTGACAAGTTGCCAGTCTGATGTTAGTCCATTCACCATTACCCTCTATGCTCAAGCAATAGCTAAAAGAAGGAGGAAAGTGGACAGCTGTGATTTTTCTCAAACTATAATCCTTTCAAAAAAAAGAAAAAAAAAGACCATGGGAAACTTTCTTTTTTTTTCATCTCTTTAGATAAGGTTACCTTAAAAGACCATATATAGAGGCCATTGATACCTATATGTGACAGCAGTCAGAGTGTGTTTATCTGGTAGAGGTGATTTCTAGGTGCAACCTAAAAAATCAAATAATTTGCACTTGTGCTAATAGTCTCAGGCTGTTATCCTCTTTGCTGTCTTGGAATGCAACATATACCAAATATCAGTGCCAGCATTGTAGCACATTGCCTATATACTTATTTCTCCGTATAATGTTTGTCATTATCAGAATCACTAATTTGTGTGATAGTTGGAACTTGAATTATCTGGGGTTTGGTTTGGACTTTTTTGTTTGTTTGTGATGGCATTCTTTTTATAGTTTTTCCAATGTATTTGATAGAATGTTATTTTGCTCTCTTTAAGTCAACACTTGTGGATCCAAGATGCAATACATTTGAAAGGCAAGAAAGAAGATGCAATACATTTGAAAGGCAAGAAAGTATATCTTACCTAAGAAATGGTAAGATAAGAATACAAGAAGCAAAAATGCAAAGCAAAAATTTAATCTAGGTTTTACAATGTGGTTATACCTTGTATTGGTTATATTTTATTCAAAACTACAGAACTTCTGGTGGAGTTTAACTAAACTCTATCACCAGCTCAAGCTACTACTCAAGTGGCACTACATACAGGACACAGTTTCTATCCCTGTGAGTACTTAAATTATTTAGGTGACTCCCTACTTTAAAGCCACTTCAACAAAAAGCAAACAGTATAAAAATGGAAAAGCCACTCAGAACATTTGAAAATGTTTCCTTCTAACAGATAGCTACTTAGTACATGTTTTGTGCCATGACTGTTTTACAAATTTTCACTTTCTTTTTTATAACTGCATATCCTTCTTATCTGTTAATTGCCTTTATCCATATCATCCTCCAACTTTAAGATAAAGGATTAAATTTCTTCAGCTTTCTTGAATTTATATGAATCCTCATTCCTCTCACTCTTCATCTTTTTATCTGCTTAATTTCATATAATTCTTGCTGTACCTGCATGGTCACAGTAGTTTAGTGAAACAAAGTCTCATTATGGTTGAGAAGCCACAATTCCGCTTTGCCTATTGGATATATTTCAGCTAAGTCTTTTGTCAGTCACATTTCTTTCCAAATCTTCGTTCTATTGATATTAATGATGTGACCTACATATTTTCTTCATTATTTGTCACCAGAGATAAGCTGTCATACCTGAAATTCATTTGATATCTGTCCCTATCCTTGTACCCCTTCATGTCGCCCTACTTCAGTATCATTAAGGTTAGTTGTTGCTTCCTATGTGATATTCTAGTCCTTCTCCTTGTTAACATTTCCTCCCACCTTTGACAGTGTTTCTTCATAAGGACTTGTTTATTCGCAACATTACAAGCCCCCCCCTCCTGTTAAGGTCCCTTGCACATTTGAAAGAGTCAAAATTGTCTTCATTGTAGGTAGAAAATCTTATCTAATTTTAAGCTAGAATGTTTATTTTTGAAATGCAGGGCATCTGACACATGCAATTAAAAATCCTAAACATTTCAAAGCAATCCTGATATATGGCTGGTCAAAGAGCTTAGAAGTCATATAAATTAATTTTTTGCTCTGATCATCTACATTTGCTTGAAGACTCTTCATTTTTAATCCCAGCAAGAGGTCTTAAATGTAATATACTTGAGTTTCTCTTTGCAACTGTCTTTTCAAATGCAATAGCATCTGGACATGTCTTAAAAAAACACTTTTTAAGTCCTTGATTAAGCTTTCACTCAATAAGTTCAAAGACTTGAAGCATACAAAAAGAAAATTCCACGTAAATGTTATTCAGTTAGCCATATTTTTTTTTTTTACTCCTTGGTGACAGCTATGAAATGAAATTTCTATTACATTTTTCAGCTGAGATCTGGTTTGTATATTGAGGAATCCCAAAACACTGTAGTAAACACATATTTTACTGTGTATGCATGATAAGCATTTTGCCTCTGGGATACCTGTCATTTGACTGCAAAATGTATTAGATTTGCATTCTGCATATCTAATCTTTATTATGATGTTTCATATCAATAAATTAAAAAATAACAGTTATGATAAGAAAGCAGCAAAAAACATTTCAAAGTCAGTTTATTGTCATATTTCTCTTGCCAAGAAGCACTCAATCATAAATCTCGAGGAAAAAAAAAACACAAACCTAAAGGCAAATAAATCTGTGGACAGGATTGTGTGTTTTATTTGATTTTTGGGGTATTTTTTATAAAATGTGTACTTGGTGATGTCTTCCCTTGTGAGAGTTTCCCCTATTTACCATGTAAAAAAAAATATTTAAATCGATGCTTGAATTAATGTATGCTGTATTGCTATTGCCTCAGTTTCCACAAGAGAATGCATGTCTTCAGTAAATCCCTGCCAATTAAATTTCTGGATAGTCTAGTCAGTTTTATTTCAAGTACTCACTTCCTTTATATTTTACTGGAGTTGAACTTTCTTTTCTAAGCAATAAACAATCTTAAGCACCAAAGAGTTCAATCTAATTCCAATGTTGCTGAAATTCAGTGATATGGAGAATATGTTGACATGTCATCCCCTTGGAGAGAGCCAAAAAGAAAACATAACTCATAGTTTCAGATTGTTATCCAGTGACAAACGCCGCTCAATTGTTTCTGCTCATTTAAACTGTTCTGTGCTCAGTGATGCATTCTGAAGAATTTTCCTATTAAAAGTTCAGTCACAGAAAATAGTTCAGTACTACTCAGCCAGTTCTAAAGAGAAACATTTTAAAAGAAAGTACTTAATTGTTTTTGGTTTTTTGTTTTTAATACATAAACCCATTAAAATACATTTCTTGATTTACAACCAAGTTGGAAAGAAATCTTTTAAAAAACATTTGAGTTGGTAATATTTTTCAATATAAATATGCAAGGTTTAAGTACATATTATACTTGTTTTCTCTGCAGCACCGTGCATTTAGAAATAAAAGACTTCATAACATATCACAAACATGATTATTTATGGAAAGTGAACATTTGGTGAGATATATTTTGACTACACCTCTAGAAAGAAACTACATTTTTTTATATATATGGCAGTGTAAGGGAAATTAAATAGAGTAAATAAAGTATAAAAAGGATAAAGGTTGGAGACAAAAGGTACGGTATGAATGCTTTCTGTCTTTGATTTCACTGTCGAATGTTTCCAGGCATGGGGCACCCACTACCTCTCTGCGCAATCCATCTTTACCACCATCATTGTAAAAACTTCTTCCTTATATCAAATACAAATTGACCCTCTTAGGTTTAGATAACATAAGCTTGGGATAGACTTAGAGATATCCTATTAAATATGCTTGAGACTACTGCCCAACTGTGGGAATGTTCGAAGTGCAGTGGTAAACTGCACTTGCTCAAATCCATGAAACACAGGTGAAAGCAGCAGGTTTGGTCATCCTCTAGTAAGGACTGAGCTCTGCTGTGCCTGTGTTTTCACTTCTGTGGCTCTGCATTAGTACAGCTTTAGGGATATCCCAGTTGGTGAGGTAATGAAAATAAATTTTCTCATTGCATTTCATCTGTGGTTTTTCCCTGCATCCTGCCCATCCAGCTCACACTACTAGCAAGTTAAATGCAGAATCATATTGAGACATTTCAAGAAATATTTTGAGCAAAAATCTGTCAAAAGGGTAAGAAAAAAATGCTAAAAGCATCTTTAAAGCTTCAGAATCATCAGGAAATCTGTCAATAGGTGGGTGCAACCACTGAGATGTAAAAGAAACATCCTACGAAGATAAGTCCAGATCAAAAAGATTGCATTATTTTTCTCACAGTATTGTTCACTGTGGGATATTCACATACTGAAAGTATTATTTATATGGGTGAATCAGCTACTGATAGAAGTACTATCTAGGCCAAATGACATCTACCCAAGTAAACGGCTCTCAAAAGGAACTGAAGGATTCAATATGAATGTCAACATCCTACCTATGCAAACCAGCTTTGGTAGAAAGTGAAAATTATTGCGTTTAATAGCAATTTTTTGAAAAAGGATTTTACCAATGAAGGGGAAACTACAGCAAGTCAATCTGCATATTTGACTAAAGATAAAATTCATAGATACATTACTATGTGCAACATATAAGGGGGAAAGGACTACAAATCTTTTGCATCAGAAATTCTTACCTTAAAAATCTATAGCAAATTTTAAAGAATTTAAGTAGCATATCAGTCCATGTCATCTAGTCATAATGCATTCAGATTTCCAAAATCTGACAATGATCTTCATCTCCAAAGGCTTTTAAAGAGGAAAAAAAAAAAAAGTAAACAGGAGGTTTTGTAAAAAGATGATAACTTAGTACATAATTAGAAATAGGTTTGAACAAAAGTTAACTTTTCACTCTGGAGGGAATTTACAATTGTGGCTATTTGGAAACTGTGTGGCTCAATATATCTGTAAGTGTATTAGAAAACAATTCATAATAAGACCACTTAGTTTATTGATAATGCTTAATTATTCAAGATATATGATAACTATATTGACACAGTGCACAATGAAAAGTAAATCCTATGTGAGTCAATGTAAAAAGTAATGGAATTAAATGTCATAATTACACAGATTAAAATTTTGGCTGCCAAATGAATTAATATCACTTAAGGAAAGAGGTGAATTAATTTAGTGAGTGTCTAAGTTAAAATAAATAATGAAGGATGAGAAGGTCTTTCTTCACATTTGACATAATTAAATTGTGGAATTTGCCAGAGTGTATACAGGCCAAAACTGTAATGGAATTACAACAGGACTAGAAGTCACAGAGAACAGATTGATCAGTGGACATCAAGAACAATAAGTCTAAATGTAATCTACCTCTGAAAAAAATCTTTAGGGCAATAATTTCCAAATGTGATGACAGTAGAAACATTATTCTTCACTTACTGTTACACTGTTCATCCTAAGAATATGCTAATAACCTTTGGATTTTATCTATTTTGCATTACAAGAGTAATAACCCATTTTAAGTTCTCATTGCCTGTATGAGCTAGCTTTCACAAAAGAGTCTTGAGTGATATTTTTCTATTTTTTATTAATATGTATAAAAGCATTTTGTCCTTTCTGATCTTGTCTAAGATTTATTCAATCCCTAAATTGACCTGATGAGGATTACCAATTTAAGCTAGTTTAGAAACAAAATACAGAACTGTAATTCAGCGTATTTCAGGTAAGTTTTTTTTAAGTTTAAAACTATTTTCTTTTTATTATTTTGTCATTAAACAGTAACAGAAAGCTAATTTTTAATCTTGGTCTCACACTACCCACTTCCCCAGTGTATCCCAGTGTGCAAGTTTGCACAAATTATCTTCATCTCTTTATGATGGGAAATCAGGAATTATTTGGTTTCCTCTTTTCAATGGAAGATATATTTCCAAAACCAGCACACCTGAAGAATCCACACTGACACACTAAAATTTATTTCTTCCTATGCTCCTCAAAATCCTCAATTAATAGTTTACCTCCTTAAGTCAATAAGCAGCAAAACTTATAGCCTGTACCTAGAAGCAAAGAAAAATTGATTTGCATAATGGCCACTTCTAATGGAAATTGAATTTTGAGGTGAAGATTTGTTTAATAGCTATTGAGAACCACTCAATTACCTGAGAACATCCACAGTTATTACTGAGCTCAACTTGTCATTCCATGTGAAATTTTGACTAAACTCTGTTTTACATACCTCACACTTCTAAGATTAAAAACAAATTATACTTCTTGCAATGTTCATCGTTATCTGCCTGAATCCTGAATTGGAACTTCAGAATTTATTTCTCTAGACTTAATTTATTTTGAAAGTAAGAACAAAAGCATTCAGGAAGGTCCAAATTAATGCATTTATAAATCTCACAATCATTCCATTTTATAGCACTTCATCTTGTACTGCACATAATCAAACACTGCCTCCACTGGTAAGCATTAATTTATTTGTTTTATAAAGTATTTAGATATTATTCTGTAAGAAAATCACACATAAATATTGCATCAAAAATACATAAATTGCCATTCTTGTAACTGACTATTCCAGCAGACAGATTTAGATGAGGCTTTAAAGAAGAGCCCTCGTGAAAACATTCATGTGTGAAACCTTGTTTATATTAAGGAAGCATTTCTTTTTTTTTTCCTCAGCTACAGATGGCCATTCTTTCAAGATATGGTATATTATCAGCACCTTGTTTAGACTTAGTGCATTTTTGGTCACTGCTTCATTAAAACTTAAGGAATTATGACTCCTCTGGAAATTCAAGTAACATAGCAATGACTATATAAATCTACTGCATATTCCGCTTACAGACTCTACTACTATTCTCAGGGAAACATGAAGGTGAACCTTGCCAGTGAACACTGAGACAAGAAAGGCATTCTATTCCTTAATATTTTCCATGTCCTTGTTTGGCATGTCCCTTGTCCCCTTGAGCAAAAGGCCCAGGGTTGTTTTCAGGATTTTTTTTGTGTTTGAGGTCAATGGAGAACTCACTGTTCATTCATGCTGACTCTCTGCTGAATTTGCTCAGCTTTCTTTTCAGTGCAGTTTCCCAATGGAAATTCCAAGAGTAAGCTGAAATTCACTCTCCTGAAGTTCAGGGCTGTGGTTATATTATTGGATCTTTCTCAATTTTTCCAGAATTTTAATCTCTCTAATTTCATTGTTGCTGCTCACAAGGCTGCCCTCAGCCTTCATATCTGTAGTGGGGTACTCCTTCTTTCTGAGTAAGAGATGCAGTAGTGTACCATAACTATTTGATCCATCAAGCAACTGCATACAGCTATCAAAATATTAGAGTAGCATATATTGCCTGTTGACATTAACTTAGAACCCTGACACATGTAATGAGGGTTTCACTCAATATATTCTCATAGACTTATTTTCTTAATGTGATTGAATCACATGGTTATATGAATCATATTACTGCTTTTAAATCTGCTGTGGAAAGATCCATCTATCTATATATAAAATAGGGTGTGGTTTTTTTTAATATTATTACCTTTTCAATCAGGAGCAAGTGCATTTTTGCTGAGGAAGCGTGTGTTGCCTGACAGTGAATCTGAGAAAGCTAAGTGATCCAGTTCACTTAAATGTTATATTTACTTCAAAAACCCCTTTCAGGTAAAATGACAAATATTTTTAGTCTGCAGGGGAAAATATTGCAGTAAACTAGTCCAGATCAAATAAATCTCCTTTACAGAACTAAATTTATTTTTTTTCTTCCTGTTTGACTCTTTTCAATTATTTAAAAGCCTACTGTATTTACTAGCCTCTCCAAGGAAATTTAAAATTCCACATGAATTCTTCCCCAATATTACTATTCCTATCACCTTGAACTAGCCTCCCAATAGTCTGTCATGCAATCCCATAGTGGTTGTCTAATTTATTAATGTTTCAGGATTTTGGAATTATTTATACCAATTGGATTGCAGAAACTGTTACTAAAATTATTCTTAATAATAAATATATATTCATCTTCTGTATCATTCAGTGGTTAGAGAGTATCTTTATGAAGGGTCTATTTTTCAGGACCTGCCCCAAACGGGTATCCAATTAAGCTATTATTTTGATCTGCAATCTATCTACATCCATCTGTCTGTCTATCTGTCTGTGATCTATCTATATCTATCTATCTATCTATCTATCTATCTATCTATCTATCTATCTATCTATCTATCTATATCTATCTATCTATCTATCTATCTATCTTGACACTTTGTTTGCATTTTCAACACTTAATTTACTCACATTATAATTTACCCTATTCTTCTATGGAAGCTTTGGTCTTATTATTATTGATCAGTCCCAGAACAAATTATGCACACTCATCTAGATTGCTTATTACTGCTTAAATGGAAAAGGAGACCTTTGGGAAAAACAGGATTTGCTTACTTGAAAACTTTAAAATGTTAAAGCTCAATTACTACTGACAACAATGCTCATTTTCTTTTAACAGTTACTTTATTTGATACATCTTTTTTCAGGGAAGGAAATGCTTAGCCTAGACTTAAATGATTCTGTTGTACATAGAAAAAGAGGTGCCTTTGATAATTTTTTGGATGTATTAATAAACACAGATATTTCAAACAAAAAGAATACAAATGTTAATGATGTTAAAATATTTCTAATAAAACATCACTGATACACAAAATTAATAGATTTGTAATCTGACTGCTGATCATATTTATATGTGTAGTGGAGAACATATGAGATTTTAGAAGAAAAGCCTGAAAAAAAATTCTTGGAATATTCATGTAAGATTGCATACAAACACTTTTACAAGTACAGAAGTGAGCTTTGATATACTTGCATTCTCTGTTTTGAAATAGAAACCCAAAGACACTAAATCCTTTTGAATGAAATGAGAACCAAATTCAAACTTTGATTAATAAGTTGATCTATTTACTTTCTAGGGCATATATTTTCAGATCTGGAATTCATCAGTGTAATGAGAAATTACATGCAATGTTCTGTCTAGACTCTACTTGATAAGCCCAGAAGGAGCAGAAGCAATAGATGTGTAAGACAGCCAGTCATGAAGCTTGAATATTAGGAGTTCAGTGTAAGCAGGGCTAAGCGTGATCAGCTGGGGAGTAGAGATAGACCAAATATAGGCATTTCTCTTGACTTGAATATTCTGTAAAAACTGCTGCTGAAACCGAGATCTGCTTCAGCATTCTTTTGTTTTCACAGAACAAGAATTATTTAATTACAACTCAGTAACATAAAATTGTCAACATTTGACAGTTCTTAAGAGGAAAAAAAAAATGCATGCTGTTACTTCCCCTGTAACAAATGGATTATTTTCACGCTTCTCATAATCTCTTTCCATCTTTTCTTTTTCACTCTCTCAGAGAATTTAGGAAATGGTAACAAAAATTTCCATAGTAATGGAAACAGGATTTTTTCCAGCAATTTTTCTTTTCTTAATTTTCTTGCTTTATAAGTTTTAAACTATAGAATGAGGATCCAAATATCAAAGAATTTTCAAAATTTATAGTTGACATTAATCTCCGTTGGGGTATCTTCACTGTAAACCCCTCAATAAACTACACTTTTAAAGCCAACACAGAGGTAGAAATACTTTGAAAACAGAAGCAATCTAACCTTTATATTGGCATCAAGTTGAGAAGATTCACTGTCTGAAAATATCTTGAAAAAGAGCTAGAGGTGATGGGATGACTAACTCAGATGAAGAGCCCTGATATGTAGATACAGATATTGTGCATAATTAGTTTTATCCCATTTCTTCTGAGTGCATGGATAGTATTTACAAGGGCAACATAGCTAATTAAATTTTCTATCTTATTCATAACAATTATGTGTAAAAAATCTTATCTGGGCGGTGTATCTTCAGGTAAGATTGCATTATCATCACACCAAATTATTTTTCAGATGGCCTAATATATTCAAGAGAAAAGTACAGGCATAACAATGCATTGTTATTAATTCATTTGACACATACTAAGAAAAATAATATCAAGGATAGTTACACTTTTATAGTGTAAAGTTTTTCTCTTTTTCTCTGGTTTCCTTAATTTCTTTCTTTCTTTCTTTCTTTTTTTTTTTTCGGGTAGGGCGGTTGTTTTGGGGTGGAGGATTTTGTTGGTTGGTTTGGGGTTTTTGTTTAATAGGTTGGTTTTGTGGTTTTTGGTTGGTTGGTTGGTTTGTTTTCTTTTGCTGGTTACTCAGCCATTTAAGGAATATTTCCTTAATCAGATCAGAGAAGGTTGGCTGAAATTTATTCAAGTTTGACGTATGAAGTGACAACAGTGTTAAAGTGATTTCTTGCGTCACTCAGTTATAATCCTGTAAAGAAGCAAAATTACTCATAATGAAACAACTTTTTAGGAAATATAGTCAATACGATCTTAAGAAAGCAGCTAGATTCATAGCCCAGCTAAATGACTTGCAATGCTAGGTGTACACACAGTCTTCCATAGTGGCCCTGATTCATTCCACCCTCATTTTAACAACTTTATTCATGGTGGAAAGTGAATTTCTGTTATACTCTCTCAGTCTGGACTTTGAATGCCAAAACTTGTTGCCAGATGAAGACCTACAGGAAAATGCAGTTCAGGAGAGCACCTAGTGTATTGTCACCCCTATGCAGAATTAAGCCATGGGAACACTCTGAAATTAGAATACATTACCATGCTTAAAATTAATATAGCATGGGCTCTTGGTTCTTTCACTATTTCACTCTACAGGTCCCCTCTAGTTGTGCCACATTACTTGCTAATGTAGACAAAGCCCCTGGCATCAGTATTTTAGGGATAGTCTTATTATCTTCCCACTGAAGACATCTAGAAAGGGTGGCTACCTTCAGAGTTTTTTCTGTATTCCTAAGATCTGTTACTCTTCAAGATACTGCACTCATTGTGGGCAGCTAGGCTAAGGCTGTATATCAGTGATAAGTAAATTCTTGAAATGCCTTGAAGCTGTGTATGTGTCTCCACTTAGGCCTGCTTCTTCCTGCAAAACTTCTTAAAAGGAAATCATCTACTTGAATTCTTTGAGCTTAAAGTTTCACAAGCAGGTTCTGTAACATTTCTGTAAATGACACAGATTTAAGAACCATCCAGTATTAAAAAAAAAAAAATGGAATTAGATGTAGAGAAATGTGTTATTCTACCTTAGGTAAACTTACATATGTTGGCCACCAAAATTAGATTCTGCAAGATAATACAATTTTTGTATTTCTTGAAGAATAAGCAGTCTCACATAGCAGGACTAGAAATACTCTTCTTTGACAAAATTATTCAAAACTGAAGGAAAATCTTTGACAAGAAATTTAAGTAATCTGCAATTAAGATACTGCAGGAATATAAAAGGAAACTAAAAATATTAGTGATGTTAAAATAGAATGAAAATTAAGATAATCTCTCTGCAACATCAAATTTTACCATAAATTAATAGAAATTATCAGAACAGAACAATAAATAAACCTGATCTGTTTATTCAAGCTTTTATTTTCTAAGTTAATACTTTCTGAAATGCTTAAAGTACAACTAAGAAGACGTGTAATGCTAGTCACAAGAAATTGACAGATACAGATTTTAATTGGTTTGGAGTTTGTGTGTGTTCATGTGTTTTACTGTTTGAGGTTCTTGTTTTTTTTTTTCTTTTTTTTTTATTTTAATCTGAGAGGAGCCATTTTTTTTTACAGGGCCCAGGTTAAGCAGTTAGAAAAAAACTTGGGGTAGGAAACCATCCAGGTCTTGCACAGATAATATACAGTTCATACATAAAAATAATAAATTCATAGCCAAAATAGCATGTTTGTTATCATGTACATTCTATGCACAAATATCACCTGAACATTAATATTTGCCACTCGTAATAATTTCTTATTGCAAGTGAACTTTAAAATATTATATATTCAACTCATAATTCTTCTGAAAGTACAAGTTTCATAGTCTCTGCAGCCAATACAATCTTTACTGCTTTTCTCTTATTTCATTTTTATCTACAATTCATTAATTTGTGAAGGTCAAAAGTCCTTCAGCTAGTATGAAAAAACTCAAGAGTTTAAAATCCCACTACAGAAAAAAAAAATAACCAACTAAAAAACCTCAAAGATCTTTAACTTTACACTTCTTCTGACTTTTGGAAGGTTGATCAGTCCCTGTGTGACAGTAATAATAATGTTGATTTCCTGAAGAGTAGATGTCCTTAATTATGCAGTATAAATGGAAGGTAAAAACAAAACTCTATTAGTATGCGTCCTTAGATTTCTTTGCTCCTCCACAGTTTCCTCATAACAATACACTTTCCCTTCTACATATGACAAAGAACTATTCCCTTAACTACTCCAGAGACTTTCTAACAGCAATACATTAAGCTCAAAACCACCTGGACTGTGGACTGTATATTTGAATAGCTGATGGGAATTTTTATTTCCCTTAAGTTTTTTGTCTTAAACAAAAGAGGGATATTAAATTAAATATTTTAATGTCACAAGTATTGAAAAATTATTCAAAAACTTCACCTGGAGGAAAACAAAAATTACTATCTGTGTGCAATTTGATAAATTTGTTTCTTTGTTGTAATGTATTTGGGTTTATTCTAATTGAGATAATTGTAATTTAAAAAGTATTAGTCATTGTAATTAATGAATATTGCTATGTTTTTGGACATCCATACAGTGAACTCATTCCTATCTTTTGCTCAGTGATGGTCCAATGTAAAATGGGAAGCCATTCTGAAATGGGAGAATTTATGTGCTGCAACCATAAGAAGAGAACCATGACACTCAATGTCACATAGTTTCAAATTTTGTTATTAACAGTACAAGTATAGCAGCTGATTTCCATGCTTTTATGTACAATCCACATTTATGAAAAACTATGGCTTCATCCCCTCTGGTCCCTTTTAGACCTCTATAATGGGTCCAACGGATCCCCATACTTAGGGAGAATTAGTGTTTGTTATATATCTCATAAGCACAGCTCCAAAAGAAACACAAAGTTGTTAACAGTTGCATAACCACTTGGGTCATTTCTTCTTTCTTTCCCATATGTACCAGATCAACCTAAACAGGTATAACTGGGTAGGCAAACTCTAGGTCTCATCTGAGCATTGACCATGACGGTAGGGTGTATCCCATTGCAATAGTAAAGTTATTACTGATCTGGGTCAAAAATCACTATGTAAGACTTGCATATGGAGTGAGTCCAGTAAAATGCCACAGAAAAACACCAAGGGACTGGAGCATCTTTCATTTGAGAGGAGATGGAGAGCACTGGGACTGTTCAGCCTGAAGAAGAGAGGCTCAGGGAAATGTAAAAGACAGATCCTTCTCAGTAGTGCCACGAGGAATTTGCATAAATTGAAACACATATTATTCTGTCTGAACATAAGCAAACTATTGCTTACTGTGAGGGTGACTGAACACTGGAACACCTTCTCAGGGAAGTTTGCTGTTTTCATCCATGGAGATATGCCAAACCTGACTGGGAAACATTACGTAGGTGAACACACTCTTATTTGGGCAGGGGGTGGCTGAAACAATCTCCTGAGGCATTTTCTGACTTCAACCATTCTGTGATTCAGTGATTGAGTTTTTCAGCTTTTCTCTTTGCCTACACCACTATTTGTATGGATGCTTTTTGCTCTCTCTCAAGACAGTATCCTAAGTCTAGTGGACACACATGCATGCCACCTCTTATGAGCTCACGCCTGTCAGTGAGCCTGCAAAAGTAATGATCTGGGGTCACCTGGTCACTGTTTATATGACTCACATCATCCCCTTGGGTTCTTTCATTTGCAGCTGTGGAGAGGGTTGGTGAATGCCCTTTTTGGAGTCCTCACATGATTCCTATGCTGACTATTTTCTTCTGACCACTTGTAATGCAAAGTTAGGTATTTTAAAAATGTCCTGATTGGCCATGCAACACACCAAGGAAAAGATTAGTTTCCTTAAAAATAGACTTCTTAAAGTTAGATAATCAAGTTCTTGCTTGTTACCATAGGCTCATTGTAAAGAGCCTATACAGTTAGTTTTGTAGAGTTAGAAATTCAGAAACTCGAGATCATGTATAAAAATAATAGTTTTGAGATAGCATTGTGAACAAGCTACACATTAATACTTTGCACTGTATTTTTAACTGGGTTAAGAAATTATTCTCACCCAAATAAGGCTGTATAATCATTAAAAAAAATACTTCACACTAAACAGTATTTAAAGAAAATTAGCATTTCTTAACCAAAGTTAAAAATCTGAATTCATCTATGTGTGTTAGTCATTACTTGGTTTTAAAGTCACAAATAACTTTCTTATCTGGGTCACTTTGAGACTTTATTTACAATTATATTTGGGGCTTCTAGTTTACTTTTCTTTGTTGTTTTGTTTTGTTGTTGTTGGGTTTCTGTGGGTTTTGTTTGGTTGGTTAGTCAGCTTCCAAGCATGTTGAACTACTATATAGTTATAGCTGGCTGAAAAATCCAGAGCTTGATTTAGCAAAGTCTTACTTATCCAGACAGCCTCACTAGTTTTAAAGTGCAGGGTTATGAAAAAATACATGGGTAATGAGTTCAAGATACATCACGGAACAAGATGATGATTTGAGGTGAATACTGAAATCAATTAACAGTGTTCATTGTCATGTTTGGTGTGGAGTAGTAGCAAAGCAACTAAGACCTAGAATCAAATTGCCTTATTTATGCTTCACTGTCACCTTATTTTTTATTTAAACATAGATTAATATGAAGTATCACTTTTTGAAGTTAAAGCAAAACAAAATCTGTCTAATTGGGTCAAGTGGAATGCTTTTGTTATCAGGAAATTTTAGAAGAGACAAATATCTGAAAAATAGAATATTACTGTTAAAAAATGTGAAAAGCAAAGGAAAGAAGAAACACAGGGTGTCTGAATCTATCTACAAGTAATATAAATCTGTTATGTTCTTCAGCAATTTTTGCTAAATATGAAGCTAAATAAAGTTCCAAGTAAAATATTAGTAAGTTGAAATATATTGGCAAGGTTTGATTCAACAACCTATCAACCCTTCTCCTCAGCCCCAAATACTTAATACTTCCAAGATAACTAGGTATAATTCTTCTATAGCATGAAATTCAATATTCAGATTTGAGCAGGGCTTATCTGCTTCGAAATATGAAATATATTGTTCCTTTTATTAGACAAAGAACTACCTACAATTAATTAGCCAATTGTAAAAGTCATTTTTATATTCACATAGAGAAAGGAAGATATAGATACAGATTATTATGACAGGTTGATATGCTCATTCAGGCAGCAGAATACTTGGATTTTTTTTGCCTTCTTCTGACTGAAGAATCAGGAATGTTACTATTATCCAAAACTGGGATGTGAACTTCCACCAACTGCAAAGCTTTGTATAAATTTTAATTTCCATCCAGTGGGGTTTTTTTACTACAATAGGTATAAACAAAGCAGAGCAATAAAAGTAATAAAAGTTTCATTTCTTATATGACCTTCCATACTGAAAAGCCATTTCTCCTTTTTTCTTTTTGTTTTTCCTCTTTCTTTTTTTTTTTCTCTATTTATGAGTCCTTCATCCTTTTCCACATGTGGTCTCACTTCAGTAGGATGATACAAAGACTTCTACTTATTAAACCACAACGAACCAAACACTTTTAAGAGACTCAAAAGACAAAATAAACCAAAAAAAGCTAATTGAAAAAATAGCAAAAAAAAAGCCATTTCTAGATTAAGTGTTGTCTAAAGGTATAATCATCAGACTCAACTGTATAAGCAACCACAAATGTGAAAGGTATACATGCCATTCTTTCTTAGCTTCCCCACTTTCTTACACATCCAGTTCTTTTCCTAAATCAGCTTCATTAGCAGAGGTGCACTACCATGGAAATCAAAGATGTAAAGGAACTAATAGGCCACCTCATCTACAGAGAGCATATGCATCTTAAACACTGTACAAGCAAGGTCTGATTCATTCTTGTATTTTTATATTCTGTTCCATTTATTACATCTTACAAAAATTTGGTAGCAGTACTGATGTTCCCTATTGGCACACATAGCTGGGTGGTGTGGGCGGGGAGGAAGTTATTTTGTCTTCTGTTTATTTATCTTCTATCACAATAGAATTTTTTTTTCCTTAAGATTTCTGTTGTTTTGAGACCAGCTGTGAAAAGACAGCCTTTTCCTTTTTAAGTGTTATGTGGTTTGTCTAAGACTTTTGCATGGTTCATTCCCCATCTCTATTTTTATCACTTTCATGAAGAATTAGAATAACCAGTTTAATTTTGAAAGTGCTAAATGTTCCCATTTGACACCTAATTGTAGTCCATCTGGCCTTAGTTAAAGCAACTGCTAAATAGAAGATATTAAGTAGAACACAATTACATATTATGTTTCAAAATGTAAAAATTAGAAAGTAACTTGATTGAACAAACTGTGTTGCAACAATATATATCACATGGAATGTGCATTCATTCCAAAACTAACTGCTAACTAGGGTAATTTATATAATCATTATCATGTGCTTCCTAGTTTTTAATTTTTCTCTTTGACATTTTTACATTAAGGAATCATTAAGTTTTGTATTTTAATGTAATTTTTTTCGTTTAAATTGCCAGCAAATACTCATTACAGTTATGACTATGCATAGCTTTTGGCACTAATATATCTCTGAAAACATATTGTTTATAATTCCAAATCCTTAGCTTTAGCATTTAAAATTTTAACTCCTCTCTGAAGCTGGCATAATACTGTTCCTTTGTCTTCAGCAAAACTATTCTGGTTTAGAGAATCCTTAATTTACAGAATGGTTTATTTAGGGAATGTGCTCCTTTTTATTGCACCTTTATTTCTCTCATAGCCTTTAATTCAATAAAATCATTAAATATGCTCTTAAAGTAGGAAATGCGCATTTCCTATATGCGCTCTAGAACTTACTGTTTTCTTTCTGAGTTGTGAATGAGTATGGACTGTTTTAAAAAGAATATGTTTAATGACGTTGACATTTAAATCTCTTCCTTTTCATTACCACTTACATCAGATTTTCCCTTCTGCACCCCTTCAGTTGCTTCTTTACTTATCCTTCAATCCTTTATTGCCTATCGTCAGCACAGGCTGTTACTTTTTTAATCTCTCTCTCATCAACTGCTGTCATCTTTCGCTTCTTCAGTCCCTTTTGCATGCAAGACTGAATACTTGGCCCTTGTCTATGCATCTGTTGGACAGCTGTTTTCCCGTTTGTAAAGAGTAGAAACTGGGAACAGGAAGAACAGTGGAACTAGTCTGGTTTTCTCCCGTGCAAAAGGCTGCAACCACTCTGGACACTAATCAGAACAGATTAGAAGGCTATGACCACACCTGGCATACCATGCTACTGTCATATGGCATAAAAGAAAATCAGATATGTGCATGTCAAAAGCCCATCATTTTTCATAATATTAAAATTTAATCTTATCACACATCTCTACAGTCTGGAATTTAATGCTCAACTGTGTCTGTTGTGGTACCGGTTAAATAGCAAAAGAAAAGAAAAGAGAATGTAGGGACATGAATAAGTATGCTGACTTTTCACTTTAAAGACATTAAGCAAAGGTATCTGACAAAATCCTTCATTCCCTCAAGCATGCTGCCTTAAATAAGTCTCATAAAATTGAAAAAAATAGCTCAAACTTTTCACCTGACATCAAGTTAACTAAATTGTGTTTTCACCAAAGAAGGACTGGAAGACATGGCAATTCATAAAGATATATTTCATATAAACTAATAAGTAAGTAAACTATTCACTAGTAGGTGCTCTTTATTTTCCTTTCTCTAGCAGAGGAATGTTTAAATGTTCAAAGGATTCTAGGAATGTCTATTTTATTTTGTGTAAAATTGCTTTATTCCTCTTAAAATAAAACATTGTGTTCACCATTTGACTTAGCATAACACATTAAATATTAAGCTGATAACATACATAAAAGTCAGGGATTGTTAAAGTATCTCTTAAAGTAAGCATATAAATTTCAGCATAATGAAAGAAGCATACATAAAATAAAGTTTTCCTCAGAATTTTTAGGAAGAACACTATATAGATGAAGTGACCTATGATATGAAATAAAAGCATTTAAGGCACCAGGAATTAAAATGCTTGACCCTATTGGAGTGTAGATGAATTTACCATTGTTATGGTGCTGTCAAAGGAAAGAAAAGTCCTGAAGCCTGTTCGACTATGTGTAATGATCTTATTTTCGCTGCAACTTTTTGCTAACCCAGAGGAATTCTGCGGTGGCACAGATTTCAGTATGGGAGTGTGGTATATTTTTGTTATAAAAAGGGGATGTTCTTCAAAAGAGTAAAACTATTTAATTCAATTTTCCCTGGGATACAGTTCATTTTCTTCACAGTGGCTAGGGGTGGAGCCTGAGTTTTGGATTTGTGCTGGGAACAGTCTTGATAGCATTGATACATTTTTGTTACTGCTGAACAGTTCTTACACAGGGACAAGAACACCTCTGCTTTTCATACTGCCACATTGGCAAAGAGACATGGAGGTGTGTAGGAGGTTGGGAGGAGACACAGCTGGACAGGTGACCCCAACTAACCACAGGGACATTATTGCATATCATATGACATCACTCTCAGTATATAGAGCTGGGGGAAGAAGCATGAAGGGGGTGCTTTTGGAGTGATGGTGTTTGTCTTTCCAAGTAACTGTTGTACATGATGGAGCTCTGCTTTCCTAAGAATGGCCAAACTCCTTCTTGCCAATGGAAAGTGGCGAATGAATTCCTTGCTTTGTTTTTCTTGCATCCACAGCTTTCATCTTTATCTCAGAGTGTGACTTAACTCACTTTTAGTCTTCCAGGTCTTCACTAATCCTACTGTTGGAGGAGTGGGTAAGTGGCTGTGTGGAGCTTAGGAGGTGGCTGGCCTTCAAGTCTCTACAAGAGGGGCTAAACAAGTTTTCTGTGTGGTGTTTTTTGTGTATGTTTTGCTGGTGGTGGTGGTTTTGTTATGTTTTGTTTTTTCAAGATAATCATGTGGCTACCCTTGCTCAATTTGTGCAGTATTTTCTCACAGAGATTATTCCATTTGTTTCCAAAGAATTACATGCATAGTCTAATTACAACCACCAAAGATTCAATAAAATTCAAAAAATATATGTTTCTTTATGTAGAGTCATAGATTAGAAATAATACAAAGATCAGGTAGGTGTCTGCAGACAGGTAGGTGTCTGAGTTTGTTGCCGAAGATCCAATTACTCATGGAAATCAGCAGATCAATTACTTGCCTAAAGATGTGAAATTTGAACTATATGAGATCATACAATGGTTTGAGTTGGAAGAGACTTCAAAAATAGTCTGGTGCCAACCCATCTTGCCATGACCAGGGGCAACTTCCACTAGATGTCAGAGTCTGCCCAAGGCAAATACTTGTCAAATGTGCTTGAGGTCGTGCCCCCCTGGAATGGCAATTAGAACCTGAGCAGATCCATAACTTGCACAGATGAAACCCACATTTTAAACAATATCCATCTTAATTTATGCACAATTTATTCAAATGCAGACTGCCAAACTGGCAAAACAATTGTTTTTATTTGAGAATTTAAAACGTTTAGGAAAAAAAGGTAAGAATTCCAAACTAGTCAGCTTCTTAATTCAACTCAGAATTAAAATTCAGAGGTTTTACCCAGTCTTGATTTTATTTCCCTATGTCAGAAAGAGAAAGCAAAAATCAAACACAAACCAGAGGAAAATGCAGGTTCAGAGTTATTAAATGTAGAGATGTACCATAGAACAAAAAAACAAACAAAAAAAGTTTTCAGAAACTGACTTTTTTTTCCTTTTTTTTTAAGGATAAAGGAAAAATCACATAAATTGTACAGTAAAACTACACCTTATTTAATTCAATTATGACTGTGACAAATGGATATGCCTTGTTAGACCATTGAAATCCTAAAACACAACTGGATGATGTGAAATGACAAGAATAATGACCTATGACAGGAATAATTTGTGGAATGGATTAAATGTTTTCCAAACCTCTGTAATTAGAAGAGTTAGGATGTGTCAGGGATGGAAGAGCCATCCCTCTTCATGGTCATGATAAGAATGGGCTGAATTGCCACTGTATTAACAGACAACATTTTTACCCAGGTTTCCTGAAAATTGAGTATGTTTATCTTCTATGCTATATTATAAATATTAAAATACTGCTATGGTATTTTAAGAGAGGAGCTAAAATACAGAATGTGTTAATACTTTCTTTGATCTAATTTTGACTTAGTGAAGAAAGAAGTCACACTCAGAATTAAACTTGAACAGAATGGCATTTAGCCTGCATTAACACCTCATCAGTTAGAAGGCAAACAAACATGATAATGTGGGTTGTTAGTATTTCTCTCCTTTGTAGTTAATACTAATTTACCTTTTGCATGACTAAAACATTCCAATCAGCATTAATGTTAAGTGAAATTACTTAATGCAACTTGAAAATGAAAGACAGAAAACACACTTAGGAAGAAGTAACAGAGCTTGTTCACGAGGACTACTGGAAAAGTCAGGGCATGTGAAACAGAAGGAAAATTTTGACATGATAGATGCATTCTCCTAATTTTCTGAAATTAGTTTTAATTCTTTTACTTATTCCACCAGTGATTCAGATTTACTGGCCTAAATCTTCAACAGGACTGTAATTGAGAATAGTGGGGCAAAGTCCTCTAATTCAACAGACAAAACTAACCATGGAAAGCGCTCTCAAGAGAGTCTTCTAGTAAATAGCACAGAAACATCATAAAGATCATTTGACAGAAAATATGTGATATGTGGTGCATTTTCTTGCACTCACCAATTAAAAGTGCTGCATTTATCCCATTCCTAAGTGGGTAGAAGTTACTATGCCAGATCATTTGGTTATCTAAGATGATAACAAAAATAAGTCCGAAGTTCATTGTAAGTCAGTGAAGTATCTGTGTGAGCAAATTAGAGTCAGAGTTGAAACACTTAGTCTATGCCTTCCCTCTTCTCAGGACACTGCTCCTAAAGAGGGGTATTAGTTTCACACTTGTGTGAAAGACTAAGGACTGTCCCTAGAAAAGCATATTAACATCTGGACATGTTAGCCAACTAAGAGAAAATCCAGCAACACGTCAGACTAGAACAGGTATTTTATTTATGGCTCTGCAGAAAAGTCTATTTCCTTGAATACCCATATGCTATGTAGTTTAACTTTGAATGCTTGAGATCAAAAAAAGCCCTCCCAGGGGTACTGTCTTGACGTAGGTCAAGATGGAATTGTGAACTAAGAACCAACAGAAAGGCAGAGGCATACTAGTGATCTACTCTCTGTTTGTATAGAATAAAATCAAGGAATAAAACCAAGAATAAAATTAAAGAACTTATTTACTTGGGAGAAGAAAGCTAAAAAAATGTTTTCCCCAGAAGCCGACATTTTGATAGGAATGGAAGGAATGGATTCTCATGTTAGTATAAAATATTACAATAGACAATAATTGTAATAGATGAAAAAAAATCTTTCAAACAAAATCTATAGATTTTTGAGGAGCTTATAAGAAAGAATGAAAATAACTTAAATGGACTTACAAATATAACATAATCATTGTTTCAAGACTGATTTCTACACAAGACAAAAGCTGACTCTGAGATCTTAAAGGTAAACATTCCAGGGTAAGAAAATGTCACATGAGGAGTTAGGAAACATGTGCATGCTTAATTTTATTAATATTCTGACTTTTACAACTATGGAGAAAATATTAATTAAATCTCCTAGAAAAAGTGCAATGAGCCTTTGCAACCTAAGGGGTTTTAACCAAATTTGGTTCCAAACTTTGGTGCTACAGATAACGACAATATAAAATAAGCTTTCTAAATTGTCACTTAGTAAGTGATGTTAAGTAAGATGGTGTTAAAGCACAGAATGTTTATTTTGAATGACTAGGCAACAGAAACAAAGACATTTCTTTTTATTTAAGGCCAGGTAGTATGACAATGAAGGATAGTTTGAAATACAAGAAAATTTCAATAAAACACTATTTTCATCCACATTAAGAAAATTGTTTGAGGAAAAAAATATCATTTTTGTTATAAAAATTGTGAGTCTAGCTCTTTGGATGTGCCTAAAAAAAAGGTGGGCAAGGTATAGTTGGTACTAATAACTCAACATTTGAGTTATTTCTGAACTATATCAGCATTGGTTTAACCAAGGTATTTGTCAGTAGCATTCTGGGATCCAGTGCTACTTAATGCTACCAAGCATCCAGCTGCTAGTCCAGAAAGCACGGGTTTTTCCTTAAGTCATGCATTTTAACTCTCATCTCTGGGATGTTATTGTGCACCAATGGCACTAGACACTGTTCAAGAAAGTGAATAAATCCCCAAGTGTTTTCTGTGCCAATTAAAGAGAGAAAAGCATGGGAAACCAAGAATATTATGGCTGACATGTACAATCATTATCAAAACAAAAACACCTTAAGTGTTTCAGAAAGTAGAAAACTGACCTTTTCACAAATGTTAAGTGTCATGGCAAAAGAACCTCTTGGTGAAGAGTGCTTCTGTAAGTCAGCATTTTAATTACCTGACTGATTTACATTTCTAGTTTATTTACCTCTTCTCAACAGCCAGCTCATCTGTCATCTTATGTGTGCAATCACAAGCAGCGTGAAATGTTATTAAAATGCTTAGGCATAATTGATAAAGAGTCAAGTTCCCAGCGTGCTGAAATGACTTTTGTCAGAACAAATTTCCTAAATTTACTTTTAAGATGCTGCCCTAAAGGTTTCCTAAAGCCTGGCTTTGAAACTCAAGATAGCTGTGTGGTTTTGTTTTTTTTTTTTTTTTTTTTTTAATGAAAGACACTGCCTAATTCTGTGAACCAATGTAAGAAATTAGTGCATAAAAAAAAAATCTCAGTACAAAGGCAGGGAATGCAATGCAAAAGAAACATCTAGGTGGGAGATAAAAAATTACAATCTTGAAAGAAAGGAAACACAGATTTAAACTGTTTTATATTATCCCTATTCACTTATAACTGAGAAATTAGAATAAGTGCCTCCTTAATAATGATTCCAGAAACCTAGCCCTGCTTTATCCTTTGCACAGATGTTCATTTTCAGTCCAGTGTAGTCCATAGCCTTTTGTGGTTACTTAAAGATAAAGAAAAAAAAATATTATTATCTTTCTTCAACTAATTAAAAAACATTTTTTCCAAAATATTAATTAAAATACAGTTGATTTTTCTTCCAAGGTGATTCTCATTTTATGGACCCATAAAGTAGACATAGAGCTACAGGCTCTAATCTTTAATCTTTAATCTTGTCCTGAGAAGCACTTTTAGGTAAAACAAAGGTCCTGGTCCAAGCAGCCCAATTTCTACTTACTTCATCCTAAGAGGCTGTTTTATTCTTATCAGCAGAATTTTATTAAAAAGGAATCTGCAGTCTTCAGCAGACAAGATACATTATATGAATTCTGCCTTCATCACTTAATCAAACCAGATTTATAGAAAAATGTGCACGGCTAAGGGACTGAGTATTTTTTTTTGAAAATGTTTTTTTGAAAGGAATGACGTCTATATCATCAAGGACAGAATACTACTACATTTATAAGCTGCCAGGCACCATAAAAGATATTGCAGGTTGAAGCTGTATACTGCTTGCCATGTGATGTCACACTGGATATAATGTAACAGGATCTGGTATATCAGTGATACGATTAAAGGATAAGGTTAATCCTGTCCCTTTTTAACTTAGGAATAATTCAGTTCCTAGGTAGATAAATGAGTCTGGATAGGTAATAGCTTATGTCCTGAGATTACTGCAAGGAAATATAGTGCAACTCTTATTTTATGAAGGAGCTTCAAAAATTGTATAATAATTTATATTTACAACTCTTCCTTGGGTTTAATTATGGGTTTAGAATTTGATTTTTAATTACCCTTACTTAAAATAGTCATGCTGTTAAACCTTGAAACATTCATGTTAGTAGAAGCTGAGATCAGAAGGTCACTCAAAGAAATGGTACTTCAGTCTCTATTCACTAAAGAATTGTGGTTATAAAGGGATCAGATTATCCATCTGTGCTTCAGCTCTTTAAGCAGACAATCTTCTCACTTTTCTTTTTTTTTTTCCTGAAAGACACAGTTTTCTTGAAATGATTTACACTAGAAGTGTCATGCTTCTCATCGGTAATTGCTTACTTCATATATTGTGTCATAAAACCTTAAATCATAAAGCTGATTATCTCTCTCTTTGGTCTCTGTATAAATTTTATCAAATCTATAGTTTCCAGTATGTGTTCTATGGTTACAATTTTAGAGACAGCACATAATGCTCTAATAATACAAAAAACAGACACCAAGAGCTTTGTTGAAAACAGGTTCTCCATTTTACTGAGAAAATAAATTCCTTGGCTTCTACTGTCAGTATCCCTCCTTCTGGAAATTATTCATTCACAGGAAAGCAAACTGAAGTACTAATGCACTTGGTAGTAAAACCGTAACTTCAGTGAATCTAGAAATTTATCTTTTGAAGTTTTTTTTTGCTTTGTTTTTGTGTTAGTTTTTTGTTTGTTTGTTTTGTCTACAAATGATATTATTAACAATCAGACAATTCAGGGCATAGTTCAAGGAACAGCAAATGTAAGGGACTGTTGTTAATGGGAAACCTCACGAAGAATCATACAGATCAGGGTACAGAAAAGAGCCTGTGCCCTGAGCACAGGGAAGCTGTGCTTGCTGTTTGGCCATAAACACAGCAAAACGTTCCTTGCCCATATATTTACCAGTAGAGACATAGCCTGGGATTAGATTTAGTTCTCAATACTTCAAGTTTAAGATACTACTGTCAAAGTTTTTACAATGTATTTTGTCATCTTCTTAGAATCATATTATTTAAAAGATTTTTCTTTATTGTGCTCTTTAACCCAGATAAGATTCTATTCCAGAAAAATCTAAGTTTTTTACTATGTTAAGATCTCTCATTTTCAAGAACTTTTTCAGTGCAATTTACCCCTACTTATAGATTTCCATCTCATATTTGTTGTTGCTTAACCCCAGCTGGCAACTGAACACCACACAGCTACTTGCTCATTCCCTTATGGTGAGATGTGGGAGAAAATTGAAAGTGTAAAAATGGGAGCGCTCATGGGCTGAGATAAGGACAGTTTAACAGTTAAAGCAAAACACATGCAGGCAAACAAATCAAAACAAGCAATTCATTCACCATTCCCACAGGCAGGAAGGTGTTCAGCCATCTTCAGGCTTCATCATGCATAATAGTTACTTGCTAAGACAAATGCCATAACTCTGAATAACCCCTTCCCATGAAACTCCCCCAGTGTGTATATTGGGCATGGAGGCCTATGGTATGAAATATCCCTTTCGCCAGTTCTAGTCACCCGTCCTGCTTATGTTTCTCCCCGCTTTTTGTCCTGGTCCTCTCTAGCAGAGCATGAGACACTGAAAAGTCCTTGACTAAGGGTAAACACTGCTTAAAAAAAGCCTAAACACCATGGTGTTATCAACATTGTTCTCATACTAAATCCAAAAAACACAGCACTGTACCAGCTCCTAAGATATGAACTCTCCCAGTCAAAACCAGGACAATCACATTACCATCAATGCAATACCATCTGCTGCCTCTGTACAGCAGATGATGCCAGCCTTAGCTGGCTACTTGCCTTACTCCTGGAAAAAAACATCTCTACACATGCTACTGGGGCATTGTACTGGAGCTGGCTGATAAATTTAGTATATTTTTACCTTCAGTCATCTCGGAGGGCCCACTTTTATGCAGCTTTTGCACAATATATGTTAGAAGTGGAGACCTTGAGAAAACAAAAGTTTTTGATGTAATCACTGAATTGAAAGGAATTAATAAACAAGCATGATGCATGTGTTCTTTTCCTCTATTAAGTCCCTTTTAGCCTTTTTTTTATTAATGAGACAGGTACCATACCAATCTCTATGTTTATAAGCTTATAAACTTATAGGCTCTGAGCAGAGTGGTACAAGATAAAAAACATAAATTACAACATAATTACTTAGTGCATCTTAATTATTAACACACTACCACACCTTTATGATCCATTTCTAAACATAACATACATTCTGGTTGTGTTGTCTCTTGTGAGAGCAGGTAAAGATACAAGACAGAAACTATAAATCTTGTAGAGTTAGGTTTCCTTCAGACTTTTTTAACTAGTACTTGAACACATTTATAACAGTCGCAATCAATAATCCCCTTTTACCAGCTGAGAACAGCAACAAGTGTGATTTTGTTGTGATTTTCAAACAGCTTGCTACTGGTTTGTCTGTAAGTTTCATAAAATATGATTACAGTTCATGCCTGTAATCTGGTTCTTGGAACTTCTCAGCATTTAGTGTCTCCATTATGTTTCTCTAATAGGCCTTCTTCCATTTAACTGGTATTGTTCCTTCTCAAAGCTAGTGGATCTCTTAGTCCAAGACCCGCATTTCTGGTTTTTTTCTGTCATTTTTTTATCTACATAATTGTTTTACTGTTAACTATATCTGACATTAAAGAAGAAACAGAAATTTTATTTCTGTGACTAAATATTTTCCTTTAACTTTCTTGGTAATTTAATAGTTTCTCTATTACATGGATTTTTCATAATTTGATCAGAACTAGCCAATTCCAGTAGTCACTCAGAGCAAAAGGCCTATAATCACATATAAGTTGCATATGTTATGCAATATATGTAATTCTAAAGCATTATTGTTGGCCTCAAAGCCAACAATATTGTTAAAGGTGGATCATACCTGTAACTGTAAAATAAATATGCAGTCTTTACTGTAGTTGATGCAATCTACCACATCAATTCTCCTTTCTTTAAATGGAATGATCCTTGTGTAGAGCTGAAAGCAAGGAGGGGTGTCCAAGGTCAGCTTAAATGTCATGGGAATTTTATTTCAGGTTAATTAAATCCAGCTCCTTTCGGTCTTCATTTTGGCCAGGTGAAGATTCTTTCTTAGACTAAGACACCTAAATTTAATTACCTACTTGTGGGTCAGAAATGTTTTTCCTTTGGGAAGAAAAAGCTGAAAACAAACAAAAAAAAACCCCCATAAACACACCCAGAAGTAAAAAACAGAATACATTAAAAAAAGAAATCTGTTTATACTCTCATGGGATAAATATGAGCTCTTCTGGAAGAACACTTATGTCTACAGCATCTAAAGAATGAGAAAAGAAGTGGAGTTATATGAATATTCAACACAGTACTGTCAAGAATTAGGCAGCCTCCTACAACCTCCTACTGCGTGATCACTGAGTCTAATAATTTTTCTCGTTTAGCTCTATGAATCAAGAATATATTTCTTAAAAATAAAAGTTTCTCTTGTTCTTTTCAGAATGCAGGATCTCTATCTTGTTTTATAATGAATAATTATGTATTCAGAAACAAGCATGGCTGCAATATGTTAAAGGAAAAGACTAGAGGATATTTGCTTAACTGCTACTTTGTAGATCCCTGTTTTAGGTAAAAAAAAAATGCAGTCAAAGCACAATGACACTAAAAGCTCAGGTACTCATATATATTTAAAGTAGCATAGCAGCAATAATATTTACATGTATATTTATCATGGTTGTGCCCACTCTAGCCCACTCAGTCAAAGCTGGTAGCAGTAAGAGCGAAGTAATGAGTTCTTAATTTATCCATTGGCTGGCTGCTTAAAGATCTTATAGAGGATACAGATGATGAAGTAATTCTTTTTACCTCTGGGGAAGGGACTTGAACCAGCTGTCATCACCGAAAATAAATAAAAAAGGAGACCGCCTAGGATGAGAGTGCTAAGAAGACTCTTAATTCCCTGCAGCTAAACAGAAATCTTTGTATTTTATTTTGCTGGAATAACTCACTGTGCCCTTTACAACTGCAGCTAGAATCAAGGAGTGGTGAGTTACAGGTCCTATTTCAATTACTTTAAAAAATAGGACAATTCATAATTATTTGGTGGTGCAGGAAATAGAAGCTGGAAAGTTCCCTAATCACAAGCCCATAGAGGGACACTAGATGTGTTAGCTGCTAAGCAGAGGTAAATTGAAAGTTACTGCAGCCTTTTAGCCCAGTATTACTGTATTGCCATTGTTAGGAACAGGCCTCTGAGTTTGCAGGTCCTCAGAGGCTTGTCAGACTTGTCTCAACCTGTTGTGAATTCCTGTGGGCTTTGCTTTTACTTACATTAGTTGTGACAATAATTTTTTCTAGTTTCTTTTTCTAAAAAAGAATTCTTGTTTTCTTTTGAATGGCTGTGTCAGAGTTAGTTTACCTTTGCTTATTTCAATAAGTTAGGCTTACAGATTTTGTAAAAATAGTAGCAGTAAGCATTTTGTCTTTTATAGCAAGTTACTTATGACTGAGCTATTGATGTTGTGCAGAGAAATACAGCCCTGCTCTGATAGCGGAGGCCCCAGGAACTGGGGACACAGGATGTGTACATATGCACAGGATGATAAGACAGGGACAAGGTTGACAGTGGAGACTCCATGGCTGTAAGAAACCCATTCGTTGCAAGTTAAAGAAATGCAGAGCACAATCTGAACAGCTAGTTTTAGCCAGGAGAGAAGAACAAACAAGGCTCTACAATACATAAAATGCACTACATCATAGTATAATTTTGGATGTAGCTTGCGGACCAACAACAAGGTTTAGATGTTATCAAACCTATAAAAACAAACCAAAGGGAATCCTAGAAGGTAGAAAAAGAAACAGCTGACATCAACATCATGCTTCTTTCTAGCAAAGAGAGATGCTGATGACTCTCAGACCCCCTGCATACACACCAAAACAATTGCATTGACCTTAGGACCCAGAGAGGCATTGGAAGAGTGAACAGGGGAATAAGAGAAGGAGGGGATGTTAGAAGCTGTGTGTATAACACTATCCTGTCTTTGTGTTTGACAAGGACACTGCCCTTGTTTGCTGTTCTTTGTATAACAAGTGCAGACAACTGTAGGAATGGTTGGACTTGATGATCTTAAAGGTCTTTTCCAACCTTAGTGGTTTGATTCTGTGATTCTAACAATGAATCAACATAAAGTACTTTGAAAAAAAGGGGGATACTTATTGCAAATTAGTCTTAAGTACATTGCCGATTTTTCAACTTTTGCTATGTGAGAAAATAGTGAGGAATATATACTCAGATACACATCATAAAAGGAAAAGAAATGGCATTTGAAAACAAATAGAAAATGTTCCTTTTCATTGATATGCTATTTTTTAAAGGGCTGTGTTTCTCCAGATTGATTGCATTAGCGTTTCTCTTTCAAGCAAATGAAAAAAAAAATTTTTTTCTTTGCCATGTACAGAAAACTGATCTGATCATTTTTAGAAATCATATTCTCAGAGTGATAAAGCAATCACTAGAAAAAGGAAGAATTTGTATTCCATCGATAAATTTATACCATCAAAAAGAAAAAAAAAAAGAGACTATCATTCTTGTCTGAGAACCATAGTTTCTTTGAACAAAGAACCCTTTCTATCACCAGAATTTCATATAGTTACGGTCTAGACTTTAATTAAAGAACTGTCGTATTGCTCTCTCTTCTTGGGTGGGGATTAGATACCATACGATTTTTCTTTAAGTGAACATATTGTGAAGGATTCTCTTTTCTCCCAACAAACTAATATAGAGTCTGAGATACTAAGGAAGTACAAAAGGTGTGCAAATAATTTCAGTCATCCACCATTCTATATCAGTAACATTTCAGTTAATACTGGAAAAATATAGAATGCTGCAAAGTATTAGACCTAACGGAAAATAAGAGTACAAGCTGGTAGCAGCTTCCAACACAGTTAGATAACTTAATCATACTCAATAATTCTTTTCTTTAGAAGATAATATCACTGGAAGAAAAATAACTAATTACTTGAGCTAATTGTTGTTCAGCATGCATAAAGCTTCCACAATTTGGCCCCCTGTATTTATTCAGAACTTAAAGAATATATCATTTCCACAATGTCCTAGTTCAGCAGGAGGGACCAGTTATCACTGTGTGGGGGTGATTAAAGCTATGTATTCTACACCCTCTATTCATTCCCCAAGAACAATGGACCATTTGCAGTTTCTGCCCAGGAAGTCGTTAGCAGCTTCACACCCAGCCTGAGGGGGTGTGGGTGCTAATGGGCCATCAACAGCTCAACCATACCCCATGACTCACAGAGTTAATCACCCATTGTGTGAGTCCCCACCCTGGGGGAGGGACTGGGTGCTCCGTGAGGGTATATAAACGGGGCTCAGAAGGCCTTGAATACCCTGTCATCAGATCCAGAGGAGCAGCAGGCCCTCGACTGGACTACATCCACCACTCTCGACTGGACTACAACCATCACTCCTGACCAGACCACAGCCATCATCTGCACCCACAGGTTCTTCACTTCTTTTTGCTTAGGACTTGGGGGAACCACGTGGGTCTCAGCACCAGGGCTAACAAACCCCTTTGGGCTTGTGCCCCGGGACACTGGGTTATACTGTTGGGTTCTGGTGAGGTGGAAGCAGTTTTTCTCTTTGTGTCAGTGAATTTATGGTAATATCTTTCATTAAATTGTAACTCTCTTGTTAAATTGTAAATCTCTCTTGTGGTGGGTCCATTTCTCCTGCTGGTTTACCTCTAAACCAGCACACAGAAATATTAAATTTACCATGTTAGTGAAAAGTTAACATGGAAACTGAACTTCTGAAATGAAGGTATTACTCTGTCATTGATTTAATACACAATGCTCATCTTACAGAAAAAATGGAATAATGAGATTCTTACAGTTGGACTTGATTATCCAGACAAATTATACTATTTGCAGACATCACTTGGATTAATTCTGCAAGTGCCTGTCTTTGGGAAGGAGTCAGTTCATACTGGTGACAATATCTTTTTTGGACAGAAATGTTTGAGGTGGAGTGGAATCCAGGTTGATGAAGTCTTTGTAAGGAATACTGTATGTTTTCATAGTTTCTGAGGAGCAGGAAGTGCACTTTTCTCCATAACCCAAAATTAAGGGGTTTTTATAAATCTTTTGAGTTTCAATCTGTTTGCCTCATCTAGAGTGTTCTGTCATTGATTCTATAATTCTGTGTGTGTTCCAGTTTCCATCCTCCACAGCTTCATCCACTGTTAGAAGCAAGAAGACTCTAAGAATGTAAAGTAGCAATTTAAGACATAGTGTATAAAAATGAGTCATCGATGTGTGGCAATAAAGAGTCACCTCATTTTCTACCATAGGTTTTATCAAATAGTGTGCAAATGAAAGGCATGGGGAAAAAAAAAAATAAGGAATAGGAATTTTTGTTCCTCGAAGAGAATGACTTACATCCATGCCTCCTAAAATATTCTCCCAAAACACAGGGGTCATGTCTCTACCTATTAACATGGCTTTGACAAGTTTCTGGCGGGACAATATCGGATCTCATATTATGGCTCCACTAATAATAACAACAAAATCAACATGGTATAAACTTTTGGTAAATCTACCATCTGAGATTATAAATGGGGGGGGGAGGGGGGAAGGAATTAATAGATCCAGAACTTTCTGTGTTACTGAATGGCTGGCTTGGTCTCAGCTCAGCCTTGGGCTGCTCCTGTGTGGTCTTTCCAGTACAGTCTCTGCTCTGCTATACTTCACTCTGAGACTGCACAACCCACACCACTGTAAAGGAGACTAAACTGAGCCTGTCCTCCCTTCCTTCATTGGGGGCTGTAGCTATCTTCAGTAGGACCTCTGTCAGACCTGCCAGTCCTATACATGTGTTATGAATATGGCCATAGTTTTGCAAGTTATTTCAGCCAAAACAGCTGTTTAGCTGTCCGCACAGTTCTCTTTGCTTCTCTTTTCTATCAACCTTTTGATACATCATAAGAAATTCTACCAGACCTTCAAATGCCGATCCTAATGAAAACAGACTTCCCTTAGTCCTGTGCCATATCTGCCAAACCCCCACAGATATTTTGGTGGTTCTTTTATATGATTTTGATATCTGAATCTAATTCTTGGTCTCCACAGGAATCACAATGTTTTAATAATTGTTTGCATGAAGTTCCATATGCAGTAGAGTTCTGTTCTAGATCTGTAACAGAAAAACATGTGACTGAGGACAAAATTTACAAAATTTTGTAATTTATACAAAATTAGCTTTTCTTCTACCACATACAGTATAGAGAAGAAAAAACACGTCAGAATTCTGATGAAATCAGTGTTGGATGAAAAAGAAGTCATATGCAAGATATATTTTTGTGATTGCCTCTGCAAATGAAAAAAATAGTAGCTCTTCTTCTATGTCCTAACATAGCATGCAATACCAGAAGTTCAGCAGCAGTGACAAGTTGCATCTAATAGGCAAAAAAAACCCCTCAAAATTATCAAATGTATGTGTACTTTTGATAAATACAAGATAACTTGGAATACTGGGAAAAAAACTTTTTTTTTCTGTCTTATTCAGAGTCTTGGGATTCTAAAGTCAACCTTCTGATATTTAACTAACTTGCAGGGCATATGCTTTTTGGAAAACAGTCTACAGATTCTGTATAAAAGACAATCCAATATTTGGGTTTTATTTCCAATACTACATCAGTTAACATTTACAAAGGTTTAGCCTCTAGGAAATATTTAGCACATTATTTAGTATAGAATATTTTTCTATAACTGTTCAAAATCATATCCTGCATTTTTGAACATTCAGGCCCTAATTTGTCATTTGCTTAATGTCAAATACAGTAATTCTGTCAGACATCTCATATGCTTGAATATAAGCATTCAACTAAGTATTTATTGTAATAACACTGGAACATTTTACAATTATAAGTGTAAATCCCATTTCTTCATTTTTGTTCTCTTTTTATTCTTTGAAATATAGAAATTCTGCTTCTCTTTCCTTAAAAAGGTTGAAGATGTGTAAAGTTTTAAAAATATATTTGTTGATGTGTTTATTGCTATTTATTTTAAGTGCATAACAGAGAATTTATTATGGTCTTTTTCTCTTTTATTGTAGAAGGCAACTATGCAATGCATATCTAACTATACAGCTGTTTCAAAAGAGCAATTAACATTTACACTTCTCCATGGAAATTATCATATATTCTTTTGATGTCATTTGTCCTTTGTATTAAAAATGTACATTGTATCTCTGATTAGGGATTGCTTTAGTGAATGTTCATGATCAGGTTGTTATGTGAAATCATTACCTACTTTGGCTATTCTAGGAGGAATTGATTTCATAATAATGTCATGAAACATACAATAAATTATATGTATAATATTATTGATATATTTAATGTTTTCAAGCTATTTGTGTGTACTGTATTATTACAACTGAGAAAAAAAATACAGGGATTTAATAATATTTAAAAAAATAGAAAATGTTTCATACAGCTCCAAAAGCAATGCATGTAGTAATTGAGTTAATCTATAGTTAAATTGCCACAATAAGTGGCACAGCACTTAAAGAAATGACAAAATGGGGATGTAATCAATACTCTTCAGTATTTCAGATATACTAGGAAGGCATTCAGATACTTTAAATTCAGAGCTTTAAATATATATGGAAAGGCAGATAATTTTTAAAAGCAAAACCTGGAAAGCACTGCATTCATCATAAAATAAGTGGAAAAAAAAATAGACACCAAGCAATAAACCATAGTGATTGCATTATTGCAAAGACAAATATGGACTCATAAGTCAAGGAAAGGGCATTTTTACATCATGCATATAATTAAAATATAGAACTTGGTAAAAATACTTAGGAAAAGAAATTACTTGAAAGAAACTGCTTTTAATTGGAATGCCTTGAACTTCGCTTCAGAAAACTACCATACTTGTAGTTGTGGGAGCATCTATAGACTTTACTGAATTATTCAGTACAATGATATACAATAACATAACAGAGCTCTAGGATTAAAGCAATAGGTAAATGTAATTAAACAAAGACATTTGGACTCAGAAAGAGAAGTAAGTGAGAAGATGATAATGGAGATAGATATGATTGCACAGATGACTGGTCTAAGGATCTCAGCATTCCTGAGAACAGTCAATGGCAAAACAGAGGCCAGTCAACAAAATTAATTAGGGGAAAGAAAAAGCACGTTTGCAGCATCTGGCAGTTTTGTACAGCTGCTGCAGGGTTCTCTTGCTGATTAGAAGAAAAATACAAACAGCAGGTAGGTTGTTTTGACTTTGACTACACTGCCACTGAAAAAAAAGGAACATGATTTTCTCTCCTACCTTGCATCATTTATCATTTGCTTCCACAGCTGGTGACTAAGAAGTATTACTGTACTATTTCTCCCAGCTTTCCTCTGATCTTTTATGATTTGTATTTTATTAACTATCTCACTCTCTTAGATGCATCAAAAGACTAACTGAAATGTCATACTGAAACAAGGGACAAATCTAATTCTAGCAAGGTGAGTCCTATCACTTGTTCACTGAAACTTGTGAACATTCCCCTTGCATCTACTCTCCCTGGGCTTTGCTGTATTGTTTTTGAAAATAAAAAAAAAATAAAATTTTCCACAGGATGGAATGTCTCATTATATACCAGGTGCATTATTTTGCCTTTGAGCCCTACATGGATGAGTGACTTTGTAAATCTGCATGATAGTTGCTGGCAAACTAAAAATCCAAATTATTAATTTTGGGCTTTAAATCTGGTTCCTTTCCTTACATACCCTTCTGACTTCTTGCAAATAGCGTGTTAGGGTCTTTCAGAGGTGGAACTTTTGCCTGGCTCATGAATGATTCAAGTCTATGTCAAATAATCAGAACAAATTAGCTATATGCAAAAATCAGTATTAACTTAGGTTAAACATGAGAAACCATAGAAATTAAATACGTGAGAAACCATAGAAATTAAACATGCTTTTTATTTATTTTTTTTTTAAATTCTCAATGTCTTCTAGTAGCTGAGCAAAACAGTAAAGCATTTAAACGTACCTAACATGTACTGATTTGTTAGAGGTTTGTTTGCCCATTTCTATACAAGGTATAAGCAACAACACAAGCTGAAAAGACAAGCTTATTGTATTAATCCAGTTTGCTTTGAGCATCACAACAGTGATTACACAGAGAAATGCATGTATTTGTACGTGCAGCTCAGTAGCTTACTAAGTTCAAGCACAGAATATAATGGAGAGAGGTCAGAGACTTAATCACTTTACCCTAAAAATATGTAATGATATTGGAGTAACTTTGAGGATACTGACATATCAAGGATTTTGTGGCAACTATAAGTCCACATTTTCCAGTATTTATAACATTCAATAGCATCTTTAACTGTTTGCTGATTTGTTTTTGTGATGAAAGCTGCATAGAAGAATTATTTATTACCTCTGTGTTCTGTGCTGTTATCCTTTTTCCTCTTCAAACCTTGCCAGGCCAATTAATATTCCTTATCTTTAAGAAGGGTAGTTCTTCTCATCCCTGAATAAATGTAGTTTTACAGCAGCTCCCAACACACCAATTATTCTAGAATACCAGTATGATTCCATTATATTATGGATAAGTGCAGACTTTGCTCTACTTATCAAGCTCAAGACATTCAGAATATGTTATATAAAGCATTAATAATACTTTTTGCTTTCTGCTTCAATTTTCCTATCTTATCCTTTTGAAGAAGAATGACTACGCAACACAGTTGAAAGCAAAAATCTAAAAACTAAATATCTAGTGAAACTATAATGGTTTGTTTTTTGTTTTTTTTTTGTTTTTTTTTTCAAAAACAGTATTATTTTCTGTTTACACTCAAAACCAAACTCTTGAGAATTTACTCAACTGACTGATGCAAAAAGGGGACCTAAATAACTCAAATCATTCATAGGAGTGGTTACTCAGCTTCACATGGATGATGCTGAACCCAGTGACCTGGATTTTCAGCAGATATCACATGGGTCTTCTAGATCTACAATAAAATAGGTCTGTATTAATAATTTATTACTGCTTTTCTTCTCTAACTACTACAGTTGTTTATGTAATGTTATAAGACTACAGTACAGTGCTTCTTATGCTATTATCTTACATATAAAATGTATATCTACCCCATTTCTCCAGGCCGTACAACTGTGAATATTTTCTCTAATGCTAAATTACCTTATCTCAAGACTGAAGAGAACTGAGATTGCTCAGCAGTATCACACAAAAATATACTGAGTATGGAATAAAACAAAAATTGGATTATATTTTGATACCTTATAAATTATTTGAACAAAGAACTAAGTTTCTGAATTGATAGAAGAAAAATGCCTTTCTGACATGGGCACACCAGTACATTTTGCAGAATCTGTTCTGTGGGGACTTTTAGGCACCATTTTACAAGTCTCTTGTTTGTGCTCTTCTCAGAAGGGTCCATTCCAGCATTACTTACAAATAACAGTGGATTCACCCTAAAATGAGAAAATCTCAAGTGAAACCCATATTTAACTTACATATAAATACAGTCAGAACCACAATTTTCTTATTGTGAGAGTTTATAGAATTAATTATATGCAATTAATTAACGTTCACATTGTTTCAGAAATCCTTGATACATTTTTTTGATTCATTGAGTTGTAGTTATATTTAAGTGCTGTTTCTTGTAACACAAATCATTACAAAAGGTCAGAATATAACATTCATTGCCCATTTTTCTCATTCCAAAATGTTTCAGAGTAATTTACTCTTATGACCTCTTGCATACATTAAAGTTTTAGCTGTAAGTAATTATCAAAAAAAAAAAAATCATTGCAAGTGATTTCTTAAGTTTTGTCACTCCTAATGACATTATCTCCTAATGAGATAAGGGGATGATAGCCCTGGCTCTGCAGTAAAATGCATTTACTTTTGAGAGACAATGATATTTACATTTTATCCTCTGTTCTATGTAAAAGGACAAAAGTTATCTATTCAATACAGTAGTTTAAAAAAAATGCACACACACACAAAAAGCAAAACAACACAGAAAACGGTCTTGTTTACATATATTTACATTTTTCCCACACCATCATAATTTCATCAGATTTTTTTTTTCTGTCTTGATTGGAACTGAAGAAAGAATCTTTCATGATAAGATTCACAGAAGGTCTGATCCATTTCAGTCAATATTGGCATGTAAATTCTGGCCACTAAATATAATTTCTTGCTTTAATAGTAGAAATATTGTTACTTTTTCTGGGTTTTCATGCAGGTGTTTTTTAGCCAGACTAAAGTCAAATTTTTTACTTGTGTTAATAGAAGGAGATTTCAGAATTTTTTTACAAAAGTGATGAAAAAGAAAATGAACACACAGGAGAAATATTTGTGTCAAAAAATGTTCCTATATGATCTGGACAGGGCAATCAGGTTCTACCAGTTTTTCATAATCAGGCATAACCTGTACTAAGGAGATTTTTTTATCAGAAACTGAAGTTGTTTATTAGTTTTGAATCATTGGAATTATTGTATTTCAGCAAAAGCTTTTACATTATCTTCTGTTTGCAAGAATAATGATAATTACCATACAGATTAATACCTGTTAGTATAACTGAATAGAAGTTAATATTTTGTTCTGGAAATAAACAAACTACATTGTTCATAAGCAGCCTTTTGCTCCTACATGTTACATAGACAGAACAGCCATTATAATGTCTTTTGCATTTATAAGGGTAAGAAAACACATATCTTATAATGTCATAAGGCAAAGTAAAGTGACCTTGTCTCAAGACTTACGAAAGGGTTTACCGTGGGGAGTGCAAGCTCTTGCAATTTGACTGGCAGCTGTTTGAATTCTGTTAATATTCCCAGTAAGTTAGTTCTGACAAGTGCTACTGTCATCCTTAGGATGGCAGACAGACTATCTCCAGTAGCGAGCAAATTTACTGCTATGTAAGAAACTCCTAATTCTTTTGGCTTTTGTCTGTTTCATTATGAATCAAGACATTATTTTTGAAGTATGCAGGTACTCAGCTGTCATGCACAGGTACCCTTGGGCATGTCCTATCACAGTCCAAAACTATCTCAATCTCCCACAGGAGAAAGTAATATACATCAACATTCTCTATTTATAATTGACTGTGTGTGAAGTGACAAGTATTGGAATTGACTTTTTTTAATAAAAAGGAGACCAAGTGTTCATGTGAGAAATAATTTGCATATTTTTGCATCTGCAATTAAATATATATGATAGCTATCAGCTGATAGTAATTTCTCTACTCTACAGCAGCCCAAACTTTATTATTTTAGTCTGTGTTTTAGGCCCATGCAGAGTGGGAGTGATCAATAGATAGTGTTTTCACAAGTGTTTCCTCATGTTCACTTAAGACCATGAATAAAAATAGAATCATATGATTAATGCATAATATCGTCTTTGGGCAAAGTTAAGTCATATAGATAATTAAACTATGCTTATCTATGCCTTATTGTATTTTGAATCTTTAAGTACTTTTTCTGTAGTTTAATTTGTGGATAATTATGATATATTCCAATAATAGATTATAGACAGAGTTAGTTGTTTCATTGGATTTTTTTATATGAATTATTCATATTGTTTGATACAGGCCCTTACATTTAAATCTTGTACAGTAGAGATTTTCTTTCTATGGACTTTTTTTTTTATTATTTTATTACTGTCTGTTCTTCCCCTGAGAACACAGAGGTGGGTGTTATTTTTTTTTCCTCCAGAGTGGTTTTGTTTTGTTTCTCTTTATCCGTTATTGCCTGACTTGAACATGTTTTTATTCCTCTGGGCTTCTGTAACAACAAGCCTAGAGGCTTGCTGTAGAACACTTAGCCTCTCACTCTGACCTTTCACATGCAGGATGAATTTCTTATAAGAGCTGTTTTTCTAAGAGGAATAGTTGGACAGGTGCAGAATTACAACTTATGCTGAAAAAAAAAAAGAAAACAAAAGAAAAAATCAGTCTACACTTTTTCTTGACTAAAGTTGTGTTTATTTCAGTGGGATTTAATACACTGAGGAGATTGCAAGTCTTAAGGTTTGTACACCACATACAAATAGACCACTTGGAGAACAGTTTTCTTTCTAATAACTTAAAAGCCGTATCTGAAATTTAATCAAAAGATATTTCTGTTTAAGAAAGAGTTGTAAGGGTTTTTTTTTCTTACTGGGCATGCATAATAAACAGGGAAGTTACATGCAATCAGTAAAATTGTTGTATGCCTGCTGCTATAATAAGATGGTTTAAACATCTCTGTATTGATTATATATAGTCTGTTCACTAAATATAATGTGGGGTTTTTTTATTAAGTCTGGGAAGAGAATATTTCTTTCCTCTCAGCCACAGCAAATAGAATTATTGTAAATAAAACTGAACAAGTTTCATTCTGTGAGATGTGTCAGAGTTCGTATTTTGTGCCTAAGGCTCATTCTCCTAAACCAAGGTGATCTCACCCAGACTGCATAGAAGAAAATTTCCAGCCTCTTCTGTATGCTGTAACTTCCCTGTGTCCTGGCAGCCTGCTCTCCATCACAAACCTAAACTGTACTTCCCCACAGTTGAAGAATAAACACAACCACAGGCACACACTTGATGTGCGTGCTCTGAGTTTTCTAGGTTTTCCAACAAGAGTGTTATTCATTATACTGTAAATGGATCCCAGCCTTTAATCAAAGGCACAGCCGCTAGTACCAGAGCACTGGTTTACATTATTTTTTCTTTTCAATATCAGAGATTTTTTTTTTAAATTAAGCTGAAAGAAGATTCACACCAGCATGGAGAAAGCCTTGAGTAATGATGGTGTGATTTCCTCTGCAATGGGAAGGCTTCTCTTCTGTAGGGAAACTGGGTAGTACAGCACAGAGGATTAGGGCACTTATTTACTGAAGTTCACTTCTATAGTTTGTCTGCTTATTATGATGTACTATATCCGCAAAACCCTATTAAAATAATCTTTAGCACTGATTTCCTTTGGTAGTTGAGAACAAGGCAGTGCCTGGTAGCTGCTGCCCCCAAAACAAAAACATTGCTTAGAAAAACTTAAAGAAATATCTATGGCCTTGACCTTGATGCTATCATCCATGTCTGAGAAGAGTACTATATTTTCCCAATATAGTGACCAGATCCTTCAGAGAAGGATCACTGTGTTCTGTAATGACAGGAATTACATAAGCAATCACAAAACATTGCAGGTTTCAAAATGAGGGTTGTAGTCCTACAGTGGGGATAATGAAAAAAAGAGAGTGACTCTGTGCTGCAATACACAGGACCATTATCTAGGAAGACCTGGTTGCCAGCTTTTGCTTCCTTGAAATGCCATTGGACACATAATGAAAGAAATACATAAATATGTAAAAGTTAGGAAATGCCTGCTGTTTCCTACTAATGTGTAAATATGTAGCAATTTAGCTGAAATCCATGGATATACATATATTATATGTAAAAAATGGTAAGACTAGAAGCAAACTTCATGCTTGTACCAAGTGTATCTTTCTGTGTCCTTCCTCAGATGATGATCTTTCAAAATATCTTAAATTTCTATGGAAATAAACCAACTCACCTGCCTGAGTCTAATGGTAGATCAGAAACTTGTACTCGATATAGAAGCTTGTTTTTTGGCTTTGAGAGAATTTGTAACAACGTTAAGGTTGTTTAAAAAAGAAAGAAATCATGTAACAAATCAGCAATATCACTAACAAATAATGTAGGATATGTAATCACATGATCAGCTATCATGACCTGCATGATTGAGACATAGAAGTAAAAAGTTCATTTACAGATATTTTTAAATTTAAATGTAGTTTTCAACTAATTAGATTCTCAGGTGGTAACAGCAGCCACAATTGTATCAAAATACTCTCTGCCAATGTACATTACTTTGAGATCTGACAGTCCACTAATATATAAAATCTTGTCAGGGAGGTCAAGACTGAAAGATGCAATTTTGTATGCAACATATGTCACAATTCTGAATACTTAAGGCTAATATATATGTATTTTTCATTGGATGTGTATTTGTGTCATTTTTTTTGTTGGTTGGTAGGTTTTAGGTTTCCTTTGTGCTTATGTGAATTAAGATTCCCAGGCACAGTTGATAAGAAAAATAAATGCTGAGGTTGCTCTTATATAATGATAGAAAGCAAAATTCACCAAAAAACCCTACATTGGTTGGTATTTTGCCAATTGGAAAAATAAAGTATTTCAGACAGATAAACTTTAAGAAAGGGATATTCATAAAGATACCAAGAAAGAATCAAAATTTAAGATTGTATTACAATTCTTACTTACTCAACAGACAAAAAAAAATCCACATTATCCATATATCAGGCTTATACCAAGCTACAGGGTATAAAATCAGTACTTTTTTACTTTTGAATAATTTGTTTTGTATATTATGTCATGTATTGCAAACACATTCATTCTAAAATCAACTGCTACATCTGGTCTCATAGAAAAAAATTAGGCTATTCACTAGACAGAGACTTAAGAAACTCAGCATCACCTTGAATATCAATCAACAGTTGAATAAGTTTTTGAAAATCAGCATTTTGGATTTTTCACCCACAATGACAACCAGATGCCTTGTCTATCTACTTTTGGAAGTGTTGCTCCTCATACTTATCCATTAACATGTACTAAAATGCCTTATAATTTCACAATTTAATATTGGAATCAATCATATACTGTGAATAGATCACCTGTTTAAACATGTATATGGATATATTTCTTCTCTAAGAGGCACTGAATGCTAGTATTACCTTCATGACCATAATATAAGGTGCATTAAATATCTCTGGTCTATAAGGTGACTGCAATAAGAAAGCCTTATGTTGACTCAGAGGAAATCACAGACTCTGCTTTTTTTTTTTCTCAGCTTACTTTATTTTTTTGTGAGTCTCTTTTTTCAGTTATAGAGTTTTATCTTTTCCACAGTCACATTTTGTGATCTCTGCATGAAGCATGATAAACTGCAGTGCAGATTCTGATTTATCTAAATAAACTCAAGATCGCTTTATGAAGCTATTGCTATCACTTTACTATTCCTGCTCTACTTTGAAATAACTCAAGAAACATTCTGTGGTCAATTATACTAAACCAATAGCTTTTAAAATGGGAGCTAACAATTCACACCCTGTATTTTATTCTCCAAGTCAGAACAGAATACTAAAATATCTCTTCATAGATCTCTTCAAATTTGGATTCCCACAGATTTCAACACTGTTATTCATCAGCTTCTGTTTTAAACTGCTTAGTAGAATTGTTTCCTGAGCTCGAGGGAACAATACACTTTCATATTGTGTGAAGACTCTCTGTATGCTATTTGAAAATAACTTTTTCCTGTAGAAAATATGAAGCATTTTGGGTTGATTGCTGATGAAATGCAGGAAATACATATATTATAAGCATTTGCTTTTTAGGGGCTTGGAATCAGAGGAGTAAGCATCTATAAAATCAGTTACATGTTTGGAATCACTACTATATATCATTAATTGCCCCTGCTGCTTCTGTTTCATTAAGTTGAAGAATTTTTCACTTCATAGTAAAGATACTAAGCATTTCATCAACAGTATGAAAAAGACAAATATTGAGCATCTGCATTTTGTTGAATTCATTCTTTAAATTGATCCAACTTACAATAATTTCAACATAGTAAAAATCTAAGTACTTTAAAATTTTTTCAGAACATGCCAGGAAAATAATAATTAATTAAAAAAAATAGAAAGTAAAATGGAAATATGCAAAGAAAATTTTCTGAGCAATTTTTGGGTCAGAATCAAATACCCAAATCTGTATTTTTTACCTAACAGTGATATATCACAATACCAACTAAGTAGTGGTGCCAAGTAGAAAAAATGACTTGAGTTTCTTGTTAACAGGAGCAGTTATTATTATTATTTTTCCCTCCAGGATTCATCTGAAAATGGAAGTTTCTGTTTAAAATAAAGAAATTAAGAAATCACATATTGACCATAATTCCTTGGTCAAGGAAGACCAAGACTCCATAAGACAAATCATACAAATTCATGTCCTTATATAAGTCCTTGCACTCTATCAAAATACAGAGCACTCTATCAAAGTATAGGATATAATGTTTATATCTGGTAAAAAATATTATTTAAATATATTTAAATTTCAAGCATAGTAACACTTTCGTACCACTATCAATTTGAAAATCTTTTTTAAAAAATTGCACAAGTGTGAGTTTATGATTTTGAATCTGCAATATATTCCAGTCAGGCAGCTATACTCCAAGCCATTAAAATTTATTCTCTATTAAAAACAAGCTTTTAGGCAAACATTTAATTGGCATTTATATTATAAAATCTAAAATAACTCCCCCCATAAAAATGTTGTTATGACCTTTCTTTCTGGGATAGTGCATTCTAAAATATTATTTTCTAGATGGATGGAATAATGCCAGAGATATCAAGTGTATAACACCTTCTCAATTCTTTAAAAAGAAGAATCTGTGGCATTCAGTTTCTGCCCAGGTCTGATGTTATCCTCAATTTCTGCAGTAATTCACCACTAGTCCCTGACATATATTAACTTCCTGTTATGGATGCATTTGTTTAGTTTCTAGAAAATGGTTTTCATTTTTTTCAGTTGTCTACAGGGATGACAGTATTTGTTCATTTGTTCTTTAAGCTATCATGTTTCGAGCTTCTGTTCTTTCTGCTATTTTCTTACTTAGAAGTCATCAGCTCATGGAATAAAGGGCAAAACGGTGCAAACTCCTTGATTTGATAGGGAGCAATGTAGTGAAACACAGTATCACTTTTCAAAGTTGTGTTCATTTTAACATGTTCCTGTGCAGTCTTTCACCATCTTCATATTTATGAAGCAATCAGTTGATCAAATTCCACTAGGTTTTCTACTGCAACTCAAGCAGTTGAAAATCAGCGACATTTATGAGATGACTCTTCTCATGTGACTTTAGGCATCTAAAACCTAGAGAGCTCAGACAAATACATTGAAATGTGTAAATCACTCTAGGTATTCTATTTAAGCTTCTGAGAAGAAAAGGGCTTCTGTGCAGAGGGGCCATTTTGGGATGAAAAAAAAAAACCAACCAAAACCCACCATCCATTTTAGAGAAATATTTTTTGGTTTGGTTTTGGTTTGGTTTGGTTTGGTTTTTTCACTTTCTTAGAATAGGATCTGGTGTTTCTAGCTCACAAGCAAATGTCTGTCATGATATCTGAAAGAACTGAACTACTTCTCAAGCAATTAAGCTTGAGAATTTATGCTTTTGATTTTCAATTCCTTGACTTAAGTTTTAGTTAAATTTAAGATAAGCTGTTTGTAGTCGTAGTTGATACATGGTATGTGATGCTAAGGTAACTTTTCATATGTAACTTTTCAGAGTAAAATTCGTGAAAAAATGTGAGAACCTCTTCTGTTTCAGAACTGTGTAAAGAAAAGCAAGGTCAACTGGATAGCAATTAACAGAAATCACAAATTGATGAGTTATGGGAGACAGCCAGGTGGATGAAGTAAAAAAAGGACCAAGAAAAGAATCCAAAGTTTAAGGCTATCAGTGGGTTTAGTTTAGTGTTTAGTTTACCATCTAAACAGTTGACTCAGAACATGAATAAAATTGCTAGACAATGAATAAAGATTTGAGTGTGTACCTTGATCAAGATGTTTCACTACTATATATAATTAATTGACCTTAGCTCAAGTGAGATTCCTTACACTGTAAGGATTCAAACTTACGTATTGTCTATTTTTGTTTTCAATGTGTGGTTTGAGAGAATGAGCCTTCTCTCATGTTTGAGAAAGCTGATTTATTTTTAGGTTTTGGGTTGTTTTTGGTTTGGCTTGGTTTGGTTTGGTATGGTTTTTTTAATTGGGAGAAACACACAGTGAGAATTAAAAAAAAAAGTACTGAACATGTGGGCAGCAAATTAGGGATGAAATACTCACAGTCAGCTCGTTAATCAACAAACTATGCCTAATATTCTGATTTAAAAGTGATGTCTCTTGAATCACTGTCTGACTGGTAATATTAAAGCTGATTTTCAACCAAGAAAGTGCACAGAACAAGAATATCTAAGTTGTTTTCCTTTGTATGCCATAAATAATTTGAGCAAGTCCTTGATTTGTTTATTTAATAATTTTTCAGAGTCAAGATAGAGAATATTTTCATCTATGTTCCTTTAAACTATAAGAAAGCAAGAACTCACTGTGATGCTCAAGTAGTTGCACTGACTTGATGACTTTTAATATAAGGAAGCCGAAGCACCCATAGACTTAAGAGCTAAACCATCTATTTAATCAATTTGCTGGAAATGGCCAAAATGTATCATGCCAAAAGGACATAGAGTGGAAATGCAAGCCAAGGAGTAACAGGGGCAAATACTGTAGATGCTATGATATAGCATAACAGGGGAACACCTACTTGTAAACCAAAAGAGATTTAAAATTCAGATTCAGTGTTCCTCTTCTGTCATGAAAAATATCTCTGTCTTTTTACATCTGAGTATAAAGCTGAGAAAACAAAAAATTCTGTATTATTTTACAACCGTGTGTATACATACACACACAGAGGAAAAGAAAGAAAAAACTGATTACTGTGATGAGTATGCTTAGAAAACGGACAAGTCAGATCGCCTTTAAACTTCAAAAAATGTCTACTAAATTCATTCATTATCAGCAGACTTTATGCTGATGCTTATTTGTTGCATTTTAAAAATTTTGATACAAAAATTTTCAAATTTATCTTCCATAAAGTCTCAACACAAAGTGTACAACCTGCCTTCAACACCTAAAGTCTGATTTAGCTGTGTGTACAACTCCACATCACTGGTGCCATGTACTGATGCCACTGATGATTTGTGTTGCTCCTGACTGAGAACAAGGTAATCAGGCTTGAGACCTCTTTGACAGGATAAGTCACAAGCACAATGTCTTATCTTGTTTCTTCTACAATTTTCCTCACTAGTCTGTTACATTGTTTCAGTGTGCTTATATTCAAGTTAGAGTTAATCATATGATGATCAACACATTTATAATTTCTAGATGTTACAGGCCTCTATTTCAGCTACAAAGAGTGGTAATATACTATCTTTGTGCCTACTGTGGAACATACAAGCTTCTCAAAACAAAAGAACCTCTCTATTTTAGCTCTCCAAGCTGCACAAAGGTTTTCTGGCAAAGCAGTCTCTCTCTAAACAGTGTCAGTAGAAACCTCCGACTTCTGTCCTTTTAGCTTTAGCAAGCACTATTTGTATGCAAAGATTATTCCTAGGATTTTGTCTAGACAGCAGTGTAAATTGTGAGGAACAAACAAACATACTAATTAGACGGGTATAGTTCAGATATCTTGAGCTCTTTTCTGTCTTGAGTTTCTATTCTTACCACAAAACCTCAAATCTTTCTGGCTCACTAAAATAAATTGTCTTTGCTTATGCTATTTTAACACACCTCCTGTTCCTCCCAAATAAAAAGCTGATTATAACATTAGGGACACCTCAGCATCAAAAGCGAAGGAGATTAATGTCTGCACTGAAGAGTCTTTGCTAAGCAAAGGTAGGTACTGAATGAAAGAGATGTGTCTATTTGGAGTGGAATGCTATTGACATTACTTTTTCATTCAGTTCTTTTAGCACATAAAAACCACAAATCCAAATAAGTACCTATAGGGAAGCTGCATTCTGCAGGTTGTCCATCCACAGTAATGAGATGCGAAGTGATGACACCAGCTATACTCCTTCCCTTGCAATTCATATAAGCAACTGAGTTGCACTCAAATTATCCATTACAACTAAATCAAGCATTCTTTTTTTTTTTTTCTCTCATTTAATGAAGTGCTGAAAAAATATACTGGTTGTTCTACATGAGTTGGAGACTTATTTTTCAAAATTATTCTAATGTGCATTGAAATACATAGTATGGGTAAAGTAAATTAATCTTTGGAATTTGTCACAAATTATGCATTTTAAGGATTTGCAGTCAATGTTACATGTTTTGGTATCTGATATCCAATTATGTAGATTTTTTTTCCCATCTGGCTGCCTTGTCTCATTTAGGTGAGAAGTAAATAAAAACAAGTCCATGAAAAATGCTACATCTACAATAGAAAACAATTACGTACCATAGGACAAGTCTTCTATATCAAAATACCAAAGTGCCTACGTTGACAACATATGAAATGTTTTATATGAAATATGGCTTTTACTTCCTCCAGGCATTTTACTCAGTTCCCCTAGATGAATGGCTCCACCATCCTCCTGATACCAAGATCTCCACAAGCAAAAATCATTGGTTCAAACATTTAGATTTGCCCCAGCAGTTCAGATGCATCTGACACTGATTTGAGACCAGCACCCTTGCTGTGGTTAACTTCAAAAATAATCAAGTACTTGTAAATGAATATCCCTTTCAAACTGAATCAATGCTCACAGATAGCCAGAGGATTCACTTTGAAACCTCATTACTGCTCCTAGCAAGCATGGTAATGTGGACATAGACAATTAACAGATGTCTGTGCTTTTATTTTAATAACTTTTGTCTATAAATGCAAGCTATTACACTTAGAAATGTAATAACAAACCATGTTAACAAATGTTAAAGAGGCATAACCATTCCTCCAAACACATATTATTTATAGCAATATTACTCTTAGCTGCAAATGGATATGATAACAGTTGAAGAGAAAAAATGTGCAATTGAAACAAATGTTCACAACTAACTTGTTTTGCAACTTTCCATTAGCTTCCTTTTTGTTGTTGTCATTATTTTTTTTGGTTGATTTCAGGTAATTTCTTTTAAAAAAAAATAAATCTAAGGTTATTGCACGTGGAATACCAATAGCTAATATAACTTCTGCTAATTTAAAGGAAGTTCACTTTTTTATTATTATTTGCTACTTTTTTTTTTTTACTTCACAAAGATACTTAATTTCTTTTAACTTGCAAATAATAGGGGCTGTCTTAAGACTCTTGCTTAATTTTGAATATTTAACCTATGATAATTACTGCAGGTATCAGTCGTTTAGTCTAACATTGTAACTATACCCTGAAAGATTAAATGAATTGCCATCATAGAATACATTTCCTTTCAACTAGAGCCATGCTTTGCTTTGTTGAAGACACAGACATGTTTCGTTATGCACTTTCTTGATACTACTAATGAAATTACATTAGAAAAACATCAATTACTTAACTATAGCACAGAACACATAGAGAATTATTTTTATACCTCCTAAATTGTTTTTGCATATAAATTAGTTTTTCATTTAAGTAGCACCATAGTAGCATTATTACAGTGACAATCTATAAAATTATTATATCATGCTGCAGCACTGGAGAAATCCATAAATTCAAGACTTTAATCAATAAAAGTGGGCTAAAAGTTTGTTTCCATAGCTCTCTAAAAAAATAATATAAAACATAATTATAGAAATGGGAATAATGCAACTATTAAAGATATAGATGCACTTAAAAATAGTCAATATGGAAATATGTGCAAAATGCTTTACTGTATGAAGTTGTGTTCTTTTCTTTGTTCCCTTGTGTTTATGGGTTTTGTCCTTTTATGATTTTTTTTTCCATTTTGTATGGAATTATCTTCCAATACGTAATATTATGTTTGTGAGGTGTTTCAAATAAGGCTAGAAACGACTGAGTTGCTCATAAATTTTAATGCCTGTGAAAAAAGTGTTGTTCTAATTTAAAAATAAGTAGATTTAGAAACAAGTAATACCTCAGACTTTAGAAATACTTATATCTAGACTTCTTCCTGTGCTGTACTATGCTAGGCTCTTGCATTCCTACCGTCCTTTCAAGGTGCTGCCGCCATCAACTTGCTGCCTCTAGAAGTAAGGGGAAAAGCTTGTTAAATGTATCTACCACATTGTTTCACTGAAGATTTGAGTGTAAAGCACATCATTTCAAAGGACTGAAGCTGTTTCACGAGGAAACATGGTATTTCCTCTGGAACAAAATGAGATTAAGTGAATGGACTCATGTCTTTTCCTGTGCAGTATAAGGCTGTTTACAGGTTACCAAAATTAACACCTAGCTGTAATAAATCCATTGAAGGTTGTTTCACTAGGGTTTTTTTTTTTTTGGTTGGGGTTTTTTTGGTTGGTTTTTGTGGAGAGGGAGGCGGTTTATCAGCAAATTACACTGAGGAATCATTCTTCCATTGGGTTTTGCCAGCTTCATGCTAGGCTCCACCTTATTTAACCTTACATCTGTGTCATATTTTATTACATCAGCCCAGGTGCTCCTGCTTTCCAGGTTGTACTGCTGTAGGTGTAAAACCATCTTGATACTGCTAGGGAAATACATCCCTTCTAACTGAAGCTATGTAAAATTTTGACAGTCAGTTTAAACTCTCATCATAGTCATTGCAGTAAGAGAGATACAGAGAACAAAGCATCTATCATTCAGACTGTTTAGCAATATCTCAGAGAGAGGACAGGAATCAGCCTTTGGAATAATCTGCTCCACAGACTGTTGAGGAAACCTAGATGATTATATTAGACGAAATTTTCAGCTCTTACAAGGTTAAAGGTTAAATTTGGAATTCACTCTTTACCCCAAAGCTATCATAACTTTCTCTTTTTCTTGTACTAACTCTTATGCCTCTTCATTATTTATTGGTTTCATTCTTAAATCTCTCCCTGCCCTTTAGGTACCTCATTCTCTCTCCTTTATCACCTTTCTCCATTTTCCTCACTCCCCATGCAAATGGGTGATTAACAAATACTGATTTTTCTTTCTAATAAAATGTCGTCTTTCTCTGTCTCTTGAAAAACTTTCAAATATTGCAACAGCTAGTTTAGTTCTTATAAAATTTCTTAAAATTCTTCTTAAAATTTCACAATATGAAAAAAATGGTAAACTATTGCAATTCTATAATTCTTCCTGCTATAATGCATTTAATTCTTCATTACCCTGCTATTGAAACTGGAAAACATTGTGTTTTTCAGGTCTTAGGAGCTCTTCAATTTAACTCAGTGACCTGAATACCATTTTAATATATTGAAGATAAGCATGCAAAAACTATATGTTTGTTGAATGGCATTTTCCCTGCAATGTTTTTAGAATAAATGGTGGCATAAATGCGTTGACAGCAGCTAATCTCAGAGGATGAGGTATGCATCCCTAATAAGCTCTTTACTCATGTTAAAGCAGAGTGAATGACAGGCAGTGCAAGATCTTATCTAAAAGGCAAAATACATTGCAATGCATAATAATGCACATAACAGGTCTGCTCAGATATGAGCTATGGATAAATGCAAGCAATCGCTACAATAATATGCCTGAAGACAGAACACTTACTCTCATTGTCGGTGAGTGTGCTGTTGAGATCAATTAGATCACGTAACTCCTGCAGACAGTAAAAATAGCAGTAATAAAACCTAAAGCAAAGAACATATTGCACAGTCTGCTGACAAGGTCAAATTGACAGTAATGATGTGTGATGGCAGCACTGCAATAAGTTTGTCTTATACTGTATGTATCTGATATTGGCTTTCATTACCAATATCCTGGAGTACAGTCAGAAGCTCACTAAAATGATAGTGATTACCCAAAGGGCAAAGGCAAATAAGTTGGTCATTTCAGTTGTTGGGCATTCTGTAAACTTTATGAAGGAAGAAAATACTGTACCTCATGCTAGATCTACAATGCTTACTACCACTGGGATGAAACTGAATTTATACTGCCTTTTGTTAATTTTTAAGAGAGTCCGTTGGAGACTCTATTCAGAAAAAGTCTACAAATATGTAGTACAAATCAGTCTGTAAGACATTCCATACACAAGATGCACTGTTATTCTGGAAACTTAAAGTTAATACTGGGTGGGCAATTCAAAGTTTGGGTAAAACCTGGCTTGAATAAACCCTAAATTCCTGTATGGATGTGTAGTACCTTTGTAATACACCTTCTTCATAATTTTTTAAAAGCAAAACCAAAATAAAGCAAATCCTATGCCTTCCATACAACAAAAAACCTTCTAATACTCCATGAAATTCTTCTGTATTTTCCTTTACTTCTTTCTTACAAAACAAGTGATTTAAACACAAGTAGCTTTAGTCTCTACTGAACAAGACATGCTCATAGACAGAAACCTTAATGAAAAGCAGTGTGTCCTTTGGAAGGGTATATCAAACATTGCAAAAAAATGCATCTGGGAAGTTACTTCTAGTCTTATCTGATGTCCTCACAGCTCATGCAAAATGTGAGTCGCTGAATAAAATTAAGCAGAGAAATTTTCCATGAGGTGTTTCTCTGGCTTATTTAAGCATTTAGATGAATAGTAGATTATGTAATGCAGTCATGTATAATGGTCCTCTGCACCCACAAAAAAAAAAAAAAAAGTCATAAGCCTGAAAATTTTGGGGTGACATTGGAAGCAGAGGTGAACATTCAGAAAACAGGAATTTGTGAACTGGACTGCTCTTGGCTTTCCTACTCATCACAGTGTTAAAATGAATACCTGCTCTTTTCCTGACTGCATGACATTTTCTGGTTGTTTCTCTTTTGTAGTGTTAATTATTCAAGGAATCAAAGTTGGCATAACAGGATTTCAATGAACTTTGTGAGTCAGGTCTGCACACATACTCTCAGATCTTTCTGTCTGTGCACATGACACTACTTTGAATTTTTGTCTTACTTCTCTGATACAATTTCGAGGATTTTTGTGGCTGGGAGTTCTTGTACAATTTGGAAGATGTAGGGGGAAAGAGTGCCAGGTTGGGGGGAAAACCTCCTGTGAGGAAAAGGATGTGCATTAACTATGATGGAGATATAGTGGAGATGAGTAGAGACAAGAAGGAAATGGTGCCCACGATGTTTTGATCACCCAGATCAGTCACCTAAAGTATTCAGCTGCGGCAGAAAGAAAAACATAGAATGGTTTGTGTTGGAAGGAACCTTAAAGATCATCTAGTTGCAGCTCCCCTGCCACAGGCAGGAGCACCTTTCACCAGATCAGGTTACTCAAAGCCCCATCCACCCTCAACTTGAACCTCAGGTATGGAGCAACCTGTTCCAGTGCCTCACAGTAAAGAATTTCTTCTTATTATCTAATCTAAACCTACCCTCTTTCAGTTTAAAGCCTTTGCCCCTTATACTGACACTACATGACCTTATAAAAAGTCCCTCTCCACCTTTCTTGTAGTCTGGCTTCTGCATTTTTCAAACCTAAATGTAATATTTTAAATAAAGGCTTCTCTGTATCAGATGCGTGATTCCTAAAAACTAGAGGCTTTTGAAGAGTTAGTCTTTAAACATAGCAAGCATATGATACTTCTCCTGACTCAAGGATCGCCCTATTTCTGTCCCCCGCCAAAATCTCTTACTATACAGAAGTGGCTGTAGCTGGAAAGCCATCTTCTACCGTCAGACTCATAACTCTGTGTTCCTGTCAGTCTCCTGTCCCTTGCCTCCTTCAAAAATTTATTTTTTAAAAATGTGTGGGCTCTCTTTTCTGTCATCACTCAACAAGGGAATTGTATTCTATTTGGAGAATCATTACTAGTTATAGTAATGCAGGAAAACCAATCTCATTGTCACTAGGTTGCATGTTCTTTCTTAAAAAAGCTTGATATGCTTTCTGATACTAATTAACTTTTTATTTGATATTATTATACCCTTTTTCCTCCCAAAGGCTGGATTTCTCACAAAACTTGCTGGGAAACAACAACAAAGGCCTAGAAAATCCCAGGGTAATTTGTCCTTGTAAATAACTGCCTAAGAATTCACTTTCACAACTGCAAATGTTCAAAAGAGGTGATGTAAATTAATAACTCTTCTGAAAAAATTCTTCAAATTCATAAACACTTAAAAATATCTTTAAAAAAACCTTAGCATAAATTTTTCAATTTGTTTTTAACCTATGCAGGATTTTTGTAAAAAAGTGACACATACTGCAATTCAGTTACCAAGCATGATATTTTCTTTTTCCTAAGTTTTCTCTTTAAAAGAAGAAAAGCCAGTTTTAAATATCAGGCTTTTATTATTTTTTTTACTTTTCAGATTAACTGTAAATAACCAAAGTCATTACTTACACAGATACATTTTGAAAGTTTGCTACTATCAGTTTATCGTCTACAGAGTACTATACTAACATCTCATCTTACATGAATTATTCATCTTTGATGAAACAAAAAACCTAAAGAAGATTTGTCAGTGCTTCAGCTACTCCATATACTCTCCTTGTAACAGCAGGTAAGATTATGACTAATGTAGCCTGCATCAAGATGACTTCCTTAATATGCTGAGATTAAAAAGGAAAAACAAAAACACATTTATTATGTTGCAGCTCTGAGTTTTTGTGCTAAATAGGAAAACATATACATGTAAGCAATATTACAATGGTTGTAATTAGTTCTGCAGTAAGAAATGTAATAAAATTTACTGTTCTTTATCAGCTGGGAAATCCTTCTGAAGCATTGCATGTGTTTCTGTGAATAACAGAACAAGAGAGACTCCTACTGGCTCAAACTCTACAGAAATCTTTTTACTAGTTTTGGTTTTTTCTGTTCTTTATGCAATTACGTTACACATTTGTTCCATAATAATACTGAAAAGCTCTGATAATTAGTAAATTCAGTAGACACTCTCCTGCTCAGAAGAGCTGACTACTTCATTTTCTTTTAATTTCTGAGACAAAATACTAGGAGGAAAGTCAGAATGTAATGATACATACATAGAATCACATATAAACTACCACATAGTAGTTTCTGTGGTCCTAATATGTTTATAACAGACCATGAAGCTATGTATTCAGTATATGCTGCTGTACAGAAAGAGTAGTGTTGTGTATAAAGAAATTATTTGGTGCAAATATTTATATACCTATATGCAACTTATTTCAAAGTAAACAAAATCAAACCATCAATAAGTGCACAGTTCACAAAATTGTTTCATTCAGCTTAATTATATTCTCAGGCAAAATTCTAAATTATTTTGACTAAGTATTAGGAGCAACAATGACATTACCACATACTGTTGTTTTTCTCACAGGGTGTTTACTTTATTCTGTGCACAGGAGGCTGGTCACTTCTCCGAGCAGGAAGCAATCACAACAGTATTCCCTCTTCCTCCTCCTGCAGTACATCCCTATGTACTATACAAACCTGCACTGAATAAGGAATTATTGTTACCAAATTTAACTTTTTTTGTAGTACTCACCTCTGTAACTATGGGCTATATTATTAAAAGGATTTAAGGACTGGACAGACAAAGGTATTTAATATTCAGGTCCCACATTATGTGGTGAGAACTACACATTGCTCAGAAATACTGGTGTGTCTTTAAGGACTGAAGTTCAGGAGTGCTAATATTCACTAGCACATCCTATACTGCACCACAGGGGCAGCACAAAGACACCTATGGAAGCCCCAAATCCAGGCTAGTATTTAGAAATAAAGGATCAAACTGGCATGCAAAGATAGTAGCTGCAGTCTTCAAAATATGGAAAATGGCAGTCCACCTGATCCACTAACTCCTGATTCTCAAAAGGGTAAATGATCTCAGTAACTCCTGCTTTTGGAGATAATAACTCTTTCTGTCCGTTGCTGATTTTTGTATGTTATGAGGAGATATTGTAATTATTAAATTAATATTTCAAATATTTTCTAAGTTGTCATTCAACCCTAGAGGTAATAACCTTCACTGGTAACATTTGTTCTGGTCGATGTCTAAGTATCTGCAACAAATTATGGTGTTTTGTCAACAATGAAAAGACTTTGCCCACACCTCAGCCACCACTAGTATTTTATGTTAAGGATTTTTCCCATTGTGCCAGCTAGAGTTAAAAATGGGTTTTCTCAGAGATGGTTAACCTTACAGAAAACATAACTAGTTGGAACAGTAACATTTTCTTTAATTGAATAAATTAGCATCTATATAGTCTTCTGGGAAATGTAACATTCTCATTAAAAAACCTTCTCTTTAAGGGGACTCAAATGCACAATTTCAGAACCCTTCTGGCTCTTAGTGATTTCACATTACAGTTGTCAAGAGGAGACATTTCTGAAAATAAATTTTATATACTTCATCTTGAAAAATGCACTCGTACTACATTAAAGCAAAAGAAGAAATGTCAGTGATTTTCTCAGTATCACATCATATATTTATAAAAGGTTTTACCACAGAATACTTTTCACAGAATTTTTCAAAAACTTTCTTAAATTCTGAGTCATCCTCTCTTCCTCCCTCTCTCTCTCTTCTTCATCTTTGATGTCTTTCCTGCCTTCTTCTAGGAATAGTAAAGGGCTTCACTAACATGTACAAGGTACAGGCAGGAAAGTAGTGGTCGAAAGGAAAATATATGATATAACACCATGCAATTAAAGTTGGCATTGAAGTGCACAAGAGCATCCAACTGTAAATGGTATGGTGCAGTAAACACAGCACAAGATGTTGTCAGGTGAGGAAAAGCTCAGGCAGCCTCTGAGATCATAAGCATTAGTTCAGTATTATATATCCCAGCTGGGAGTCCTGAGAGCAACCCCAGGCTCCTTTGTTGGGGACTTATAGCGCGAGGCCTCCTATGAGGATGTACCTGACCCCATCAGGCCCTTCCATCAGTCCAGCTGAAGTTAACATGATCTGTTCTGTCTTAATGGGGGTACCAAAGCAGGGGAGGATTAATAGTATAAAAGCCCATAGTGAGGTAAACATGGCAGGATATTCTGCATCAGGGGAAGAGGTTTTTTCTCTTCTGCAGTTCATTGATCTGAACTGACAGGAGGCCAATGCTCTTTCAAGATGCTGCTGCTGATTGAGTTTTAATCTGGCTGTGTGAACCAGATATAGAATACAGTTTTACTTTGTGGGTACAACTGTATGATAATTTACTACAATATATGCTTTCTGAATAATTATTGGCTGTTCTATTACTTTATATCATCAACTTTTTTAATAATCAGTGAAAGTGCTAGCTCACACTGCATCCCTGGGCTAGTTTTCAGCTACTCAATAAAAGTAAATTATTTAAAGCACTACAGAAGACTTGTGTTTTCTTACTGCTTGACAACTTGCAATAGAGGATTTAGTAAGGCTGGGAACTTCCACAGAAAAAGTGGATGATTGCAAACATTTCCCTCTGACGTCTGGAACAGCAGGGTTTAAGGGTACTTAAGTAGACAGCTGTTACCTGCTCGAGTGCATTTATGTTGCCTTGCCCTGGTGACACTGGAAGTGTAAATTGGTTCAGAGAACTCATGTCTCTATTTAGAATTTTGATGGAGTGTTATTCAGATCTTCAGCTTAGTCTTCAGAACAGACATGAAGCTAAATGTATTTTACCACTTAAAAAGTTGGGTGGATCACTGATGTATTAAGTTGAATGCACAGACTCAGGGCGGAAGAGAAATTCACCGTGCTCTATGAAGTCAGGAGCAGGGGCAGGACAGTGGCAGGAGAGAGACTCTCTTTTGTTCTTTTCGCATCATTAAAACAGGACATGAAGAGAGTTTCCAAGTCTTCCACAGTCATTTCACTCTTCATTTCAAAGAGGAGAGGAAGTTGAATCTATTCAATACTGTGAAGGAAAGTGTGATATAAATATTGTCATAAACCCTTCAGAATTTGCAGCAGTAAACTGGTACTCTGTGAGAAGGTAGCAAGGAGCGTGCTTGATTTTACTAAGCTAGGTGTTAATAAAGACCTAAACAGAATTTACTTCTAAGTAAAAAATCATTAATTCTAAAGTTTCAAAAAATCTTTGCTTACCTTTCTTAACTCAATCCATTAAATTTTCTGCAGATAAGCAATCTAAACATCTTCCTCAAACAAAGAAAAATATGCTTTTGTATTTTTTAAAAATAAGTTCATTTATGAAGTCCATTAGTGTTACGTTATTTATAAATTTGTCACCACAGTTACAGACAGATAGGCTTATAATACTTTGTTACTTTTGCATGACTCCGATAACAGCAAAAACTATTGTGAACTGCTAAAGCTCTCTAAATGTAAATATAAAGCAGAACTAGGTCTCTGACATAAATGGGAACTATCATCTGCCATCTGTAAACTTTTAAAAATATACCAAATAATGTAAACATTTTTCTATTGCCGCTGCTGTGCCTGACCCTGAGATTGTTCATTAGAACAAGAAGATCCTTTTCTCTCCTCAGCCTGTATGTAGCCAATACATAATATTATGCTGTATATGTTTATTAATCTTTTCCTTCCTCTGCATTAGAACTTAGCAGAAAGTAGCAGTCTGGCTTTTAACTGGAGCTGTGAAAGTTAGATAATAAATATTACTAAGACAATACAGCAATGTATTTGTTTCTCTGTTTGACCTAGAGGGATTGGCAAAAGTTTCCAAAATAGGGTTTTAAAATAAATTGTAGCATCCCTTAGGTCACCATAAATTTAGCAGGCTCTTGTTTCTTCTGAGAATATGCTAATTTCATTTTTTTGCTGATGAGCACAATATTGTATAATAAATATGTGAAAATATAATTGAAGCATCCTTTGTTTTCAGCATACTTGCATGTAGTGGGCATTCCTAAATACAGAGTTTCAAATTATTAAGAAAGAAAAATTATACAGTGGTTACAGTTGAAAAGATTTTATAATTATTTTTATTTAGAATTTCTGAACAAAAAAGGCATTCCAAACAATATTTTTAACACTGTTAAAAATATATATAATTAGTAAAAGAGTTAGATTCTCCTGCCTCAGCTAATAGCAGGTTTGTCAAAAAGTAGTATGATGGACATTGTTAGGGTATGATGCAGAGAAAATTAAAGATGACTAAGTGACACAATCATATTGTATCCAAACATATAGTACTTCAGAGATGGTCCTCAAGTATTTTTATGCAGAAGGAAATTCCAAGTATATAAAGGAAAAAAATTATTTTTAATTGCTTCTCTTCACCTAGATGCTGCAAATTTCATTCATGCATGGAAATCTCAGTGATACTGATGTGTTTTTTATTTAGAAGAGATTTCATTACCTTCTGCATCTCTGCATTCACAACTCATTTTCTCAAATAAACAGAGAAAGAAAAGATTTGTAGTCATCTTTTCTACTACATTTGAAGCACAGCACTGGGGATCCTGATCTGTAAGCAATATGAGAAGATTAAATATGTGATAGAAAGATGTTGATAAAACTCAGAGTTCACAAAGGCGGAAATATGCTTGGTCTTAGAACAGTTATCACAGATGAAATACAATGTTTCAGTAAGTGAACATAGGAGCACAAAAATCAAGAATAATAGTTCTGGTTTCAGACCAATTGTTTCCCATTATAAACTTTTAAATTTTGTTTGCGCAATGAGAAAAAAGAGAAAAACAAACAAACAAAACCCCCCAAAACAATAAAATCCCACAAACCCAACAATTGGATGACACTGTTATCATTTGGACCTTTTGTACAGTGTCATTTTTAAAACCAGAATATTAAAAAAATCCACACTAAAAAGAGGAACTAAGTATATTTTCTTGCTGTTTATTACATTGTACTGGTGTGTACAGTTTTTTAACAAGACTTTTGCATCCTGTTTCAGGTGAAGTGCAGTTTGATAAATGAGTTTAACACACAGATATCTGCCTTAGAGAAAATTCTCTACACATTTCAGAGAGGCTTTTGTGCATAAAATCTGATTACCACATTTTCTAAGATGGGATGTGGTCAGCACTTGTACCATGAAATAATCCAAACCATTTCCCATTAAAACAGGTTATTTACTAATTACAGAAACTAAAATAAATGTAAGAAAAGATGTCATGCATTGAGAAATGATACTTTTACTTATAGGTTGTGTTACAGTTTCAAATTCAAACTGGAATTCCTTCCAAATAGCTTGGAGCCAACGCCCCAGCCTCGGTGAAGATGTTTAACAAAAGAGACAAAAGACATGCATATGCGGATTTATCTACTGTGGCCAGGTCTTTTGTTGAGATCTTTCCCCAGCAGGGAAGAGAGGGGGAAGGGGGGTTGGTGTTTCTGGCTTTCTGTGCAGGTCAGGGAGCTCAGTCTGTCGTCGGAGTGAGGAGGACAGGAACACAGACAGTGGAGATCCCAGCTTCACTGGATACTGGATTTGTGTTCCTTTTCTTCCTTTCCCAACTCGACTGTGCTCATCCGTGAGTGATCATAACTACTACAAAACTTCCCATGAGAAAAAGAGAAGCTAGCCTGGGAACTACCTATCATCTCGCCGGAGGGGAGACCCCAGCCGGCCGGCGCGACACCGCCACCTGCTGTCTGTAAATATAACTCCAACCCCCTGGGAGCGAGAGGGTGAGCAGTGGAGGTGCCACAGCGCCACCTGCTGTCCGTGGATATAATTGCATTCCCTTTTTGGGGACTAGCCAAAAAAAGACCTTTTTGACTGTTTTGCCTTGTTATTTGAGGGGTGGAGTGGTTTGTTACAGACTGTTGTTGTTTGGTTCTTTTCTGGATATATATAGTTGTGGTTAAGAACTGTTATCCTTTTCTTTATATATATATATTTTATTCCTAATTAAAGTTTTGTTTTCCTAAATTTAAAGGAGAGGGATTATTTCTTGGCCAGCATAATATCTTAGTTCTCTCTTGAACTAAGACAGGTTGTTTCAGCAAACAAACATTAGTACATGCTTAAGCAGAAGACAGTGTCTCCTTGGCCAGCAGCATGCTAATCCAGCTCTCATTACACAGGAGACCTGAGCAAGTGGAGATTTGTTTGGTTTGGTGAGGGTTTATTTTGGCTTATTGTGTTTGGTGGGTTTTTTTTTTTTTTGGGTTTTGTTGTTGTTTTTTGGTTTTTTTTTGAACAGTATAAGGCCAAATTCCTCCAAATAAATATCTTATTACTACATAGAAGCTACTGTTTTTTTGATGTGCATGCTATCATTTCAAAGATGTTTTGATGTTATTGACATCTGAGAGTGATTGAATGAAGGAGAATACATGGAATTTTCCCAAATCTTGTTCATACAGAATTAACTATCATCTACAATAATAGTGCCATCCATTACTCTCTACTTTGTTGCATCTACATGTCACAATTCACAACAGAGACAAGGTCCTCAGAATCTGCATTTTGTGATTTTCCCTTGCTAAAGATGTTATTGTTTTATATATTCTTGATCATATATACTTGATGTAACTACCTACATCCAAACATCTATCATGACTTCTGGCATGTTCTCCAGTCTTTGAGCAGTAATTCTTTCATCGATTTGAAGAAAAGGAAGCTAGTTTAGCAGTAGTCCTTATATAAAAATGAAAAAGTATACTGTTACAAAATCAGAATATCAAAAGCCTCTACTCTTCAAGCTAATATGTGGCAGGCATTGTTTTTGAAATAATGTCCATATTCAATATTTTTTCAATAACAACAATTTGGCTTTAATTGTCAGTATTTTAAAAATTTGATTGATGTAAGGCTGACTGTGATCTAAATAGTACTTTCTTTTATTGAAATATTTATTTCATCATGGTGTGTCACGTGCAGACCCAGGAGTTGGAATCAGTGATCCTGACAGATCACTTCCAACTCAGCATATTCTATGGTTTTATGGAGCAGTAAGAAAGATGAGGCCCAATGAGCCTATACAGACACTGATTCAATGACCAAGAGCAAACATGGGATCACAAGCGATGCCACAGCTCTGATGGACTGCCAGGGATACTAAGAGTCTGTGTCATCTGGCAGCAACAGCCAGTGACACAAATGGCACATGAAGGGTAGAGTAACACCAGCCTTTGGATCCACTGATGGCACTGCAATTTGTTAAAGGCATGACTTACACAAATAATGTGGGCAGCATCCTACCCACACTGCCAACATCAATCAAAGGGCAAGGTATCAGGGGACAGGGTGTCAACAGGCTGGCTATGCCAAGAGTGTCAGCCAAGGGGCAGGGTGTGGGAAGCCAGGTGTCATTTTCTCCCCTTAATTCACCCAAATCATCACTTCACATGAAGTTGTAGGCAGGGTGAGGTTGGTGTTCTGAAACCTGCAGGGTTCAAGAAACGTAGAAGTCAGAAGCTAGCACATCAAAAGGTAGGTACCAGGGGTATCACATACCAAGTAAGTCAAAAGTCTCCGTCAGGCAAAACTGTAAATTCCAATCAAATAGCTCTAAAAGTGTATGTTTTGTGACTTTTTTGTGTGCGTGTCTGTGTGTGGTTCTTTACGTCATTCTTTGGAAACCAAAACTTTTCAAACACTTTGTAACAAATCTTACCAATTTCAGTACATAGTAATGAGAGGTGATCTGGTTGAAAGGAAACTGAAGTTAATTGACAAAATCCTGTTCACTTTTGTATGGATTCATGTGATTGTACATCCCTCTGATAAATGGGAATAAAATATATTCAGTGTAAGTTATAGACATTTATGATATTTAACCCTGACCTTGATGAACAACAGGCAAGTAATAATTTTAACTCTAAAATTTCAAAATTGGTAAACTGATTTCTGATTTTTATTATAAAAAATGAGACAAACATTCTATGCACAAAAGAAGAAGTAAAGGATGAGAAGCTCCTTCACTGATATAATATAAGTTAGGTTTTTACTGGAATTGTAGTCACAGTTTCAAAATATTTCTCTGTAGGATCTTACATTAAATTCTCAGAAGGTTTAAGCAGCTTTTTATCTTCTACTTTGCCTAACATTTTCCTCATGCTGACATAATCAACTCTGAATATGAATATTTTGTGAGTTACTACCAAAAATACCAAGTAGTAATAAAAACTGCTTTTCTGTCTGCTATTGTCATCTTAGTTATGTGCATGTTACTTACATCTGCTTTTCTTCAGAACTCTTAGGGATTTGGGGGTGGGGGTGGTGGAATCTGTTTCTGCTTTTTTTGCTGCATTCTTTAGAGAATTCCTCGTTGGACTTTGCCTTGCCTTACAGTCTGATCAACTGCTAGATGCCTTAATTACTTTTCCTAAAGCGATTATCCTTGTTATTTCTGCTTCTTCCTCACCTGGGAAATTTACATCTATTTCTTATAACTATCCTCTGTCATCCTTTTTAAATTCTGAAGCAAATCCATTTTCTATGTGCTATCTGCCTCTTCTGACGTTAAATGACCTTTGCCATCTTTCATAGAGTGCGATGTTTCTTCTGCTCACCCTTTGTTCCTCATTTACTTGAAAATTTTCTTAATCATACCCTGTTGTGTGACCTTCCTTCTACTTCTCCAGCTTTGGTTTCCTCTTCTTTTACACACAACTGCTTCTACACCATTCTGTGGTCTTTTCTCTTAATTTTGGTATTTCCTGTTTTATACCACATGCATAGGCTTTTTTCACACTTAATTATGTTTGTCTATATTAATCTTCCTTCATTGCTAGCATTGTTCAAGGTTTGTTGGTTGTTATTTTGCTTGGGTTTTGATTTTAATTCTAGATAAATTGCAACCACACTGTTTATATTCACATTTTAACAACTTTCTTTTTCCTCATAATTTTAAACTATTCTCTTTCCCTGCTCATTTTGATGACTGGACACTCAGTTTAGGTTTAATGGATGTTATTCTTCCCTTTCATTTCTAATAAGAATCATTATTTTAACAAAGGGACAGTTTCATAGTTTAAAGTAAAACTGAGTTTCCTTCTTTTAAATTATCATATTATACCTGTGTGGGGGAAAAAAAAAAGATTATTGAATTTTATTAATTTTCTTAAGATAGAAAAGAACTGCATAGCCATGATATACAATTTCACTGCATCCTACTAAAGTTTTCCACTAAAGACAAAACCCATCCAGGCGCAACCTCACAAGTCCTTAAAATAAACACAACCTTAGAAATATTAATTCAACTGCATTTATAAAAGAAACCTCTTGAATTTCAGGCAGGTTATAAGTTGAAATTCTTCACTGAGCTAAGAACAGAGGTTAGTACGGAAATTTCTGTCACTTGTCAAAATATGTACATGTTTTGAAGACCTAACTTTCCAGTCCCCTTTGTTTTGGTCTTACATGATTACATAAAAGGTTGCTTTCTATGTCAGTCTTGAAGAGTAAAGATGCCAATAAAAGAGGCAAGTAGTCTTCAGTGGAATTAAAATGTCACATCTTGAAATATGGTTACATAAGGATTGATTTCTCTTTTAAAATTGACCAGGGAATCTAGAAAGGCTACTGGTTTTGTGTACTTATTAGACATTAAATAATGACCAAGCCTGAAGAAAACATAGCATTAAAAGAATTAAAGAATGCTAACTCTATAATTTCTGGACACATTTAATTTCCATTCTGTTTAAAGAAAATTAGCCATTAAAAAAAATTGTAATGGCAAAACTAAAAAAACCTGATATATCTTCTTATGGCTGCTATCTTGGGATGGGGGGACCAGGTGCCCCTTTTACACAGCAATGTGAATGGGAGTTAAATAACTGTAATAAATTATATAATATGTAATATTACTATCTAAGCTATAACAAATCTATAAATTAAGATGCAATTATTAACTTATTTCATTCACTTCGGAAATTAAACCAAATAACATGATTCTGAATAAGATTATAATTTAATGCAAGTTATGCATTCGTATAGTTTTATATATTATGCCAATGTTTTATTAGCTAATACAGTAACTTTCTTTAAGTTTCCCACAGTATAGAACTTAACAGTGATTTGATAATATAAAAAATGTCATTAAGTAAGAAATTCATAATTTCAGAAAGTGTTAAAGTGACTTTAAGGAATTATCCTTTTTCAGTGTACCTCACATAACTTATGTCAATAGAGGAAAAAATAATGACAAATAGAAAATATCTAGGTTTTGTAGTCCATAGTTAAAATGAGAGTTATGTTTACATTTGTACAATGGACTGTTGACTAGGCTATGTGCAATAGTATCCTTGCTGTTGCTCTCCTGAGATTAGAAATTCTGTTAGGAGAAGCATGCTAACGCAAGCATGTTTCCATAGATCCCACAGCCTTGTAGTCTGAGATTTCACTAAAAAAAATCTGTTTATCCAGATTTATGCATAATACATAGAGTGAAAACTTAGACATAATAACAGAAGAAAAAAAAATAATCAGAAAATTTGCCCCTCTCACCTAAGCTCAGCAACAAATCTAGGAGCAATTAGGCTTTTCCTTCATTATCATTTCCCACAAATTCTTGCATTTTTGGCTCTCAAGTAGTTTGGAATCACAAAAAAAGTGCTTTAGAATTTTGGGAAAATTGAAACAGGTGTATTTAGATCAGGAAGCCCTACTGTAGCCCATCTAAACCAAAATATAATTTTTCTTGATATTTTACTCTAGAGGTAGTGATGTACCTCCCCAGCTGGAGGCAGATAAGGCTTCCAGATAAGATCAATGGACTGGTGAGAGATGAGAAACTGTGATTACAAAAAATACTGATGCAGTTAATAAAAGTATTGAAACTTAAATTGTACTGGAGGTTTTGCTGAATACAAACAAGAGTAAAACTAGAAAAAGAATATTTTTATGACTTCAGTATAATATAAAAGACTTCCTGTGGTACCCTCACAAAATACATAAATATCTATTTTTTTCTGTCACATTGGTTTCTCATACTGTTCAATACCACATTTCAGTAATAGCTCTGCCTGCTTACAGGCAAGGAACTAATGCTATCCAAGCAAGGTGTCAATGTATGACTGGGACCGAAATGTCTACCATACACTGAAATCATTGTTAAATGTTCAAGCATGCTTCTTTTCCAAAAGATTCCCACTGGTTTGCTGAAGTTACTCGCTCATATTCAGGTGTCTGAGTCCCATTCTCCAGAGTTTCTTGTTTACTCGAACTCATTACAAAGAGGGTTTCAGTGCTGAGTTCAGCATAGACCCTTAGAGAACCTTGCAATTCAGACGTGATAGTTCTGAATGCCTACTCTGTTGTTTTCTAGGGAACACACAGGTTCAGAGGAAAAAAATTCTTTGTCGCTGAGTCCCCAGTTGCATTATCACAGCACATGCAACATGACTAAAAGCACCAACATTCATAATTTCTGATCCTTTCTCCAAAACAAGTCAGTAATGCAACACTTTCATCATACATATAAATATTTTCATCATCTGAGTGTTGCTCACAGTATCTTGGCCAAAGATGCCTTATGCTCACCATGACCTGGATGCATAGTTGAGTGGTAATATTGTGTCTCTTAAATCAATGGGATTGAACAAGTTGAGATGACAACTTTTATTTCATATGCCCTCCCTCTTAGGTGGGGACTCTATTACATTCCACAGTTAAATATTACCCCTACAAAAGAAAATGAAAATAGTTTTACTGATGTATTAAGGAGTTGGTCAGTATTCAAATAGGTGGTCATTATTACAAATGCATAATCAGCTAAAATCAGATTAAATGAAATATCAATATTCTTCAAATACTTAATTTCACTGATAGGGTAATTCTAATCATTTTAGGAAGACTTATTCTAGTGTTCTGTTTTCCGTTTACATAATTGCAATGGCCCTTCCTTTTTAACCCACTGCAACACATAGGATTTGATCCAAAGTCCATCAAAGTCCATGAGTCTTTTCAAAGAAAGCTTCAAATGAAGTTCTTTTCTTTTAAGGCAATTCTTCAGAAAGCAGCAATGATTACCAAGAAATGAAGATACCAGGTAAAGCAGTTTTATATTTAGATCTTATGCACATTTGGAATTGCTACATTTTCTACTTCCACAAAACATCATGTCTTCCTTTGAGTACACATTAAAATGAACAAATAATCAATTTTCTACAGGGACCAACACTGTTCTGACATCTTTGTCTGCAACATGGGCAGTAGGATTGAGAGCACCCTCAGTAAGTTTGCCACCACCACCAAGCTGTGGTGCAACAAACATGCTGGAGGGAAAGGATGTCATCTAGAGGGCCCTGTATAGGTTTTGGGGGTGAACCTGTATGAATCTCATGAAATTCAACAAGGCCAAGTGCTAGATCCTTTACCGGAATCAGGACAATCACAAGAGCAAATGCAGACTGGATCCAAATAAAGAATGGATTGAGAGCAGCTCTAGGGATAAGGACTTTGACAGTATTTATGAATGAAAAGCTTGGCATGAGCCATCAATGTGCATTTGCAGCACAGAAAGGCAACCATCTCCTGGGCAGCATCAAAGGAAGTGTGACGTCCTCCTCTACTTCCCTCTCATGAGATACCATGTGGAGTACTCTGAGGGCCTCAACATAAGACAGACATGTTGGACCAAGTCCAGAGGAAGGCCACAAAGATGATCAGAGGGGTTGGCCACCTCTCCTACACAGACAGGCTGAGAAAGTTGGTGTTGTTCAGCCTGGAAAAAAGAAGGTTCTGGTAAGACCTTCTAGCAGCCTTCCAGTACCTAAAGGGGGCCTACAAGAACGCTGAACAGGGACTTTTCACAAGGTCGTGTAGTGACAGGTAAGGGAATGGCTTCAAACTGAAAGATAACAGGTTTAGATTAGATATTAGGAGGAAATTATTCACTATGAGAGTTTTGAGTCACTGGAACAGATTGCTCAGAGATGTTGTGGATACCTCATCGCTGGAAGCTTTCAAGGCCAGGCTGGGTGGGGTTTCGAGCAACCTGATCTAATGAAAGGTGTTCTTTCCAGTGTCATGGAGGTTGGAACAGATGATCCTCAAGGTCCTTTAAAACCCAACCTACTCTATAATTCTATGATCAATTCAATAACCTTGTTGCATATGTGAATGTCCTTGATTTTAATTTTGTTGAAATGTTAAACAGCAAATAATTGCCAGTTGATTATGTAAGACAAACTTCAAGGAGGAAAAAATAGTCAGTTATCAACACTGGAAAATTAATCTAACTAATTTTCTGATAAATGAAAATTGCTATGCTCATTTCAGTAACTATGAACCCACAATACTGTAGAAAATTATTCATATAATGTATTTAATAGTTCTCTAGTTTAGAATGAAGATTGCAAGCTGTCTGTTTTCCTGGGCTACATTTAATAGCTTGATCTTGAAAATGTAGAATTCAGTCATTCCTCTGAATGTAATGAGAATGTAAATATAAGTTACTTGCCTGAATATATGTTCATTGAATTGGCTTCTAACATCTCCATTTTCAGGATACAGTGTGTTCATTTAGATATGTGATTTATACTAATGGGAGACATGCTACTAAATCTCTGTGAATCCCCATGGAAATTGAGACATGGAAGAAAAGGTATTGGAAGCTTTTATTCATAATACTAGCATGGTTATTATGAATAAATGGCTTAAGCTATTTGACCTTTTTTATGAATAAATGTAAAGCTATTTTGTTCCTTTGATAGACAAGAAAAATTGCTTGGGTTTTTTTGTGTGATTTTTTTTCCCCGAAGAATAAATTGTTACATTTAACAGGAATATGCCTTTCAGTAGTGTAAATGATTTTGTACTGAAAATCCCTTTTTATGTATTTGGGATTCATACAGGGCTCAGAACCTGGCATCCTGTTTAAGTTAGTCCAATGTTTTTATTATAAATCTAATAACGTTGAAGACAAAGACTAAGGCATAGGCCTTGTGGAGATACGAGAAAACATTCCTATGTCTAGAGTTCTCCTTTTTAAATAATATTAGTCTGTGACTTCTTATAAATAAATAATTAGTCATTATTTAGTAAAAATAATGAGAAATGGTGAGGGTGCTTATATCGTTTTTTTTTCTTAATGTTTGGAGTTGATCTTTGCAATTCTTTAGTCTTCCAGGTTTCCCTACCGAATGACTTAGCTCTACTCAGCAAAGATTCTCTTGGATGTAATTTAGTCAGACTGCATCACACTCCTTTTTCTGGTATCAAATTCATATTGATTCAATAGCAGCTGATGTATTTTTCTGGCATAATACTACCTATTTTTGAACACTGTTGGTGGCTTAGATGTTTTGGACATTGAGACAGTGGCCTCAGTAGAAATGAGGTTAATACCTTTTCTTTGTGCAGGTCTGGTAAACTGCAGATTGCTTCAGCAATAGTGTCCATCTGTGCCATTTTTTTTACTACAACTTGACTAATATTATCAATCTCCTTATACCTACAACAGCTCTTTGGCATTTCTTTACACCACTATCCACATGAAAGAAAATTACGACTATCCTCAAAGGCATAGAAAATATAAATGCTGTAGTCACATTTTCAGATATATTTACCTCATTTCAACTTTTACTCCTTATTCTATTTTTATTATTTCCCTTTGGCTAACACAGTCTTATTGCTGTTGTTACAGAAATCTCCTCTGTAGTTTTCTTTGTCTCAAGAAGATTATACTTATTTCTCATTCATTTATGTGTCTTTATTTCCTTCTCATTTGAAATATCTTACATATTTTTAGTTTTTGCTAGAATAACATAGGTCAAGTTAAACTTGCTCTAAAAGTATTACATTTTCTCCAATAGCAATACATTGGGCCTCGGATCAGTCACTGAAGTACAGGTTTACAGATTGTAGCTCTATTAGTTATTAAAAATTACCTTTACCCCTAGGCGTCCTTTCAAATCCAAAAAATAATTTGGCAGCAATAAGTCTTAATGAAGATACACAATAAAATAATGCTTCTACGTGACCTTCTCTCTCGCATTTTAAAAGTTCAGCTCTGTAACAAAGTTGCTTTAACTGAATTAATCTCTTGATTCTACTGTTTCAGTAAATGATTAGACTTCAAGTATGCTTCTGGGAATATTAGAAAATACTGCTAAAACATGAAATTCGAACTCAATAATGTGAATAATCAATAGAAAAATGCGATATCAAGAGTTTATTTCTTCAGTCAAGATATTCCAAGAGTTGCATAACTGAAAAATTTTATTTAACACTGACTTGCTTATTCTTCTTGGATAAAAAACCCCAAAACAGAATAGACCAGTCAACAAAGGAAACAAGTTCAATACATGTTGAACTATGTTATATTCATGGAGTGAGACTGAATCTACCTTCATTGCAACAGAAGTATATATTATATATACATTTATATGTGGGAACATAGAAGGGAACATTTGATTTATTACTCTCTGGTTTATTTTCCTTCTGAACTCAATTGCAAGTAAATTGAATATGGAAGAATCAGAATTTAAATCTCTAACTATTGCAAAAGACTCACCACAGGCAACTGGTCCATTAGGTTAAAGAGAGGGTTTTTTTTTTATTATTTACAAAGCCAAAGAAATGCAAGGCTGGGTTTTTTTTCAGAAAAGCAGCTACAAAGGAGAAGAATTTATTTTGGACAAGGCCTTGAAAATTTGGGTTATGATGTGCTGCATGTTTTTATATTTCCAGAAGACTGTGGGAGAGTATATCTTTAAAATCATGTACCTACCATGCCATAATATCTTGGGGACATCATAAAATTGTTCTGTTGGACTTATTTCAATGTGTTTATGCAGTTTGGTTTTCAGAGGTATCACTGATTGAAAATGTGCACTTATCTCTATGATAGATGTTGCTGCTGTTAAGTATTATAATGCGTTAGCTATTACTTTATCAAGTATATATACATTACATTCAGATACTGAAATTAAGTAGCCACGTGAAGACAGGAATCACTTGTCAAAAAAATGCTCCTAGCAAAGATAAAGTCCTTAAAAGAAGGTTTGAGAAATACATATGTGAAGAGATAAAAATATATATAAAATTACGTTTCTTGTGTAAACTATTCTGTTAAGCTTTGAAACACTGTAGAAGGTTTTCTACACAATCAGCAAGCATTAACATTCCAAAAGTGATTGGATTTTCTAAGGGAAAAACATCTTCCAATATTTAGTGTGCTAAACAAATCTGTCACTATGGATCTTTTTTTTATTTATTAAAACTCTAGTATGTTAAAAAGAAAGACCGATATATTAGAAAACCTTTTGGGACAGAAAATTGACTATAGCACAAAACATTTGTTGCAGGACCTAAAGATTAATTTTCATATGAGGTGAAACATTAGAAGCTACATATACGTTGTTTCACAATTCCATGTCCCATCCATGGGACAACTCATATGGTGGGTTGAGGTGATGTCTACTAATTTTAAGAACAAAGAATGATTTGCATGTGAAAAAGCATTAATGATAAAGAGAAGAAATTAACACATGAAATGTATAACTGAGCACCAAACTTAAATGCCTTAATTATTATGATTAATATTAGTGTGAGAAACATTCACAATTCAAGCAACCATTACAATTCAAAAGAAGTAATATTATACAAGAATTTTTACAGTATGGATTAATTTCAGCTGCATCTTTCACACACAAAGTGTTTATAGTACATCCCTGAGCACTTCCCATAGGCTCATTTCTGTTGTTTTACCATTCACTTTGACCTACACATTGAAACCAGGAGTGTGCCCATTCCTTCCTTGTACCCTCATTACACTCATCCGTCATAGGTGCCCACAAGTCATTTTCATGTCTATCTTTTATCCATACTTCAATCCCAAGACTGCACTTCCCCTAAACCAAACCAAACCCCAAAAACAAAACCACAAACAAAAACAACAAACAAAAAACCCCAAACCAAAACAAAAAAAAACCAACAAAAACAAACAAAAAACCAAACCAAACAAACAAAAAACCACAAAGTTTTAGAGAACAAAGAAATAAAAGAAAAACATATAATTTATGTTGCTATGATCAAACTTCTACTATCTGCACTATACCTATTCAGTGGCACAATGTTCATAGTCAAACTGAAATAAAAATTCTTTCTCTGAAAAGAGCTTATCTCAATTCTTTTACTAAAATACAAATCTTTAGGTATTTTAAAACAACCAACTAAATAATCGCTGAATAAACAGGACTCTATCACATAACCTGAATATTACTTAACCCCCCAAAAATACCTAAAATATAATCTACATTACTTTAACTTTGCAGCAAAATTATTTAGTGTTCATTGTCTTTACTGTTTTGCTTTTAAAATCCTGAGCCACTTGATTCATCATACAATAAATTCTTGAGGCACGGATAGGAAGCAAAGTAGGAAAGCATTTTATTTAACATTGAATAACTTAAAAAAAGTTTTATTTTGCTTGTTAAAACAAGATGAGAAGCTTTCTATTAACTAGGCTGGGAAGCCTTAGGGGCCACTGAAAGCTTTTTAATTGCGTATTTAATTAGAAATGTGCTAGAGAGCTGGTGTTCAGCTTTTCTGAAGCTCATGGCTCTTGACAAAATGTCTGCTTTTAAGCCATTTTGTCTCTTGAAATGTTTTCTAAAAAGTGGGTTAAACACAAAGAAGCTTTAATTTTGCCTATTTTCACTTCAAAGCTGTTTTGTCAGTCTTACTGTAAAACCAAGGTGAAATGACATCTTCAAAAGTAAGGACTTTCAGGTAAAATAAATCTTCTAAAAGAAGAAACTTTAAAGATTCTAACAATTTGTTGCTCTGCCTATCCCACCATCAATAATAGAAGATGAAAGAAAGAGCAAAGAAGAGATTATGTCTACCTGTTCCAGGTACAGTTTGCAAAAGCAATCCTCCATCCAGTTTATCCAGTAGCCAGTGTCTGGAGCTGAAGCAAAATAAATTCATAAACAATTTCTTTATATTCTGGGTAGAATAATGTTGACAGCACTGCCTGGAGTTGTCAGGATGGACAGCATTTGCTCTGTACCCAGACAAGACATGACAAGCCCAGTATGTCTTCTGCCCAGTGCTTGGTCACACCACCTCCACCAAAAAAAGTTTTCTGACAGAGGTTTGCTTGAAATTTAGGTTGCCTCAGATGTGCTAGCTTCCCTGAGGTAATTTAATGGATAAAGGAGTGCAGCCCCAACAAAAGCTGACAGCACTTCAACCCTCAGCATTACAGGTATGAATACACATTAGTTATGCCTGGATAAAAATGCTTCTGAAACACAGGCTAAACAAGTAAAGCTGCTGACTTTTTAATGAAACACAGTCAGTGTTTCATAAGCATAGACTTTTAGAGGAAGAATGGAAAGCTTTTCTGTTGCTTTACATGATGAGCCCTGTTTTTGAAAGAGTGTGCATTAAGTAAGAAGTTTGGAAAATAGAAATACATGGAAATTTGATTAAAAGTGTGATAATGTACAATGAAAAGTAAATATATGCTAAAAGACAACTAAATAACATGTTATTTAGTACATGTACAGTTAAATGGGATGTGCAAATGCCTTCTGATATACACAAAAGACAAATTAATCAAACTTGACATAAGTGGTCACAAAGCTTTATAAGAGCATGAGAGTGCTAATGCATTTCCATTCTTTTATCACCTTCACTCAATAGCACAGCAGGAGACTTGAGATTTCCTGGAGTGTTATACTCAGATAACTTAATCTATGCTTTTCGTTACTAGTAAAATGCAACAAGTATTGTATATACAGAGCTTGTATTAACACCAGAATAGATTTTTTTTTTAATTTTCTGAGTGAATCACATGTTTCCTTCATAATAGTCCATATATTTGATGCTAGCACATAGCAAATGTATTTGAAGGGTAGGAAATAAAGTTTGTTAGAAATAGCTTCATTTGAGGAAATAGGCTTGAATATCATCCGAGATTGGCTCTTATGAGGCACTTTCATTCAATTTCTATCATCCATGACTATCAAGCTTATCCAAGATGCTATCTGTTTAGAATTATTTCAACTTTACCTTTGAATGTTCAAAGACTAATCTTTGAGAGTAATAACACTTTCAATTGTCTCCTGCTTCACAAAAATATTTTTTTCTTTTATTAGTTTATTTATTTATAAATGGAGAAGTTCTTTTATATCATTTACACACTATCTACAGTACTAGAGACTAAGTAAATGCTTCAGACTTGGCTATAGAATAGAGATAACTAATTCTGGTTAGCGAATATGTTCACAATATCCAGAAGTGACATCACTATTAGGGGCAAGAAGAGTATTCACATTTTTAGTCATGACCTATGCAAATTGAAGTTACAGATTTGACACAGTTTTTTAAAATTAGAGTAGGGTTCATTCATTCACACTTTTTCTTATGAAACTAGAGTTGTATACATTGATTAATTGGTCCTCTGTTCTTAAGACTAACACAAGTAGAGTTCAGTCTTGTCCCTTGCTACACAAAACTCTAAAACACAGGTGTGAGGTGAGATGAGTGCCACCAGTGATGTTCAGTTCTGTGCTTCCACATTAAAACCAAATAGACCTGATCCTTCACTAACTCTGTGTTTGGCATGGACAGAACCATGAGGGAAAGCTGGCTTGTTTAGCCTAAATCTTGTTAAAGCCACATGATGTGGCCTAGGAAGAAAAATTCTTTGAGGTAGTGGCTGATAGCTATGACTGTACCTCCTGTTGAAAGCACCTGCCAAAGGAGTTCCAAGTTTATGGACAGTCCTAAATTCTTACTAAACTATTGTTGATGTTAGATGCACAGACAGCCGCTACAGCTGAGAAAAGTCTGAACTCCTTCTAGTCAAGAGTGACTCAGTTTTTGCCACAGTATCTTTCCTTCTTCTCTCATGTTCCCAGGCAAAACTAAACTTTTCTAATATCATCTGGACAGGATGACCCTTTTAATTACATGCTTGCATATTATTATATATCATTATAAACTAGATATCACACAAAGAGAAATTCAAAGAAGGCTCAGGTGATTTTGTTTGGCTTAGAGTTTTCTGAGAGAGAGCAAAGAGAATTGTCTTAGCAATCCTTCTATCTAGGGACATTCAGTGCATCTACTGAAAACCCATTTGCAAAAATCCCCACAGACAAGTGCAGTATCGACAGAAAAGGCAAGTCCAATAAAGTTGAAGTTATCATCTGTCCCTATTATTTTCTTTAAAAGCTGTAATGAATGAGTTATCCTGCAAAAAAAAAAGAGAAAGAGATCCACTGGGTATTTTGTGTACCACAGCAGCATATTTAAGAATCAGGCTCACTGTCTTTATCTCAAATATTTTTAATCTAGATTGACATTTTAGAGATGAACAATGAAGAATGAGATACAGTTGAAAGCACTACAAATAAATGATAATGTTTTACTCATTTCATATTAGTTCCACATTCTTAAGCTTTTTAGAAACCAAATTAGTTAACATGTCTCTGTAGATACACTTAATTCATAAAACTTAAAATAAGAAAAGTCTTAAATGGAGCAGGATTGCAAAGCAGGCTGGCTGAATGCCATATTGGCTTGAACTACTGACATATTTTACCCAGCATTTCAACATTCAATTTTACAGCTACAAATGGTTACTATTCTGCTTTCAAATAAGCCCTGGTTTACTTTCAAGATAAAAAAAAATCACAATAAAACCCCCAAACAACCAAAAAACAACAGCTTAAAGGATTGTTTCAGGTTATTTAAGGCTTCCCAGATGAAATTATTCTCTTTAATTTGCAAAGAAATATCGTTTTTAAATTGAATGAAATCCTCATGAAAAATATTTGCAATATCTTCTATGGTTTGTTCATCAGATTTAACAGTATCCTTTACATGCGTTGGCATAGTCCTTTCAACATGTCAAAGAGGCTGAGCACCATTGCTTTCTGAATTCAGTTCTTCCAAACTGCTCTGGATAAATGCATGCTTCTTTCTTTCTTTTTTTTTTTTTTTCCATTTCCTTTTTTGTTTCCTTGTGGTCTGTGAAGAGACATGAAGACCTGTGATTTTATTTTTTTTCTTTGTTTTCCTGTGACTCATAAGACTGCACCAGAGTTTGTGGAGCATGCTTATATTTTTAACAAGTTCAGGGAAGAGGTAAGTTACTTTGAATGCCTGCTCATTGCTGAAGGAATTGTTTTCTAACATCAGCAAATAAAAGACACTAAGGGCATAGCTCGTTTGTAGCTGGATGAAGTCTATAGAAGATTAGAGGACATCAAAATTCTATATGAAATTTAGAAAAATTTCAAGAATTTAGAAGCATTTCAAGAAATTTAGACTTCTCGAAACAGAACTGAAATTAGATATGGAAACCAGGGAAAATTGGAAATGATTCACCATAGGAGGTGAAGCAGGGTGATACGGCAATGCACTGCATTTTTAAACAAAGATTTGGTTTATCAATGACAATTTCTGCATTTTTCTATTATTTTATTTTCTGACAGCACCCAACTTTTGTCTTTCAAAGAGAAAGGCAATCTGCTTCATATAATCTGAAAGAACTCAGCACAATTAGAAAGTCTATCTTTTTCTGAGAACAGATTGTCTACATCTAGCGAGGCACCTGGTCCTATCTAATAGTTTCTATATGTTCCCACTGCACAGATTGACCAACAGTTTGTGGCATGTGAGGTGGCAGTAGTCCCACCATCAAGAGATCAGCAGGAGTCCTGCAAGGTCAGGTACTATCAATCAGTTGATCACACGTCAGTAAGCACCAGGGATGCTGTTTTGCAGAGTCCAGCATTACCTTCTTGCAAAACAGGAGCTCAGTGGAATAATCCCACTTCCCCCATTACCTAATTCAATAGAATTGCTAGGGCAAATATAGAAAGCTGAGCACATATGTCTATATAAGTGTGTGCATACCTTTGCATGCATATGTGTGTGTGTAGGTAACTCCATACGTAGATCCGTGCATCAAGATATATTGCAACTGTTTGGGTTTTTTTTCAAACTCACCTCCTTGATATCAATGTAGATGCATACAATCCAAGTGGTGGTGTTGACTAACCATATCCTCTATGTCAAAATCACATCTGAATTCAGAAGGTATTTACAAGAAGAAACTCAGAGGACCCAGTGATTTGCTTTTCTTCATCAGTGTGCAGTTTTATCAGTGCTGGATTCCCAGCCTCCTTGAGGCAGTTGAGGGAAAAATACTTGAGTTTTAATTAATCTTGCATCTTCCCTATTTAGTTAAAAGAGAAACTACCTGATGTTCCACAACAGACAACTTACAAAATGTAAATACTTTATTAAAGTTGGTTGCAACATTTGTTGCTGGAATAACATCCTTTTGTTTCGCAACGCCACTTGCATTTCTTTCATCCATCCCTCTGGAAGTCTTGGATTTTATCATAGTTCTAAATTTCAAATTTGGCAATCTTTTTCAGGCCTACAGTCCCATTTTGATGATCAAGTCTCATGAAAGAATAGTTATATTTTCCTTTATATTCATTAATTATGCTCTTTGTCTAGTGGATATTATGCATAAATATAGTGGGTTAAAATATTACATTTATTTGTTGGTAGGATATAGGTCCTTTTAATATTTTTTTGTTGTTGTTTAGCTGGTATGTCATTTAAAACTTAGGAAAGTGTTGACTAAATAGAGAGAAACTTATACTTGCAATAGCATTCTAATGACTAATTTTCCCACCATGGGCCTAAAATACCTGACAGTTGCACTAATATATAGCATGAAATATAACTGTCATATAAATTGATGGCTTTAATCCAAAGCTGAATATTTTAAGATTATTTTATTCACTTTTCACTTGCTAATTCTCTCCTTATTTCTCTTATCATGCAATTCCAAAAAATTAAATCAAAATTATGTATGCATACAAATTTCACCAAACAGTATATACTAATTATTTACTTGAGGACAAAGTGTTTCTGGAGTGCTTCTTGAAGAAGAACCAGATGTTTACTATGAAAAATAAATGCTGTTTATTCTTGTAGGAAGTTCCAAACCAACATTTAAAGCCTTGGAATATCTTTTGCCTGAACAGCCACAGAGTGCCACAGAAAATTCATGGTCTCTGGACTGGCCTCAATACGTAAGAAAAGACCACACAAAGGAACTGTCACCCTCAAACACATTCACTGTGCAAGTATTTTAACCTTGAAATGTAGTTGAATGGGAAACACCTTCCTGCTTTCCTGCTGTAACTGAAATTTCAGGAGCAAATGATGCCCAAGCTTCTTAGCAGGACAAACTAAGGACATTATAAAAGAAAACATCAAATTAATAATCTGCATTCTATTAACACTACACAGGTTACTGAATTACACTATGAAACCTTACCCTTCAGGACTTTGATCCTACCTGAGACTTCATACAGAGAGCAAGAAAAAATGTAATTGTACTTGAAAAGGAATGAGAGTGATTGCTTATGCAAAACAAGTCTATAAAATTTCCAACTGTGACAAGTCTAGAAGCTGTGGTATATTTAGTAGCAAATTAATAGTGACATGGTCTTCAGACTTCTCTGAATGCACAGTGGGAAGCAACATCAATCACTTTTCCTGCTTCTTTCCACTGCCTCAGCTGACTCCAAAACACACATCTAATCTATTTATATCATAATTAATCCTGGCCTTTACTTAAATGTTACTCTTTTCTACTTGACATCCTCTGACTCCCACAAATGCATATTAAGATGCGTCAGAGAACAGTATTTTGATTGCAAAATACACCACAGAAATATTCACATGGTCTGCCTATGAACAAGTCTATGGGAAACAACATTTGTGATGTTACCTTAGATAAATCCTAGAATTATAGAAACATAAAATAGGTTGAAAAGGGACTTAAAGGTCATCTAGACCAAACACCCTACCATGGGACGGGACAGGCTCCATGAGATCAGCTTACTCAAAGCCCCATTTAACCTGGCCTTGAACACTTCCAGGGATGGAGCATCAACAGCTTCTTTGTGAAACCTGATCCTGTGCCTCACCACACTCACAACAAAGAATTTCTTCCTTATATTCACCCTAAATCTACTTTCATTCAATTTTAAACCATTGTCTCTTGTCTTGTTACTACAGTAACTGGTAAAAAGGCTCTCTCCATCTTTCATATAAGCCCCCTGTAGATATTGAAAAGCTATAGTAAGGTCTCTCTGGAGATTTCTCTTCTGCATTCTGAACAACTCCAACTCTCTCAGCCTTTCCTCATAGGAGAAGTTTGCATTCGTTTGATCATTTCTGTGGCTCTTCTCTGGACCTGCTCCAAGAGGTTCAATGTCTTTCTTCTATTGGGTACTCCAGGTGCACTCTCACAAGAACAGATGGATGGAATCACCTCCATGAACTGCTGGTCACACCTCTTTTGATGNGTAGATATTGAAAAGCTATAGTAAGGTCTCTCTGGAGATTTCTCTTCTGCATTCTGAACAACTCCAACTCTCTCAGCCTTTCCTCATAGGAGAAGTTTGCATTCGTTTGATCATTTCTGTGGCTCTTCTCTGGACCTGCTCCAAGAGGTTCAATGTCTTTCTTCTATTGGGTACTCCAGGTGCACTCTCACAAGAACAGATGGATGGAATCACCTCCATGAACTGCTGGTCACACCTCTTTTGATGCAGTCCAGGATACAATTGGCATCCTGGGCTGTAGTTGTGCATTGCTGTGTGCATTGTGGCATCCCAGTGGTCTCCTTGTAATGAAAGGACTGAAATCTCATTGGGTATTCACTGTTGATGAGAAGACTGCTCAGGGAATATAAATGTGTAGATTTTAGTCCTATCAAAACTATTAGAAAAAAAACTATCAACTGCTGTATTTCTAAATAGTACTTCTGAGAACAACCATACTTCAAAGACCTAAAAGGAGAACCTCTACTTTATGGTTCTAAACTCAGACAGAAAATACTTGCCTAGATAGCCACCTCTCTCTCTCAAGTTTTTCAGCAGAAGCTTTCTCAAATGTCACAAAAGGCTGCAAAGGTGGTGTTGCTGCTTTTTTTTTCTTTTTTTTTTTTTTACTCTTCTGAAATCCCACAGAATCTAAATCTAGGTGTTCAAAAACTATTTTAGTCTTATCATAAGTGAAAGGTAATGTTCTATAGTTGCCAAAAAGTTATAACATTAAAAGAGGTTAAGTAATTGTTTGATGTTTAGGCTATCCACCAGATCGACTGATAAATCTTAGAAAATAGCCCTGACTGGTACACTATTACATACTAGTGAGATGTATTCTCTATTAAAGGTCTGAATAAAATTCACCTGTTTTGAAATCTTCTTTTAAGAACATATGAATTTAAATATTTATTAGTTTATATATCTCTAGATCTGTAATCTGTATTTGAAATGCTTTTCTCTATGCTTTTTCTAAGATACATAAAATTAAAGGATTTTTATTTGCTGTATCCTTTATAAGTTACAGACTGTAGATCCTACTTAACACGTACACTGATAATTATTTAACTAAATCAAGAGCAATGTCAAAGCATTTTCTAAGCTGAAATGAGAATGCTATGGAAAGTCCATGCTAGCCGTTATTAAAACTGTTTTATTGACAGCAGTATTTGGACACTTTTCTAAGAATTTTATTTCTGATCCAGACTTAATATATTCAGAAAGACTAGTCTGCAGTGCACACATTCAGGGCAATGCACTGTGAATTCAATCATCATTTCTATGTCCAGAAGGGAAGAAATAAAATGTAATATAACAGGACACTACTTCACTACTCTAGAACTTGTTGCCATATAAAAACAGAAAGGTGATAAAAATGGATATCTAAATTTCATGAATTCCACAAATATTTTAAATGCAAAAAAAGGAATTTTTCTTCCTGCAAATACATTATTACTTGAGAGCATTCAATATTTAAAGATGCTGAATGTTCACAGCATGTCTGAGAAACCTCACACCCTCCCGTGAAGTTCATCATGAACTGAAAGATGCTCGGAATCTTGACAGAGCAAGCCAAAAGCAATTACTTACTATGAAATTTGTCCAAGTTCCTACTGGGGATGATGGGGAGTGGTAAGATATATTTTTATACAGTGGAAAGTAAGCTTTGTGCTTTGCAGACAGAATCAAGAAAAACTGTTTGCCTTGAGGATGTCACAGGCTACTTACAAAATCTTTCAATGTTGTACCTTCTGTTTAAGCCCCGAGAAGCAAAGATCTTTGAACATTAGGGAAGAGTCAGAAAATATATAAACTGTGTCACTGAAAAAGGTCAAGAACAGGAGCTTATGTTGTAAATGCTAGAAGTCTCTCCTGTTCCAGGCTGGCCAAGGAAATTGAGCACAGTGGCCAAGAAATATAGAACCTGATATAAATCACAGAAAGATAAGTTAAAATATCTCATTGCTTTCTCTGAGCCTTGTAGAAAGGCTGCAGTTGCCTGTTTAATCAGTCTGTTATTCTTTCTGTCAGTCCCTCTAGGAAACTGGAAACAGTTCCACATCTATCTGTAGACAACTTCAAGTTGTGCTGATTGATCACTATTTTTCTTAGTTCTCTGGAAACAAAAATGAATACTTTCATCTTTCTTTACAAAATAATCTCTGGTGCCTTTATGATCCTTCCAGGAAAAAAAAAAATGGCTTTCATGCAAATTGTATTAACTTACATTCCTAATGACTAGAAAGGTCACTTCAACATTCCTGAACACATATGAAAATATAATCACATTTTGGCTACATTAAGAAAGGTTAGTGTCTGTGAAGCTAGTGGAGTATTTTACTTTGCTCTAAAAATCTCAATTAATTTTCAAGTCTTAAGTGTTCTTTACTTTTCCACAGTTACACCATAATAAATTTTTACAAACCCATACATACTTTACTGTATTTTTAAAGTGCTGTGGTATCAATCAGTTTCTTCAATATTTGGCTTGAGTATGAGGTGTCCAGCATTTTACAAGATATGTTTCTTTGCAGTTTGCTATCTGCACATTTGTGAAGGAAAAGTTGAGATAACTCATTTCAATCTGGATACAATTCTCATCAAAATAGTCTCAACAGTTAGAGAACATCTCATTTTTTTCTGTTCTGAATCTGAAATTAGGAATTTAAATTGTTTTGTTTTTCTCCTAAATAAAACATTGACAGATGAGTTCTATATCTTTGTAAATACCTCATATGATCAATACTTTTTGGTTCAGTGTGGGAATTGAAAAATAGTGTGAAACTTAAAGGTAAAATTGAAGTAGAAATATTTGGCAACTAGGTTAATATTGTTCTTCAACTAAATGGTGTAATGAACAAAACAAGAGAGTAGTGTCTATTTTCCACCTTAAGGCATTTATGTCAGGTCACTAAGCTTATGGCATTGTCTTGTATCTCTTGTTTGTTTGTTGAAATCTTTCGGAGTTGAAGAACTGACATTCATCAGCTATATGCATTAGATCACAAGGAAAGTAACAGAAAGTGGTTGATTCCAATAGCCTTGAATATTTTATCCTGTTACCAGACAAAGTTCAGATGGTCATAGTGATGGTAAGGAGTTATCAATCAGTTAACTAAAATAAAAGATATTCTCAAACCATAAGACCTCTCTTACTAGAGAAATATGACATCATTGTTTATGAAATGTGATCTTATCAGATAAGCAGTATCTTATCTTTACTTCAAATTAGAACTAATAAACTCTTAAAATCAGTCTCTCAGTCACTGAGTATATCAATTCTGTTCCATGAGAAAAAGTGAGACTGAAAAATGATCTTGGGAATTCATACTACAGAGAAATTCAGATATCTTTGAAACCTAATAGCGAATATCATCTATGCACCAGCAATAAATATTAAATGCAGGTTCATCTTGCTGTCAGACTTGAAAATAAGATGTAAAATGAAATAAACTAGAATTTATTCATATTAGGAACTTTTTTTACTCTTCTGCCTACTTGCATACATTAATATAATAAATAGTGAAATAAAAACTTCTATATTGTTCATAAGCTAGTAGTTATTTGTTGTTATGTTTCTTTTGGCAGATAATTTAACTTATATTGCATTATATTTATGGTCTATGGCTGAATCCTGAATCTTAAGTTAATTGAGACCTTATGACAAGGTGAGGATGGACGAGACAATGGGAAGACAGTAGGATATTCTAGAGGTTGTTACTGAACCTCCTGTCTCCCATGGTAGTGGATCTTTAGAGGAGAAAAAAAGTAGTTCAGCCTAATGAAAAAGAATCTGCTTTGGGACACTGAAGTGATGGATTATTCCAGAGTGAGAGACTAAACATTTCTGAGAGGTGCACAAACAATTTTTCAACTTCTTTATCTTTTGTTCATCTTATTACATTTTGATTCTAAACCTTGAGAAAGAGAACATCTCCATAACTATTCTCAAACACTAAAGCCATTCAGATAGGGATTGGAGGTAGTCATGTCTCCTATCTGTGAGGATGACCTCATCTGAGTACCAAGTATAGACATGACACAGCTAATGGCACTCATTTAGCTTCTGAGGCATTTATCCCACATGCAAAGTCACATGCACAGAACACAATTATACTATGAACAAATGCATATGCATCTTTCACATGTGGCCCCCAGAGGCATAGTCTTTGACTGAAATAGATACATTTGGAAGAAGGACCTTTCCCACTAGCTGAACCTTAACTGCTAACACTATAGATCAGTATATCTGTTCTCTTGCTCTCATTTTCATCCCATTATTATATTTGCACTCCTACAATTATTCACAGGAAAAGAAAAAAAAAGGCAGGAGGCTATTTTGCAGAGCACAAGACTACTCTTTTGACTGCCAAGGGGCAAAAAATTATGTGGGGGTTACTCTTCTCAAAAGAATATTCTCAAGAATCACACAGTAATATATCATCTGTCTTTGTTTTGCACTGACAGCCAGTACTGCTGCTGGGTACTAGACTCACCGCTGCCGGCTGTGCATGCATCTACATTTGAGTATCAGTTCCAACAAAATCATTTTGAAGCATATCTCCCAATTTGCTCCACTTACTACACTCTGCTATCACAGAAACAAGAAAACACACTCTAGAGGAATGCCTAATCTTAGCACTAGTGAGGCCGCACATCAAGTATTGTGTCCAGTTCTGGACACCTTACTTCAAGAAAGACATTAAGCTGCTGTGTCATGTCCAGAAAAGGACAACGAAGATGGTGTGCGGTCCAAGGAGTAAGTCCTGTGAGGAGCAGGAGGGGGAGGTGGGGTTGTTTAATCTGGTGAAGAGACTCAGAGGAGCCCTTATCAATCTCTACTACTATATGAAAGGAAGTTGTAGCAAAATGAGGGTCAGCTTCTTCTCACAGGAAACTACCAACAGAAGAAGATATAGCCTCAAACTGTATCCAGGAAGTTCAAGGTAGGACATCAGGAAGAATTTCTACACTGAGTTGGTGGTTAAGTATCTGAAGAGGCTGTCCAGGGAGGTGGTGGAGTCACCATCCCTGGAAGTGTCCAAGAAATGTCTGCACATGGAACTTAGTACTAATGTTGGTGTTTAGTCAAAGTTTGGACTCAATGATCTTGGAGGTCTTTTCCAACCTTAATGATTTTATGATTCTATAGGCCGAATTTTCATAAGGGAACTAGTCTGTAGCAAACCACAGCATTCAAAGTCATTGTGAAAATGCTTTGAGCAATCAAAGGATAAATTCATTCTATATAATAAAGTATTATGAGGTGTGCTGAACCAGGGGTTCTGATGCCATCTCTGGCATCAGATGGCACAGTCACATCTTGGCAGAGAGTTTTGAAAGCTGAATTAGCTGTGTCACCTGTGCTTGAGTCTCACCCAAGAACAGGACAGCATTTGGCAGCAGCGTTATGCAGCCATAGACTATACTCATAGAACTAATGTCTTTGCTACCAGTCTAGAAAAAGGGCTGTGGTCAAATGGCGCATGTACCAGCACTCCATTATATGACACTGCCAGCTAAAAGAAATGAAAACAGAGCATATGAGTAAAAAATTTGTTGTCACAGAGCAGGGAAGTCACATGGAGAGTTTCAAGGCTATTTAAAATATACATATAGATGCACATATATATAAATAGCTGTGTTTATATATAAATTAAAATAGTTTTACTTTATATATGTGTCTATGTATAAACATGTGGAGAGATGAGAAAGAATGGAATGTTGGCTGATTACATAGAGCTATTCAAGGGAGTAAGGACACAGCAGATTATGAAGGATGTTATGATATACTATAAGTCAATAAAATAGGAGATGAACTTCACTGTAGATTATTGCAAAATGTAGCATACATGAAGAAACTATTCCAGCTTCATATATTAAAAGCTGGGCTTGGTGATGACTATTACTACTCAAAATCAAGACAGGGAATTTCATAAAAATATAATCTCAGTGCTTGGCAGAAGTCAAAAGAAAAAATTGAAGTGTAAAGAATTCTTAGGAAGAAAATTAGATATATAACCGGAACATTATGCCACTGTGCAAACTCAATGTCTGCCCAACAGTTGTGCAGCTTTTGTCCCCTCAAGTCTGAAAAGGATACAGGAGAACTTGGAGGGCTACAAAAGCTAAGTTCACCTAAGTGTACATTATAAAAAAGTGCAAAACCAGTGGTTTTAAGAGCATAGACAAGAACCAGTTGTTGTCTGTCTTACCCGTTGTAGGGAGTTGTAATGTAGGAAATGTTTTTGGTTTTATGGGTTTTTGGGTTTTTTTTTTTTAAGAAAAAAATTGACAATGCCCATAGGATAGCATAAATAACTAAATCTGTATGGTCATTCTCAAGGCCTCTTAAGAATATGGATTCTTGGGAAGCTCAAATTCCTCACATAACCAAAATTCAGCTTAAATTTCTGTCTAAAGGCCCTCTGAATTTAAAAGTAATGATTTACTGCTTTCTAAATCAAGCTTGTCTTCAATAAGAATCCAAAAAGCTTTTTATTTTTATTTTTTTCCACTTTCAAGGTCAGATGTTTGGAAGGAAGACAGGCAAGAAGGTGTTCACAGAATACATTTATTAAATGAGTATCATAAAAAAACCTCCAGACTTAACTACTATTTTCCTGAAGAAGGAGGCAAGAAGAGTTGTCAATGTCCTTTAGATAAGGATTTGGTGCTCAGGACATTGACACAGTACTAGAGATATTCTTGGTTTATGTTCTTCTCTGTGTGAGGAGACTTAAAATGAGAGTGTCTATTTATGTGCTTTACATTTCAAATACTCAATCAGCCCTCAAAGCTGAATGCAAACTCCAGATGTCCCAGAGGAAAGTCATAAGCATTAAATTACAGCCCTTTTTTGCTCACTTTTTCTTTATCCCATCTCCTTTTCTCCAACACAGTGCAGAATTGCTTTAGACCAAGTAGAAAAACTTCAGATAATGCAGATAGAACTCCTCGCACACATTCCTCGTTCCTCAGCTTATATTGCTCCAGATAGAAAAATCCTGCAGCCCACAGGCTGTGCACTCACTGGGCAGCACACAGTTTCAGAATTTGCCTCACTTGTCTTGGGCTGAGAGAGTTTTAGTCTATATCTAAACTATTTTAGCTTAAACTGTGTTTTGATATTGCAAAAGCCCAGCAGTCATTGCCTAAGAAGAGCCCTGTTGTGCCAGAGGAGAGCAGAGGAGGCTCTTCTGCATCTTTCAAAATTTAAACCAGCAGTTAATGAGAAGAAAGTAGATTGTTTTATCAAAATATGTAAAAAGTCATTTGGCAGGTGCAAGATTGCAGTGAAACAGGCCCTCAGGACCAGTACTGGACTCCTCCACACAAATGCCTTTGGACACTTGATGCTCTGCTTTGTTAACTCATATCTCCTCCTGAAGAAGAAAGTCTCCACTGACCTTCAAGTTGAGGGAATGTTTGGAAGAGTGAACCTAATGACAGAGGGAAAATAAGATACAGTAACTTGTTCTGTGTAACAGTTTAAGAGCTCTTAGAGTTACTGCGTTTGGACTAGTGCAACTGTTTAAGTATTTATTAGACAGTTATTAATCATATTTACAATAAATTCTTGTGTATGTCTACATGGGGTGTTCTATTTCATACTTAAAAAGATGTTGTTTATAACAAAAGTAATGGTTACTGCCCCATTTTTTGAAGAAAACATTGAGGCTTTGCAAGCTGTAATGACAAGTGGAAGAAGATGCTAATTTGCAGTGAGAAAAATACCTCATCCAAAGAGGACAGCATTTAAGGTACATCCTGTCCTTATTACTTTGCCTTTGAATTTCCAAATGATGTTCATGTTCAATTTTTGACCCTTTTCTAGTATACAATTTCTCCTTCTTAGTAAGTTTTTGTGAAAAACCTGTTCCAGCAGTTGATCAATTAACATTTAATATTGTGATGCTCAGTATGTTTCTCTTCAGTTTGGCCAGGATTTCTGTAAATATTAAGAATTTTCAAAGAGCCTCTGTTACAATTTTTTTTTGAATGAAAGAAATACCAAAAAATAATTCTAGGTTTTCTTTATAGACCTTTCAATGCTCTAAAAAATAAACACATTTGCAGAAAACTCATCAGGTCCTGTGTTATGCAAGCAAATACGATCTAATTGCCTCATTTTGTAGTGTAAGTTTAAAAGTTGGTGATAATAAATGTCAGTATAAAAAGAACATCCAGCTACTTAACAAACATATGAGTTAATTAACTACTAGTTCTCTTTTTAAGAAATTGCTTTTCAAAATCTGTTACCAGCAGTTAACAGCTGGTATATTAACTAATGGGGAGAGACGTTTCCAAGGACACAGATAATAATACAGAAAAAAAAAGCAACTAACCGTAGTAGAGAGGAATCTTTTCAGAACACTGCTGATATTGTGCAGGGTAGGAAATATTCTGTAAAACAAGAGTGCTTTGCAACAAGCAACACTGCAATATAGCTATGTAACATCATTAAAAAAAAAATAAAAACCTCAGTTACAAAAGTAAAAATAGTTTTATTAAATTTAAGATTTCCTCTTTTTCCAAACATTTCAGTTTGTCCCATAATTGTGGGCATTAGTCAGTTCCTAATAAGAATATTCCTTTACACACACAAAAGATTGTTTTCTTGAATAACAAATGGTGGTGTTAGTTAATTGACATTGGCAAAAGGTGAACTTTGTGTGGTCATTTCAACAATGAACCTAACATGTTTTTTATCAAATGGAAAGGGAAGTAAAGTGAAATATAACTTGGTATACTGAATACAAAGTTTGGCGCATCTTAGTGATTATAGGAAAATGAATTTTATTTAAAATTAGTACATAGGAATCTATATCCAATGTTTACATGAAAAGGGGGATAAAGGAAAATAAACTCTAATATTCTTCTTAGAATTGCTTTAGGATTTTTCTTTTTTATTTTGACCCTTTTTTAATTTATGTAAGAAAACCTGAAAATAAAGCTGTGTAAGAACGTCTAAACATATTACTTTAAAGCAATACAATGTAGGTGTTTAGTCTGTTTAAGAAAGTATGCATTCATATGAAAAAATAAATATAACTTCAATTAACATGTCTTCACCTTTAAAACAGGTCTAAGTGAGTCATCTCACCACAGATTTCACAAATCATTTTTTTTTCCCAGGTTCTGCCTCTGGCTCATTCCTTGACATGAATGAGTTACTAAGGAATTGTTTATTTTTTAAAAAAAAAAAAAAGTCTGGCTACACTGATTATTCCTGCAAACAAATAGACAATGTGAGATGCTCAAAATTAAATCTGACAGCAATTAATTATTTTACCCTGTTATTCATCCCTTAACACATCTGAAAGTAACAGAAATTGTAAAAAGTGCTAAAAGCTAGGTGAAAGAAGGAGAAAGGATAGAACATCTGGAGTGATGACATTTGTCATCCCAAGTAACTGTTATACATGATGGAGCCCTGCTTTCCTGGAGATGGCTCAATACCTGCCTGCCCATGGGAATTGGTGTCCCAATTCCTTGCTTTGTTTTGTTTGCACTTGACTTTTCCTTTGCCTAATAAACTGTCTTTATCTCAGCCAATGATTTTTCTCACTTTTGCTCTTCTGATTTTCTCTCCATCCCACCAGGGGAGAGTGAGTGATTCAATCAGATGTGTGGGGTTAAGCTATGACATTCCCTCTCTTTGGGAGTGTGAAGTATTTGAGAGGATTACTTTCTTTAGAATTGATTTAGGCAAAACAAAAAAATGATGCAATATTATTAGATATCCATGGTACAATGGCAAATCCTTCTTAGGAAGGCATTTATTACTGTATAAAACATACCAAGCTACCAATTGTTTTACTATTCAGTGATGAAATGTTTGGATAAACAATTCCAAGGTTAGTATTCCATAAACAACATCACTGACAATTTAACAGAGTGCTGTGACTCCTCCTAGCTCTGTTGATTGTGAGTAAAAAATTCTAATTTCCCTTCAGAGATAATTGAGAAGATAATTTCACATTCCATTGACATTAAATTGGAGACTATGTGAAAAGACCTGAGAATAAGTAAGTTTAGTTTATTGGGTTTTATCTTTATAATGGAAATTTTTTATCTGTTCTCACTCAATAGTAAAATAATGAACTTGCATGGTTACTATCTTGGAATACTGTACTATAGGATCTGTGTATATGAGTTCATCTATTTGTGCAGAGAAAAACAAAAGAAAAAGATAAAAGTTATTTTTCCAAGAATGGTAAAATTAGGAAATTAAACTCCAGATGGTAATCTTCATTGGGCTAGATGTTAATTTCTCTACAAAATGGTCTTATAAGTAATAACTATACAAGGTAGTCCTATTTTCTGTAAATTTTCTAATTTTTTCCGTGGAAATATCAACCAGTTTTGACAATAAAAGTTGCAATGATTAGGTGGGACTGAATAAGTATCCTTTGCACAGATGAAATCAACACTGATTAATTTGTTTTCAAATAACTGAAAGTACAGAGCTTTACCTAATAAGTATTCTGGAAATGTACTATGAATTTAGTATTTGAATAGATAATTTCAGTGGTAGAGCTGAACAACTTAATACAAATTAATGGCTTTGGCAACATTCTCTTTTCTTTATCTGGAATGCTTCACTTCAGCATGGACTACAATGGTCTGTTTTGTTTGAGGTTTTGTGTTTGTTTTGGTTTTGTGTTTTTTTGGTTCGGGGCTTTTTGTTTTTTTTTTTTTTGTTTTTTTTTGTTTTTTTTTTTTTTTAACATCTACATTTCCCTTCTCCTTCTTCCTTATTTTGCCTCAATAACTGTAATGTATCTGTGGGTTTAATCTTTGGTTTTTCAAACATTCCAGTGAAAAAAGGATACCTTAACACAGATTAAGGTTATGGCAATCTCATCCTTTGCCCTTATTCTGGTTTCTCTTATATCCAAATCACGAAATCACAGACTGAGTAAGGTTGGAAAGGGACAAAAGTGGGTCACCTGGTAGAACCTTCCCACTCAAGCATAGGGATCCCAGAGTACATTGCACTGTGTTCAGACTGGCACAGCAACCTTTTGCAAAGTTGTTGCAAAGTTCTTTCATGACATATAGAAATAGTAAAAAAAATCAATCTGATGATTCTGAAGTTGACAAAGTAATTTTAAACTGCCACAAAAAATGTCTGGTTTATTCCACAGCAGTAATCAAAGTATTAAATATCAACTGCATTATACTAATATGAAATTAAAATTGGTGAATAACACTTTTAATTAAAAACATTTAAGACTGTGCTTTATGAATGCACTGATAGATCTGAAAAATAGTTTATAAGAATGCCTAAATAATATATACTGATACACACGATACAGGATCAGTTAGCAAAAGACCGTGCCACTTTTATCAGAAAAGGTTAGAAGATTGACAAGGTAATATAATTTTTAATATAGAATTACCAGTTAAAATTATTGATGAAAATTATTATGATTTCAAATCTGAGATATGGAGATAGAGCAGTTAAGCGTGCTTTTAAAAATTGTCTTTATCAATTAGATTCTGTTGTTGTCTCAGAGGTATTCAAACCATTGTTCTAGCATTTCAGTTCTTCCTATTTTTTTGCTTCGACTAAAGCATAACTTTTACTTCCTAACTCTGGATTTTATCTCTATTTTTCATGTTAAACTAATTTGCCTTCTTTTTTTATATTTCTGAAAGCAGTTATGTCAGTCATGGTAGCTACCACTAACATGCACATACCAGGAAGAATTCTGAACTAGACACTTTAAAGTATTAAATTCTCTGATTAGTTACTTTTGAAGTTAACACTGGTGCTGAATTTTATTATTGTCGTTATAAACCTTATATATGGTAAGCATACTTGGTACACTCCAATTAGCTGTGTAGGAGTGTGGTGTCATTCGTCCTACTGAATGTTTCCATGCTTAAAGACATAAAGGAGTCTTTGACTACTCCCACACAAAGTTTTAAAGGTTTTAAACACCCTTTACTATAATATTTGAGCCTTTCCCCCTTGCATTATCTATAAATATTTATTATTGGTGTCATTGGTGACATCTATATCTGCTTTCTAATCCCCAGGCTGAGATCACAAGTCCATTTCATATCTCCCAGGGGAAGCAATTGGCCTTCAAATCAGGTAACAACTGCTGTGACCTGTCACTCTCTCAGGGCTGGTGTGTGTTAGAATTCTCTAACTTGTATTCTTTTTAATTGAAGCAATGACAGCTTGGTTGGTTGGATCATTTTCTTCTATCAAAAGTCTATGTAGATAAAAATGATTCCATATTCACCGTTTTGCCTTGACTTTGAATTTTCATCACTTTTTCTTTTGGGAGTTACAAAACCACAGATTTGGCTATTTCCTGCCTTGTATTCTTTTAATTTCTAAACTCTGTGGAGCAGGCCACTCATTTTCATTGTGTAAGACAAAACCTGCATAGTATTGACAAGTGAAAGAGTTGTGTGTTGACACTCTGTTACTTGAAAAGTACAGAGGCTGAGAAAGGCTGGACTGTGTGCATCCTGGTTGAGCCCAGGTTAGGCTTTGCATTATACTGCAATAATTTGGAAGAAGTTTCATTCTCTCAGTGAAGACCTTATACTTTCAATTGTATATATAACCTTCAAGTTTTTTGGTGGTAAAAACAAAACCCTTGTGGTGTGGTCTGTTTCTCTTAATTTTGTAAAATAATGCAAAGTATGATCCTTACAACAGTGAAGAATGAAGCCTTACAAAACGTCTTTGTTATTATTTTTTTTTAGCACATACAAATAAAATATTGTATGTTTTACTGTGATATTAGCTGAGAAGCAGGTGGAGAAAAACAGGTGTCACAAGTTGCATGCAGAAGGCTCATATGGGTAAAAGAATAGTGCAAATGTAGTCTGTGGACTCCCCAAAAATTAAGGTGAGTCATGTTTTACTTCTCTGTGCTAAAAAAATTATATGCACTAGGTAGCTGCTTTTCTTGAAGTAATTTAAGTTTTATTTTTGTTTAATTTCACACAAAGTAATTCAGCAAGAGGCTTTTTTTTTCCTTCCTCTTTACACTGTAAATTAGTACTTATTGACAAACAGTGGGAGAACCTCACTTCATATATTATGTAGATTGAATAAAAACAAGATGATCCTAAGAGATATTTATTAACTGATGACAAGAAACAATTCCTCTGATGATAGAAAGGTAATAGAAAAAGAATCACACAAAAGGGTATATATGAGTGTAGAATTAGTACTTAAAAGCAGTGAAAATCTTTCATAATTTTCTGATGCTATGTGTTACATGATGAGGTCAAAGGGTTTTGTTTCACCCCTTGATTTCACAGGCTAGATGAGGCTCTGCAAATCCCCATCCTAGGTAACATTTTTAGCTTTTTTGTTTTTTTCTTTTTTTTTTCAAGTGACTGTAAAGTCTTCAAGGAAAATAATTTTCTCATGTTTCCGCAGTTTTTGACAGTAATGTAATTATTGTGTAATATTAAGTGAAATGTATTTGGACTCAGATAAGAGAACTAGGATTTTGGATATCTGTCTGCTTTTTCCCTTTGTTTATTAGAGGTTTTAAACTAGTATAGTAAAAATGAAACAATAATTCAGGGATTTTAGTCTCAGATCTGTAGTTTAGTTGGATCCAGGAGCATATATGTCTTCTTTCTTGCTAACTTTTTTTTTTTTCGACTCCACAAACTTCAACAGAAATGATTGATAAATTTTCCCTAGAAATACTCTAAAGACTAGTCACTACTGCACCTAATGGGTAAAGTGGGTAAAGATCTCCATTTTCCTCTGTAAGTTACATAACTGCTGGCCAATTCATAACTGTATTTATGTTTTCAGTGCAGCTTAGTTGACCTACAGGTAGTCTGTCTACTTAAATTTTTTTCATACAAGAGCTAGAGGCAAGAAGATAAAAGGCCCTATCCACCTATTTCCTCAGAATAAATACTTCTAAATACACTGGAAGTCAAAAATTCTGAATTGGTAGAACTGGTAAGAATACAGTTTATAAGAAAAGGAAGAAGAAATTAGTCATGTGAAACATTGAGATTAGTCTTTTATATGACTGTGAAACTTACACATTGTCTTGTGTGTAGATTCACACAAGTAGCTTAATCATTGCATCATAAATTTGCACATGTTGAGATGTTAGATTAAACCTAATCTGAGAAGTCCTAATTTCATAGAACTTGAAAGCATGTAGGAAAGCTGTGGAAGAGTTTAGAATATTTGTACAGGTCTTTTTTTGTAGTTAATTTGTTGTCCTTTGTTTACAAACCAAGACACATGTAAAGCCCTGTGTTTTATTTTGTTATTCATTGTAATTTTGCTGCCTTTTTGGATCTTGCAAGTCTTCTTCCAAACTTCATTCCTGACACTAAGGAGAGCTCTGAAACATGGATGAATGTTAGCTTTGGATACTCTCACACAGGAATCAATTAATGTGATATAACAACTTTAAAATTAAGTCCTTCATGTCTGCCAAATGGTGTTATTCTAGAAGTAGCATTCCAGATAAAAGCATTTGACATAAATAATTAATCAATAGTTAGAGCCTTGACAAAGTTTTACTGTCTTCCTATAAAATTGTTCTAGTTCATAATGTAGAAGGATCATCCTTCAGAGGCTTTAAAATATTTGAATACATTTAAGAGTAATTTCCAACAATTCCCTGGATTTTACTCCCTCCATCCCTTAGCAGAAACTATTAATTTTCACATATGTCTTATTACAAAATGTTTCATAAGATACATGTCAAGCTGTTGTAAATTCTCAAAGTGTTAGAGTCTAGCCTTCTGCTTACATATTTTGGAGATTTTCTGAAAGGTCAGCTAACTGCTTCAACTCTAACCTACTCTTCACAGGGACCTGGCTGGCCACATAGGTCTTAGACTTTTCCTTCTTATTGAGCTAGGTTTGATATGTATAAAAACATGTATGTACTTCCCAATATACTCATGTAACTATTTAATTTAAACCCTCAGTTTTAACAGTGTCTTAATTTTGTGCCTGTTTTTCTAATATACTTTTCTATATATCATTGTTGCAATGCAAACGTTAATAAAAATCTCCAAGCAGGTGTTTTTAACAAAAAGCAGTTCATATTACTAAAGGATAGCACTTTAATGGTCATATTGCCTAAAAACATCATCTTTTGAATACGAATCAAGATTGCACAGCTTTGATACGTTTAAATACGTGTACTTCATCTTCTTTCTGTTCTTCATTAAGCTTCTAACAGAGTTAAAGTTCCTTTTAAAGCCCTGTTGACCTACTGAACCATTAAGCAGGGAGTGTGAGTTCATATCTTCTTCAGAATATACAGGGGTTTTTTGTAAGATTATGGAGTATTTTCCTTGTTTAATCAGGCAGGAGGTGGTATGCTTAAGTTAGTAAATCTAGTGTTTGTTTTGGTCCTACTGACCACTCTTCTGTTAAATTCCTGTCTGATGTTAAACTTGTTCTTTGTCTCTTTGTCTTTGGTCAAGTATTCAGACATCCTCCAGATACCTAGCACAGGACTGGATGTTATTTTCACTGATGTTTTCCCTGGTAGTACAATTTTGGGTAGAAGATGATCTCAATTACTCCATCTTTATTCTCAAGATTGAGTGAAACCAGAGCATATCCTATATTCTGGAATTTCTCTTTCTGTTTATACTTTCCATTGTTATATTTAGGAAAAGGATTGCCTTTCATTATAAAACAGCATAATGGGACACCAAATCTCAGTATAAATATCTACAGCAACAAATTTTAAATTAGCTGACATTAGGGAACCACTTCCAGTGAATAATTATCGGTATCAACTGCCATTGAATAGCTGTAAGACATGCAGTTTGGCATCCAGGAGTCTATTTGGAAGAGGCATGGTTCCCCTGAGTTCTTTGTTATGGTTGCCGACTGTGCAGATGCTATCACAGCTGACAGAACTGGCGAATAGAACAGAAGACTAGCCATGGATAGCTCTAGACAACTAGTCTCAAGCAAATTAATAAAAGACCTTAGATTCTCCCCTAAGTCAGATAAACGTAAGCACCACCATCTCAAGATAGTTGCTATATAGATCAATTGCTGACCTTTTAAAAACAGTAGTCTCTCTCTACATATTATTTATAGAAGACAAAAAAATACCTTTGTTTGTTTTATGTTGGGTGGGGTTATTTTCTGAACAGCTAAAGAAAGTGATATCAACAAACCGTTACAAATTTTCTACTAGTGGAAATTAAAAATCAAACCAATAAGGAAGATTAGGAAAATTAATTTATAACAAATACACCTACCTCTCAGCCCCCAAACTAAACATGAAGACTAAAGAAACAGAATCACAGAGTCAACAAGTTTGGAAGAGACCTCCAGGATCATAGACTTCAACTATCAACCTAGCACCACCATAAACACCCCTAAACTATATCCCCAAGCGCCACATTCAGATGCCTCTTGAATACTTCCAGAAATGGTCACTCCACTACCTCCCTGGGTAAATTATTCCAGTGCCTAATACTCTTTCAGTGAAAAAATGTTTTCTAATATCTAATCTGAATCTCCTCTGGCACAATTTATGGCCATTTTATCTCATTCTTTTACCTGAGATAGGGCAGAAACTCCAACCTCGATGACAGCTTTGTGCAACAAATCCTAAGGGAGCTAACTCATAAAGATGCCCTCCTTGATCTTCCACTCAACAGAGTGGATCTCATGAGTGAAGTGGACATTGGCGGTTGTCTTGGCCACGGCAAACACAAAGCAATTGAGTTTAAAATATCTGTTGATAGGAGGAAAAGTGCCAGCAAAACCTCAGCTCTGGAGATGAAAAGAGCAGACTTCATGCTGCTTAGTAAGTAAGATCCCCTGGGAAAATGTTTTTGCAGGTAGTGGGGTCCCTCAGTGCTGGTCACATTTTAAACATCTGTTTAAACATCACATTTTAACATCACATTTTAAACATCTGTTTCCTGTTCCTCCTAAGGACACAGGAACAGGCAATTCACAAATGGACCCTGCCACTATATTACCCTCTTCATCCAGCCAAGGATGGAAACTCTCTCTAGCCCTCCTTTTGCCGTCAATGTATTTATAGAAATTTTTTTCAGTTGTCTGTAACTGCAGTGGCCAAATTAAGTTCCAGTTTGGTTTTGATCAATCTAATTTTTAACTTATGTAACTTCATAAAATTCTTGTAGTCCCTACAACTTACCTGCCCCTCCTTCCAGAGATGATACAATTTTTTTTCCCCAGAGTTCCAGCGTAAGTTTGCTGTTTACCAGGCCAGTCTTTTTCCCCACCTGCTTGTCTTAGGGCACATGGGGGCAGTCTGTGCCTCTACCTTTAAGATTTCCTTCTTAAAATGCATTCAGCCTTCCTAAACTCCTTTGCCCTTCAAGATTGACTCCCAAAGAACGTTGTCAATCAATCTCCTAAGAAAGCCAAAGTCTGCCCTCCAGAAGTCCAAGGTGGTAGTTTTGCACGTGCCCCTCCTTACTTCACCCAGAAGTGAAAACTGGAATTTTGTGGCCACTATGCCCAAAATGGCCATTGGCCACAACATAACTCACCAGTTAACATAACTCACAAAAGAAATAAATTGATTGGCTCAATAAAATCACCTGCAGACATTTTTATACATTTGATCACTAGCAAATCATGAAATATGTTTAAAGCAAGATTCCAGTAAGACTAGCAAGTCCACCTTCTCAATTGAGAAGACATTACTGTAAACAGAGAAACAGATCACCAATCTGATACTCTTTTTGAGAACATATTTTACTGATATTGTTCAATGGTATATGTAGACAAACTACACACATCAGTTTTGGTCCTCATAGCAAACTTTGCAAATACAGAACACTGACTAAAGGAAAAAGCATTCAGTAATCTAGGCACAGAAACCAATACTAAGTAGTAATCAGAAGTCATATGTTTGCTTGGAAATTGCTGAGAATACTGCTTTGCTTCAACTGAAGAGAAAAATAAAGTAGGCAGTAAAATAGTAAAACCTTTTTCTTCTTAGGTCCAATTGATCTTAGTTTGAAGAAACAGCAGCAGAGAACAATAAATATCATTCTTCAGCCTCAAAAATATCTCAAGAAAACTCACAAATATTAGAACACCTCCTAGGATTACCTAGATAACATAAGTTGATTCAGATGGAGTTATTGGGTTATGGATGCATAGATTTAGACTCAGATTAACAGTAATGAAATATGCCTACTAAGAATAATGGTCCTTTCAGAAAAGAGTACATCTAATCAAGTATGTTATGCACCATTGAGTTTTTGTTCAAGGGGCTTGCTGTTTAATAGCTGTTTGGTGGCATTTGGAACTGGATGCAGCTATTAAACAACGTAAAAAGCTAATTTGTTTCTTGGCAGGAGGAGTTAGCCCTTTTGCTCCCATTTAAATTCAAATAAAATGACCCTCAAGTAAAATAACTACAGAGAAGGAAAGGATATGCATGTGATAATAAGGAAAATGACAGCCTATTATTTGCAATCTCACAATCTTCTGGTAGAAGATTAAATTCAAAAGAAATGTAGATGCACTTCCAAGTACTCTGAGTCTGAAAATACTCAGAACAAAATATGGAAAACAGGGACAAAATCAAGAATATTGTCTGCAAATAAAATTTTGTTTGGGTTATTTTTCATTAGTCTAATTAATATACAGTGCAGTACAGCTCATGATAGTACATCATAAAATATCACAACAGCATAAAAACTATAGGATGGGAAGATGTCCCTGGCCTGGCACCTTTATTCAAACAAAGCCCCTCTTAAATTAGTTAAATGTGATATAAGAACAGTATTCATAAGAAGTATACAACTGTTTCATTCAATAATTATAAGATTTAATGTGATTTTTATTTGGTTTCACAATATCAGGCTAGAGTACAGTATCTAGATGTAATTAAATCAGTAAGACAATTAGCTTTTACTAGAGATTCAGAAACAAAGGAATCATTCCCAGTAGCTTCTCTATAAAATAACAAAAATATAATTACTACTGGTGACTATGAAAATCTAATCACTTAGAGGTGGTCTGCAAAGACAATTTAAAAAGTTATGGTAGGCATTCCACAACTGTTACACCACAGTAATTTATTGCATTACTTTTTGGGAAACTGGAGATTCATCTGACACCAAACAGACACAGATAAACAAGCAAACACAAATCATTCTAATATGGATTTCAATCCAATGGTTAATTTAACATTCTAATCTAAATATATCAGATTAATTTTGAGCAGGAAAGTCATATTCAGTTGCCTAACCTTAGGTATCTAATGTCACTTCATATATACTAAGATGTTCTCTCTCATCACCATCTGCTAATTCTAATGCAGCTTGTAAAATACTTCTTTTTTCATATGCCAGCTCTGTTTTAATAGGCATCCTGGAGCTCTAAAATGGTCCAAGATATCTTCATTTAGACAGCTGAAGTGAGTCCAGAGTGCCTATTCATCTATACTGCTTATAAAAAATTAAAAATGCCTAGCTCATAATGATTGAACACATCTGATCCTTCTATGGCCCAGGTTAAATATGGATAGTTGAAACTGCCTCTGAAAACTCATGTGTTTGATTTTGCCCTGGAACACATAAGAAAATTTGTAGAAGACTAGATTTGTTTTTTCTATCTGTGTCTACCTCATGAAAGTGAATCCACCTGATCTCGCTCTGTATGCCAGTCTGTCTAAAGCCCAAACTGACAGGGATAAGTCTGTCTCTACTGTAGATCACCTGAAAGTATGTGACTGAAATTGTGTGGAAGGGTTTAGTGCTCTAATATTGTGTAAATGTGGATGCTCATATAAGCTTCAGCTCTACTCTGAACATGTTAATCATCCAGCAACTAAAGTTTACCCCTGGTTTCTTTGGATATATTCACAAACTAAACAGGGACAGACTGATTTTACCACTGGTATGAAATTTTCATATTGTTAAATTGTTAGCATTGCCCTTGACTCAGTTTTAGCCCATCCTAACTTGTGGTTTTGAACGAATGCTCAGGCAAGCCAAAATTTGCATGTAAGTGATATTATTTTCAGTACATAATGTGGTTATGTGTAGGAACTGTGCATTTCTTGTGAGAAAGCAAAGGGAGTCGTTGGCCAAGGCTGGCAGTTGTGTGCTGTAAGATAAACAACCTTACAGGCCCATGAGAACTGAAAGCAGGCTGGATGAGCTCATAGACCTAGCAGCCTTCTGCTAATAGCCAATGAGTATTTGTTTATGTCTATTTCCACCAGTAGCTTTAATGCACGTATTCTCAGGAATACTATAATTGTAGAACTTTCTTTAATAAAGTGAGTTTTGCTGTTAATTCATATTGGATCGTCTGCAATTCTTCACAAGCCCGGAAACCTTCGACAGTTATGGACACCCTGTTTCATCAACATAGATACAAACCAGGCCCTGCAGTCTATTGATAGGTTCAGACGGCTGCCTCTGATCTGTTTCCTTTACTAGTATAAGCATATGAATAGCATAGTTCATTTTGGATCTTTTCAATTACTTCTCTCAAAAGGCAGTGTGGACAAGAGTGTATCAGTTTATGCTCCATACTCTGTAGTCCTCTAACTCTACTCCAACAGGCACTGGGCTACAGCTCAGCTTCCCTTCATTGCTGACACTCCAGACTAACACCATCCCTAAATAGTGCTTATGCCATAGAGTCATCACATGTGTCCTGGAGGAAATGAGGAAACCCACAGCCAAATACCATAAAGACATTCAGACTGGGCCTCAGAGTTGGGGAGAGCAGGCTCTTTCTTATGTAACTGTTCACCACAGTTAGTTATCATTCATCTACACTGAATTATGCTGTTTCAAAGGTGTGGACTGCCTCTTCATTATGCTTGTAAACTATTGTGATGCGCACCACAAAGAACTTGAGTCAGTGATTTTTTTTTTTTCTCCCCATATTTCAAGATTAGTATCTTTACATTAGTCTTCCTCCATAACTTAAATGAGAACCCAAAATATCAAGATTACAAAAAATTAAAGGTTTCAAAAAATTCTATTGAACAATATCATTAATTTCCATCTGAGTTTTTTAGAATTAAAAGAAAATGTAAAGAATTAGGTAGGGAATGCTTCAGTCTTCAAGGAGTTGCACTAAGACATTTCATGCATCCACCCCCTTTCATGTGCCAAACACTTCAGTCAAACTATGTCTAAGATTACTATATGCATATATATATATTACTATATGCATATATATATACTAAATGCATATATTCTCATTTGCATAAATCCTTATGAACCCATATGGGACAAAAAATGCTATGATGGCCTACTACTGCTATTAGCCTAGTCGATAGCATTTATAGCATGGTATTTTCTTCCCAAGTGTTTTAAAGGATGTCTCCAAATAAAATTTTGTCTGAGAGGTGATTCTACAAGATGGTTTTTATTAATCACCACTTAAGTCCTGGTAGCAAAAAAGTGCTAGGTCTGCCAGCTCACAAAGCTCAGAATCCATGCCATAAATGAAACACCATGCTTTTTGCCATTTAATGAGAAACTGACATTGAAGAAACCTGTTGAAGAATAAGTGCTTATGGGATTTACAAGCATTATTTTAGAGACAGATATCAGAAAATACAGGTTAGTTTGGAAGGACATTCAAAACAACTCATTCATGTAAGAAGAAACCAAGCACACCATAGCATCCCCTCTATGACATAAAAACATTTCACATATAAGATGTTCTTAATTTTCTTGGTCCGTTTCAGTTTTGTATAAGGCTTTGAGAAAATGTATGGAGTATTGTATTAGTAAAGTGGTAGAATGGTAAATTATTTAGATTTTTTAGTTGTATATTGTTATGGGAAATATGATTTCTGCCATTGTAAAGTATTTACCTCAACAGGTATACATCCAAGATTTCCCATCCAAAAACCCAAGGCATTTCTAAACACATCACTTCTGTTTCAATACGTAAAGGAATTAAGCATAGTTAACATGGAAAATATTTTTCCCATATTTTCAGTGAACTTTTGCTGAAATATATTTTATTATTTATTCAAGAATTCCCATGCATGTCTTTTTGAAGTGCCAGGAGTGAATAAGCAATTTTAGCCACTTCAAATTCAAAGGAATATGGAAGTCAATACCTCTTTACATAGCAAATCTATTGTTTTCTAAAACATGAACCACTTGCTAAATAGTTTCAAGTTCTTGAAGGAAGTAATTTCAATATGAATTTCTCTGAAAGGTTCAGAATACTTACAATAAATCATTCCTTTCACAATTATTTAAAAATACCAAGAAATATTTTGACAGCAAAATACGTTGTTTGTCATACTGCTATTTATCACAACAAATGAAATCAAATTTGGAGAAAATCAAACAGAATCCTATAATTCTCATTGTTCTGTCATTTTCTGTAGTACCTACCTTAATTTTACTTAAGCACTGTTCAGTGAATCCACATAATGTGTAAATTAAAATGTTAAGTGGGATAGGCAATTTTAAGATTCTGACATGATCAGTAGGAATCCAATGTCAGCAAAATGTGAAAGAATTTATAATAATTTTTAACTGTCAGTTTTAATATTTTTATGTTTCCATTTAGGGATGTTTCTGCCAAACTGCAATTTCAAATGCAAGAGAATATATTATCTGATAAAAGTCACATTCATTTAGCACATTACTTGAAGAAGCTATGTGGCTCCAGATATTAATGCTGAATACTGGATGTGTTCAGCAGTCACTCTTTTAAGGATTTAATCCAATGTTCATTCTCATAAATGAAATAAACAAATGAGCTTTCTAGAGAACTTAATTAGTCCACCTGGGAAGAGAGAATTTTTTTGCTATAAAACATAACATCCTGGGATCTCATATCAAATGGCAGCTAATAACACTCCTAGTTAGGCATCCTGGTCTGAATCTGCTTCAGTTTCAGTTGTATTTCCATACCAAGCAGAGTCCAGTAGCAATCCTATTATAACTCTATTCTTCTTCTCTAGGTCATGCCCAAAATTAACCACAGATGTGACATCTTAGGATGCCGACACTGAATCCCATACAGATAGTATTTAACTGTCAGTTCACTGTCAGGATCATTTTGCACTATCCTCAAGAGCTCCCTTCAAAATAAATCCATCACAGAAAAGCCCACTCCTCAGCAGCGTGGGTGGAAACCAGCTTGCTATCCTTTGGGTTTGGACCAAGGACCAATCCCCCGACCTCCTTTATTTAGCAATATCATCATAACTGCAGGATTCTGCTGTCTCTGAGACGTATACAGTGTCACGGTATTTCAGTACATTTCTTCCACACCCTAAAGGAAGACTCAAGAATATTTCTTTCACTTGGCTTTATATCATCAGCAATTTTGATTTTATATAGAGAGTTTAAAATTGGACTTTTTTTCTGGTGTCAAGTTACAGCCAGAATCCAGACTGAAGAATACAAAGATGTTGAAACACAATATAAATCTAAGTGAATTAGGTCAAGAAGCTTAGATTTCTTCTTTCATCAGGTCTTCAATAATTTCTTGGTTCTTTGTGAATATAGTTTCTTTTATTTATTAAAAAATGTAAAATTATTGGTATTTTCTTTTTGCTTTTCAAGATGTCTGGCTATCTTATTAATGATTGTATTGTACAAATATTGTCATCTCAATTCTGCTGAATTAAGGTGAAACTGTTAGCAGAGGAGAAGCCTATCATTTTTTTAATTAGTGTTTGAATCCTCAATCTGAGAGTCTTGACAGTCCTCTTATCAGGACTTAACTGGTGATTGCTAGAAGCCAAAATACTTGATTTAGAATCATGTAGAATAAGTAAAAATAGAAACCAGAAATACAGAATGCTGTTTTAAGTAAGTAAGAATATTTCAAAGGCACCTAGAAAGTTTTTACTAATAGATTATTTATTTTCATACTGAAAACTACTTCATAGCTAGTCACCACTCTTATGATGACATGTCATATTTTGATACTGCTTTTTCCAAATTAATCTTGCCCTCATATCTGTTGACCATTTATTCCAGTGTAATCATGTTGGGTATTGATTAATAAAAGTCACCATGGAATTTAAATTCTAAACAAGGGAGAAGTTTGTAGGAGCTTTTGCCAAGACAAAATGTCAATTTAAATTTTTCAAATGCGATGGGTAAGACCAAACATTGTGCTCCATTTTAGGTCTGACTTTTTACATGACTCTTGTCATGTAATAGATGCCTTTTCACTGTAATGAAATGTTCTTTAATTGTAGATAGAAACAATCTATTTGAGGATTTCACTTTCAGTCTGTGTTCATGGTACTTCAAATGATTAAAATGCAATAGTCTAAGAGATAGGCAGCTGTAAGGATAAATGTTTCCCCAGGAATGTTTTAGAAAAGGCAAAATTGCCTGATTCTATGAACAATTAACTAGAACAGGCATATAATATTACAGATATTCATTTCTACTCCATAAATATACTTTCTATTTTATCAATTCTACATTTTAAAAGATGCCTATGATACTCACTGCTCCTACTTTTGCTTTTTAACAGCAAAAATTGAGGGCTTGCACTATCAGCCTTCACTTTTGTACATTTCTATCCATCACCCTCCTTTACAAAGGTGAAAATAAGTAAACTGGAGTTTTTGTTTGCAACTTCTAGAAAGCTGTTTCAGGGAGTTGTCAGTCTGATAGTGTTCTACTTTTACACAGACCAAGCAGAAAAGCTATATCCACAGAAGGAAAAGATATTAATAATGTATGTAAAAGTAGCTGAGAGGTACCATGGGCAAAATTCTTACATATGATCAACATATTTATCTCTCTGCTACTGAAAAGTGTATTAAATATATCCAGTTGTTTGCTTTTCTTTGTTGCTCAGTACTTCACACATATATGTACCCCTGAGCAAGTGCAGTGATACAGACACCTTATGTAAGAGCATGTTATTTTGCTTACAATATTTTTTTGTCTGTAGTAAAACACCTCTGTACCATCCATATAGTATCATACTACATTCATTTCATCTGAACTGATATTTTTAAGTAAAATTTGTGCCAGATTTCCTTAATATGTTAGTTCATTTTGTCATTTTATTGAAGGGAGAATATTTCCTGCTTTTCCCTTTAAAAAAAAATATTTAAAAATAAAATAGGAAGAACTGGCAATACAGAACTCTCTTATGCTTCAAGAAAGAACAGGAAAAAATATATATTACTTCAATCTATCACAACTTTTCTTTCTAGATCCCTTCTTTCTACATGCAATCAAACATGCTAAACAAAACCAACACCATAGCTGTCCTAAAGGAATAAAGACAAGGATGAAAGGATTTTTGTCTTTATTCATATACTGCAGTTAAAATTAATTAAGAATTAATTTGAGGTTGTCCATGATCTGATCACAGTGCTTCCTTCTGATTTGGTGGTTTAGGATGTAGAGCAGCATAACAGATGTCCTAGCTTTATATAAAAAAGCATCTCTACCATTTATTTCTAACAGTGTCAAGAAAATCTGCAGGGAAATGTCGAGGTCATATGTTTGATGTTGCATATCGGGTGAGAACTGACCTTCTAGATAGATATCATCAAGCCAAGAGCCTTAGCAATGTCCTTTTTACTTGCTTCATAATCAGTATAAAATAAGCGCATGAGAGGATTGAGAGCTGATGTCTGTCACATCTGAGAAGCAGTAATAGCTGTCATTACATCTGCCACTGCAACTAAAAATGTAGATTCAGCTGACAAACCATCTAAATTTGGCTGAGGGATGGAAAGCAACTTGGTGGATCAGAAATTAAAAATACTATGATCTTTTATTTTGTTACTCCAAATTTATGCAAGTACTGAGCTGAATTCAGCAAAATACACTTGCAGAAAATGATAAAACAGCAAGTCAGGCCCATATATTTTACTATGAGAAAAGAACTGAATCTCTTAAAATATATCCACAGTGAAAGACAAATGGATGTTTGGAAGAAATTAAACATTTTTTTTAATAACCTTATTTTTTAACACTACTTTTTCCATTGTAATGTCACATAAGCTTTTAAAGCCATTTGTATAAGTATGGTTTAAAAGGCCTATACATTTCAAGTTGTCATAATTTTAAGTATCCTACTGTGAAGAGTCAGGCTGATGGACAGTCATTTTAAAGACCCTTATTTCAACTTGGCAAAGAGATAATTCATGCTTTCCAAATGCTTCCAGAAAACCATCAGGTGAACAAAACTCAACCGATTTTAGAGCAATATTATGTCCATTTAAATAGAGACTCTACTAATTTAGCTCACTGAGAAACATTAAGTCTATAGACTTTCAGCTATATACCTACAATCTGACCATATCATATTCAGTAATTTGTTGTCATGAATGAATGCTATTTGAGGAGTTATGGGATGACAGAAGTACTTCTCTGTCTGGGCGAAATATTTCTTAATGCACATGTGGAACATTAAGTTGCCTTTTATCTCTCTCAGCCGTGCTTTAAACCTAGCAGAGAGAACACATTAACCACAAAGTATACCAGTTTACAGATTTTATTATCTCAAAGGACCAGAAGCACTAACTACATGTAAACCCGATGTCACAGGTTACAACTGTAAGCAAATCTTCATATTCTCTAAAAGGATTTCAGTGAACTCCAGAGAAGAGGACCACCCTAAAAAGGGAATAGCTTGAGTGACAGATGGGGTAGTGGAAACAAAACAAATGGAAAGACCAGCGGGTAGGCCTTAGACATGCTTGTTTTGATAGTATTGCATCACTATGTTTGAAAGGCATTTCTGATAAAAATCAAGCTACAGCATGAGTGTTTACAATGCTAGCAGTGAATGGAAATCCAAGCCCCGTAACTCTACCTAAGCACAGAGAAGTGAGTTGTCATTCAGCCTAAATAAATAGCGTATGGTATTGAAATGCAAAAGTCCAAGAGGCAAGGAAATCAGCAGCTTTTCTGTAAGGGTTCTTCAAACTAGAAGGAAAGGAAAGAAGTTTTGAGTACACCTCTTGTGTAATGAGTGATGGCATTTATTTTTCAATTTTTTTTTCCAATTCTGTGAATATTCTTTAAAATTAAATATAAAAAAAATTTTATTCTTAACTACTTAAAATATGTTAGTATGTATTTTGTAGTTTTCTAGAGGGGCTGGAAGAGTGCGGAGTTGATAGAGCCATGGCTAAAAAACACAGGAGTAACATTAGAGACAAACAGTGATGACTGCTAGTAGAACAAGGATGTTCTCTAGTAGAAGATGCTGCGCACGTGGGTACAGCTGAGAAAGCAAAGTCCTACTAAAAGGTTTTCAAAACCATGAAATGTAAATGAAGGTTATGGCAGGAAGAGTAAAGTCAACTGATGATTAATTGATAGAGGAAAAACTACAAAACTATTACAATTATATATTAAGAATTATTTATTATTGCCCCTTTTATTTATTTATACATTTGTTAGGGCTTTTTATATCCTTTAATTCATATATCTTTAATTCATGTCCATGCATGGAAAACTTTACTATTTGAGTACCAAAAGCTTTATATGATTATCCCTAGTCTGCCTGAGACGGTGTTTTAAGAACAGTCCCTTAAATTTTATTCCAGCCTCCATTATTGCCTGTCAATTCTTGGCAGAAGGGTTACACAGTCTTTTTTTACAAAAAGGATTATATCAAATACAAAACAAATCCAATTATTAGATTGATAATATCCCTTTTAAATTAATCCATGAGCTCCATAGGACAAATCTGGATTTCAGTAGTTCTGCTTAACTCTCAATCCTTAGAGTAAAGAAGTATTATCTATTCAGTGGCATTTGATACAGAAAATATTCAGCCATGTAGCTGATGCAGGATGAACAAAGTCACTTGCAGGTTAAAGCGAATATGGATGCAATGCTTTAAAGATAGCCTGCCTGATTTATATATCGATTAGGGTCAGAAAATAACCTGATTTCCAACATTGAAATTTCCTACACAGTACTTAATATAGGTATTAATTAAATGAAAAATATAAATTAAAGAAAAAAATAACTGGCATAGATTAATAAATATCTGCAACTGAATATACAGAGACAATATTGTATATAAATGTTGAGCACTGTTTCACAATTCCTGTTGAATTGTCTTAAGTGTTTGAAAAAACTTTGCTCTGAGTAGTGTTCACAGAAAGGGGAGTTTCAGCCCAGTTGAGAGTCCATAACTTAGAACTTTAATAAAATGATTTTTAAGACAACAGGATTAAATGTTGAAGAATCTCTTGATGAGTTAGAGGTTATATGCTAGTCAGTGTCTAACCATAGATGTTGGCAAAGCCATCAAAGGCTTTTAATAATGCATACAAATCACAAGTCTCTGTATCAGGTGTAGTAATATTAAAATGGTAGAGAGCAGAAATCATTGCACAAAAGAAAAATAAAACAACAACCATACCACACACACACACACAGAAGGGCAACAACCAAACTACAAAGCAAAACTGGTTCTGAATAATGAATTGTATTTTCACTACTTTTTTTAAGATGATGGTTTGGTTCATTTCTCTCCCTGCCATTTCTTCAATAGGTGTTTAAGGAACTAAGGGTCATTTTTCTCACCTTAATAATTTCCCAGAAGAATACCTCATTATTAAAAAAGTATTGCCATTTCAAGTCGTTGAAGTAAGGAATTTTATATATATATCCACAAATAGATTCTATGGACAAATCAGATGTCAGAAAAATGTTGGAAATTGCAAAAATTAAAGTATTGGTTTTATTTCCTTGAAAGTACTAATTTAAAATTCAAGACTGAAGATTCAAAACAATTTTTAAAATACAAGTTAGGAAAAAAATTGCCACGAGTGAAATGCACTGATTATGCAATAATTACTCTACAAATAAAGAGAGATAGTCTCTATAGATGTATATAGCTGTGCTTTTAAATCTCTCATATTTTTGGAACTTAACTTTTCAGTATTTAACAGTATGCTTGACATATAAAACTCAACAGAAAAAATACTGTGTAAGTCAGTGTGAACAGTTTTTTTCATCTAAAATCATGCTTTGAGATCTTAAGATTTTTATGCATATATGTCTCAAAGGGACAAGATTCATGCCTGCTACAACTCTTGTAAAAATTTATCTGCAGTAACCACATCATAGTTATGGTGGAGTTCTTTTTCCTGGTCTCAAAACTTTACTTCAAACTAAATCTTCAGATTTCTCTTTCAGTACTTTTTATCGAGCATCATTATGACTGTGATCCATGAAGCATAATAAACTTTTAATATTCCCAAAAGGGGAAATGCAAAATATGAATCTAGCTTGCTAGAGTGATGAATATCTATGAATATATAAACATTTAAAACTATAATGATGTTATAGAGAATAATATATTTCCCTAGTGTATATATTCAAATAAGAAAGACTGGACAAAAGAGTTATCTCACAGAGAAGATGGGAATTGTGAACAGCTTTTGAATTAAATAGTTTCCCTAATCTGCAGCAACCTAATAAAGCTTCTTGATGAAACCAATTGCCAAGACAATCTCTTCTGTGCAAAGTCTGTGGCAAGTAAGTTTAGACTTGAAATAAGTGAAAGGATCTTCTTTCCTTTAAGAAAAAACCTTCCCCTTTTCATTCTGCTATCCTTCTGTGCACATTTTAGTGGGCAACTTTTGTCTCATCATATTCTCCAGACCTCCATGGCATTAGAAGTCAAGCTAAAAACCTTATTGAATTAATTAGCACCACATAAAGAATTTAGTCAGACTGAGGAGTAGCATAACACTCATATTTAACCCAGTATGTGGGGTAAAAAGGAAGAAGCATCCTTCCCTTCTCTACCCCATCTCTGGTTCTAGAACATCCTTCTGTGCCCTACAAATCTAGCTCTAGCTAGAAGGATTTTGTTCATATTTACCCCTCTCTTTAGTTTCTTTTCATCCTGCTTTTATTGACACATAGTCTGAAGCTACATGACATACTCATTTAGTAATACATCTAATTAAAGAACAGTCTGGGTTTTTACCAGTGCACCAAGTTCAGGTTTCTTATAAAACTGGGAAATGTGTATTCAGAATTTTTCTCATGTACCTCAGAGACATCCTTGGTCCCACTGAAATGAAGAAAAAAAGAAAAAAAGAGAAAAACCTTTAATTTAAACTTCTACAATTTAGACACTACATAAATTTGTTTAAGATACTGTCAGAAATTATTTGCATCAATGAATTTTACAAATCATGTGTCTGACATTTGTAACTTAAAATACTTTTACTGGCCTGAAAATTTTTGCTGGTTCAACAAATATTTTCTATTGCTACTTTTTGTAATCTTTGGAAAGTTTTAATTGCATCCCCTTTTGCTACTACCTGACACCATTATGCAAGTACTTTATGTGATGATTAAATCATATACAGATTCAAAGTACAGTACAATCATAATTGTACTTTAAGAGAATTACAAAATATGCTGAGTTGGAAAAGACTCACAAGGATCATCGAATTCCACCTCTAGGCCTTGCACAGAAATGCCTCAGGAATTCCACATCTGCCTGAGAACATTGTCCAAATGCTTCTTGAACTCTGTCAGGGATGATGCTGTGACCACTTCCCTGGGGAGCATGTTCCAGTGCCCAACCACCCTCTGAGTGAAGAACCTTTTCCAAACCTTTTGACTAGTTTCAATAGATTTATAAAGAGAAAAATAGAAGAGAAATTGAAAGAAACCCATAGAGTAATAAAGATCCTTCTAAAGGATATATCTGGCACATCAATATTAAGAGATGAGTACTGATAATTGTCATTGAGATTTTGTAAAACTGATTTTTTCTTATAATTTTTCTTCTCAGATGCCTGTAAATGTACCTGTAAGTTCTCAGTCAACTTGGTTGGTCAATTTAAGATGGAGGTTTTCTTTCACATGAATAAAAGCCCATGCAATTTGCAGTGGAAGAAAGACCAAATATGATCTGACCACTATTTAATCAACTAATGTTTTTGAAAGATTTATAAACCCCAATCAGTTTAAAAGCTTTAAAACAATTTTGAAAACTGTCTAAAATTATTGATCTGAATCCCATGAAGTTAATGAGCCTTGGGGTGTTTTTAAATATGAAAAGCATATATGGCACAGTTATGAAAGATTAACTTGTATCAGACACCAAAGAGAACTGCACATATAAATCGTCATACTTACTGTCACATACTTATTGACATATATAATGTCAAACTTATGGAGATTATGGTAGGACATTCTAGAACTAAAGACATCCTGACATCTTTTTTATCTCTGTAGCTTACTGTCTTGACAATTTTTTAATTGATTTCTATATATGGGCAAAGACTAGTAGCTATTAGTTGCTAAGCATAGTAAGCCACATTCAGACCACAATTTCCTTACATCTCTAGCCATTCAGGGGAGATGATAGTTGTGCATGTCTGGAGTTAAGTCTACAGTGATATTTCACACTTTGGATAACCATGTCACTAAACATATACCAAAAGTTTATTAGTTTTCATGTTGTGTTGTGGAGCAAGACTGATTTTACTAGGATTAATAATTGCTCCATTTAACAGTCTTTTAATCACAAAGCCTTTTTGGTTCAATAAGATGTGAATTTCACTAAAAGGGTGTGTCTCCTATAATTGTTATTGATGCTGTCATTCCCTTTCCAGTCAAGCATAAACAATCCTGCATACCTTACATCTTAAGTTATTATGTTTCCTTTAGAGCAATTCTATACACACTTCCATGTAATTTAAGGGCAACTGAATCTATTAAACTGCCAATTCTTTACAAAATTATGATGTTTTTCTTTGTTATTCTTTCCAGGCAATTACTAAAGAACTTCAGTAGAATTTTTGCTGGACTTATGCGTTTTGGTTTGGTGGGTGTTTTGCTTTGTGGGGTGTGGCTTTTTGTGGTTTTTTTTTCCTTTGGTTTTTTGTGGGTTTTTTTGTGTGTTTTGGTTTTGTTCGGTTTGGGGTTTTTCCAGACTTTTTTTTTTTTCCCCTGGAAGAACAGGACTGTAGAAGACATAAAATAAGCACTTGCTTATTACATTAAGCGTCACTTCTACCTGGCAATGACAATTAATTTTACTCAGGAGAGATAGAAAGAATTGTTGGAATACTATTACAGGCAGTCATATAAGAGTTATCATAGTCGGGACAAAATACCCTCTTATTTTCCTTAATTTAGTTTTGCTTTTTAATACCAGATATTCAATAGGACCAACAAACTGGGCCTTAAGGACATTATTTTTATCTGTGATATTTTTATTGCAAGTGATTTGCAGCAATCATGTAAAGTCCCACCTCTTTTGTCAGAAGGCACATAAACACCAATCACTTCGTTGTTTTCAAATTGCAGTAGTTGAATTTTTATTGGTAATATTTATTCACTTTAGTCAGAAAACCTATATCCATGTTCACAATCTTTCACAAGCAGAATAAGGTTCTGAATATTGGCTTTCCTTGGTCCAGCTGAACACCTAGAAACATTATCTATAATTTTCAATTGCTGCTAATACATGGGCCATAACAAGCCCTGACTTCCTTAAGGCAAAAGGGAAGGCAATTAGAACTTCCCAAAACTCCTCTGATAATAAGAAAAATAAACTGCTTAACTTGCATATATTCACTGTACCTTAGGTGTTGGGATATGGATAAACAGGGTGGGATTTGTTTAATCTAAATTAGAATAAACTCAATACACATATCTATGTGCGACTTAGGCATCTAAATTTCCACTATAATTAGTGGAGATCACCCACACACTCAGGGTAGTCTAGCTTCATGGTAGATACGTGAGCTACATTCCCAGCCTCATAAGGAAATACACGGTAGATATATTAGGCATGACTCGGTTCTCTAAAAATTGATTTCTAATACTTTTTTTGTACTTTATTGCATCATGTCTGATCTACAGATGCCACCAAGAAAGCCACAGGTCTTCCCTAATTTATGTGGTTTATCTTTCAACCATCTGCACATGCCTCAGAACTATTTGAGCATCAATAATGATACTAGACAGATATGTTTAGACAGGTGAATCCCTCATGAAGCTATCTGAATATGAAGTCTGTTATTCTGGCTGAAAATCTCATTCCTGTCCTCATACTGTTTTAAATCAGATATTAGAGCATGAGGAGTTCAGTCATACTTTTCCAGAGCACAGCCTGACAACGCCTGTGTTCTGATGACAGATAGCAGTGAACGCTTATAGAAAACTGCAGGAAAAAACTATATAATGGAAAGCATACTGAGGAACTACTGGTAGACTCAATTTCAATCTTCTTTACAAGACATTTTTAAGGCACAGATAAGTCAAATGTCTCTGACAGTGACTGTAGTGATGTAGAATTAGTGCCTGGGCTTGGCTTAGATAATTTCTTGAGGTGCATTCTTATTTTAGCCATATGTTACTCAAATGGTAGATGAAGGGACAGCAGAAATTATGAGTAGGGATTTATTTTTGTTTAGAGGCACTTTTTTCTCTTTTTTTAGGTAGAAATGTATAAAGCTTAATCAGATAAAATACTTGCCACACTTGAATAATATAAAAAATGTTCCAATTCTCTGAACTTTTGTAAAAATGTAAATATAACTAATTAAATTTTAAAATTCCTATAGAGATATAATGCTTTACCATTATTCATTTATAAAATTAAGGTCTACTACAAATCCTTGGAGTTTCTGAGAATCAATAAAGATTGGTCTTAAAAGAAAAATCAGCAACAGATCTGGTCATAATAGTTATTTATACACATCATTCCTGGAAACAGAGAAGGAACTGACCAAACACTGATAGCTGTTTTTTATTTCCTTACTTCAAACAGATGTTTAGACCATCTTTAAGGCATTATTCATTTGCCCATGCAAAAGAACTTAAGAAGTTGTCAGAGAAGTTTTTTGGATTTTGGTTTTTTTTTTTTTAATTCTAACTGGCATCAAGACTTCACAAATGATGTAAAACTTATTTGGCCTCTTAGGGACTGTATCAGCTAAATAAATTGCTTTCTTCTTGCCACAGGATGCCCAGCCTAGTTTTGAACATAATTGCAGTAGACAAACACGAACTACAAAACAAAATGTTCTATTTTTATATATGCATAAATTCAGCCTCCTTTTATTTGTGTCTGTTCTGGCTCATAATAACAAATCTACTCTTTTCTCCTGGAAAATTATTTATGGTTAAACAGAGAAAATGCTTATAAAGGGATATGGGCTTTATAATTTGAACAGTTTATGATTCTGACCATGGTTTCACCACACAAAAAAGATAAGGATGAATTTTCAATGTCAGTGCTCATAAATATGGAATCAATTAAGTAATGTTGTGCATCATTTTAGTCACAGACCATTCTGAATTCTTGATTCAGTAACCATGTTTAGGCTTCAAAATCCCAATTTTAAAATCTTCAGCAGCAGAAATATAGCCACTAAGACACCCTCATCAAAGCTACTTAAAGAATTGGAAAGTAATCTTTTAGGAATGTGTTAGTCAGGACTTTTATAATGTTCTCATCACCTCTACTGATTTTCTATAGCTGGAAACCGCCAGTTTCCTCCTTTAATGGAGCATCTCTGTTTTTTTTTTTTATGAAGACAAATAGTCTATCTTTGAAAAAGGAAAAAAAAATTTGCATTTCTATATACTCCCTTAATTTTCATTCAGAAACTGAATGAACACCACTTCTTTCAAGTCTTGCTTTCACCACTGTAAACTGGGGAGAAGGGTGTCATGCTCTTTAGTCAGTTCTGGCTCAAGATGCTTGATAGAGATCCATTTTATCTTTTTAGTTAGGTAATATTAACTACTCTAAGAGAACATATGTTTCTGTGCTATGCTTTCTTCAGAGCCTTCTCTCTGATATGAAGTTCTATTCAGTATAAGTGTAATTTCCAGTAACATAGCACCAAAAAAGAGATAGCCATGTGTATTGTTAAATGTATTCAAATTCCAACAGATCTTTTGCATTCATTTTGACATTGGTTTATTAAGGGGTATCTATGTACCCTGAGAGTGAGTAAAGCAACTTGTAAATAATTGCAGAAATACAAAGAGCATTTTTTCCCTTCTTATGAATCTATATGCTCTTGTAATACCTGCCAATAGACAGAAAGAAACTATTTTGCAAAATTAGAAAAAAAAATGTATTGCCTTCAGGAATTAAAATTTTCTTGAAATCTAGGTGAGGCTGTCACCCTGTCTGATATTGTATATATGCACATTTGCATGGTTCCGCATTTAGATCTAGCTAACTAATCTGGCATCCCTATCTGCAAATCAAAGAGATGGAATCTGTCTTTACAGCTGGTTAGGATAGTAAAGTCTTTGCTTTAAAAAAAACATACTTGGGAAAACATGAAATTTATTTTCTGTTATGTCTTCCAGTAGTGCATCTAAGAACCACTTTGGACAAAACCCAGTCTGTTTTACAGTGAGAAACGGCAGAATTCACTGCCTGTATGTGACAAGTTAGCACATTCAACATTTGATTAATGCTGTAACTTTCTTATGCCTTTTGTAAATTCACCCAGCTTCCATTACCCCTGACAGCTTGGTTACCCACTAGATCAGGTGGTTTAGGCCCCCATCCAAATTAGTTTTGTGTGGTGTTAAGGAATTACCACCAAAAGGAGAAAGTACAGAATCAAATTGCTGTGATCCTGAGGTTGGAGAAGGATTGGAATTAGTAAAGTATTCACTCCAGAAGAAGAACCAATCTCCCAGCAAGAAATGAAAGACGATCCTGTTTCTTCATATTTTATAGCTTATTAGAATAAGTTAAAATGTCAATTATTACAGTTCTGTAATTCCTTTTATGGCCCCTTGTTCTTGCTTGGTCCAATGTACCCCTGCAGTTGATTGGTTTATATTTGATGAGTTGCAACTCAGCCATATAAGGTTATCTCCTCTCCTGATCTTCCCTATTTGGTCTTGTTCCTTCCCTCCATTCCCATGTATTGTTAGTCTACACCCAAGTTCCACCTCCCTTCTAGAAACTTCCCTCAGATCCCTATATAAGTCTGATGCCAGTTCCCCTCTCCCCACAATAAACTGCCATTCCTGCTTCACCCCACTGGGAGTGTGCTGTCCTTCTCTTCCCCTCTAGGATCGTGACAGTTTTGAACACTTCCATCTTCTCTGGGCAACCTGCTTCAGAGTGTCACCACTGTCTGAGTAAAGTGTTTCTTCCTAACATCCAAGATCTTGGATCAGCTGGACCAGATGTCACAAAAGCACAGGAAGGAGCAGGCAGGAAGGAGACCAGGTTAAAAAAGACAAGAGAACAATTATGGATATTGAAGACAAACTGTTGCAAATGGAGGAGCCTGACACTATATTTGTTTCTCAAGAACAAAGAACACAAATCTGTAGGAAACTAGGAAACTGTAGGAAACAGTCAATTTTTTGAAGATGAGATAATTTGCTTTCTGTTTAACACTATACTTCTTTACCCATTCTGAGGTGTTAAAGCAAAAAAATCCTGATCCTTTTATGGTAATGCCCTGGCCACTTCTGGTAACTACAAGTTATGAAGTAAATTCTCTTTATGTTTAAATTAAAACAGAATGCGTAGATCTGTATATTTATTTTATAATTTTCTTCTATCTGTATCCATGATGAATCGTGTCTAATACCAAAGAGCATTTTATTTCTGAAAATATCTTACTGTAAACAGAGAGTAAGGTATGAAAATCATGATCATAAGAAAGATAAAAGGCTCACTAAATCACCTAGTGTATTGCACTGCTAATGCACCACTGTTGCCTGAAAGGTCTGATACATTTTTTTCAGAGCAGTAGTTACAGTCCTAAAAAAATTAGTTTCTCTGACTGCCTTAGAAACCCAGAGGTTGATTTCTTTCTGTCAGGAAATTTTGCACGCTTCACTCTAATTTTTTTCTGCCCTTTGTTTCATTTCATTATTCCTTATTAACCTTCATTTATCACCTTAAATCATGTCACTTTCTCCCTGGAGTTTTGTCTCTTATTTGAAGTTGCCCTGAATTGTTACTCTTTTCTCAAAATTAACTCCTCAGAATTGTTTTTGATTGTTTCCTTGTACTCTGAGTATCACTCTGGAAATGAGTCCCAGACAGAATATTTCAGCTGGAGGAGATAATTTCAGTTGTGTGTCAGAAATAGGCCAGCAAAGAGCTACTGGGATAACTAAGGGGCTGGAAGTGTGTTATATGAAGAAAGGCTGAGAGAGCTGGGTTTTCCTGAGAGAGGGTTTGAACCAGGTGACTTCCAGAGGTCCCTCCCAACCTCAATCAATCTGTGATTGTGTAATTCCATTCCTTTACAGAAGACCAAAAACATTATGCTCATTTCCTAACACAAATATGCACGTTACCTATACAGGCCTTCAAGGTTTTTTTCATGTTTCTTCATTTCAAATTCTTCATTCTTATTTGCATACTGAATATCATTTGTTTAGAACGGATAATTATGTCCTTACGTCTTGTTTTCTGGAAAAATACTATGTTGCTTTCATTTCTAGTAGTCTACATTTCTTTTAATTGTATTGTTCTTTCACTGACAATGAAATGATTATCATCCACTTTTATGAGCATGTTCTATTTCACATTTAAAAACTGAACTGCAGTTCTCAGCACTGAATCAGAATGATCTTAAAATGTTCCTCCAAGAGCTACCATCTGAGACTAGAGAAAGGGCAGTAAACAATGAATTCCATGCCATATTTTGCACATTCCTGTTCTTTGATTGTTTCAAGACATGAATGCCAATATGCACACAAGCATTTGGCAACTACAAGAAAGATGATCTTAATAGGAGACCCACATGAGAGCATGAGAGAAGAACATACTTCTTAGCAGAGAGAATTGCTACTTTCTTACTCTGTACAATGTATATATTTAGTTGGCATATTTGTCAGTTATTTGTCTTTTCTTTCTCTACCCATTTTCTTGACATTTAAAACAGGGAAAATATCACATATGCTGGTTACTGTGTATATATTCCAAAAAAGACATAATTACTTGTCATACCATGTCTTGCAATGAGGTATTCCTTCTTTGTGATTTGGAACTAGCCTTTTATTTCTGTATTAACCTTCCCCATTAGTATATTGTTTAAATTTTTAAGAGTCTGCAGCTTGATATTACCTTTTATGTTCCTGCTGATCTAAATTGGCCTCTGTTGTCCTTTTATCTCTCTTCAAACTTCTCTATTTACATTCCAGCTTTTTTCCAGAATCAAAGCTGAAATCTCCTGGGAAATGTTGTAATGCATTCTGTTTAAAATCAATGATAATTAAAATATTAATGTTTGGGGATTTCTGCTTTGTTAAAAGCATTTGTATAAATACAATTCCTTTTCTTTCTACTATTTCACTTTTTCTTCCTTCCCATATGTATTTGTCTGCTCTTTCTCTAGCTTGTAGAAATAAGTATCTTACTAACAGAAAAATGTTTCCTTTTAACTCTTCAGTCCTATACAGACACTGACTCCACAACAGGACTCTGTAGACGCTTTCTGGGTCCTAATTTCACTAGAAAAAAACCTTGTATATATTTTCCATCATATGTTCCAAAAGACTCTTCATCTCTTTTTCAAGCTGCTCTATAAGTTGCCTGAAATACACAATGATATGTTGACATAGTGTCCATGTCTTCTCCCTGGAAAATATTTTACCCTTTCCTCTCTAGATGACTGTAAAAGACATCAACTTAGCTTTCAGCCATATTTTTTTTCATATCCAACCTATTTTTACTGCCAGCTGTTACTCTAACTCACTCTCCCCTTTCCAATGATTTCCATCTCATCTCTAGTAATTTTAGTATATATTTTTAGAGGCTTTCCCCAGACATGGACTTTTTCAGAAACATGAAATGCAGGTCACATGAACATAAATACAGTAAGGCTTTTTAAGACATTGATAAAACTTAGTAGAAGACATTTTACTTATTCAAAGACTCTTTCAAAATGAAAATGCAGTCTTTATTGTCCAAACAGGTTCCAGAACTGAATGTTATCGCCAAAATTGTCACCAGTGAGAAATCTTCATCAATGGGTTGTTTCCCTGGGTTCCAGAGCAGCAAATACATTTTCAGTGTTGTCCAGGAAGAAAATACAGTAACAAAAATCTTCCTGATGGCAAAAGACTGATAGAAAAGTAAAGAGCAAAAAAAGCAGAAAAGTCAGACTGAATGAATTTGAACAAATTTTAACTCTTCAAACAAAAATAATTCTAGAAGAACAGATACAAAGCAATATGTTTAGGAAGAAGTAGTGCCAGATAATGGAGTCTGTATTCTGGAAATCCCTAATTAGCTATGCAATGAATTGCTGGGTCAATGTCATAGCCATGTGATTAAATGTTATACTTACTTTAAAATGATGAGAAGGAGAACTGACTTTATCATTATATACATAACTGATGACATAGTACAGACAAAAATCTTCCGGAGTTGCTATTTATTGATAAATAAAAGTCATTTTGTCTCGCATATTAATTGGGAATTACTAAGAATTTTCTTTTCATTGTCCAAATGCATCTATGACCAGAAAGAGTTCTTGCTCAAAAATGCAAAATAGTGAATACAGCAGTCCAAAAAGAAAACACAAGTAATCACTTGACATGAGAATTCCTTGTTTTTTTGTATCTACAAATGCATCTTCAACTTTTTCATGTACATGTATAGTAAAGGAGAGTTTAATTGTTCCATGTTTCTTTTGGGAGAGCAGTGAGAAGTCTCTCTGGGTATTCAGAATCAGCTACTCCTGTGCTGATTATGATGAGAAAGCATAGAAGTTCAGCCTGAAGAACTATCCAAATAGCAAAGTGGACAACCTACAAAGTAATCTGGCAGCTCTTCACATCAGAGAGTGCAAAATGTAGTTCTGAGTCACATCTTGGTCCAGGAATGTTTACTGAGAGTGAAGATTTCATCCTACGGCACCTATGCTCAGCTTGGACTCTCAGATATTTCAGTCTACTTTATTCTACTCATTTCACTACAAGTTTTCCATCTTTCCTCTATATTCACTTCACATTATCTCTGACTGTCACACTATATGCTCTACATATTTCTATATTTGAAGGCTCATATTGCTTTAATATTATTGTATCTCTTTCTCATTTACAGATTTCACTGTAATTGTTACACTTCGTTTTCCATATCTTTTTGAAAATCTAGCAGATCTATTAGCCTGGATGATTTATATAGTCTTAAGACCCACTTCTGAAGGCAAGGGTAACTCAGGCTCTTATTAATAGATCCAATGGGGTGGATTAGAAAGAAACAACACTGAACGATCAGTGTTTATATACATGTAGGGTTTATTTTAGAACAATTTCGTTGCAATGACAGGGAGGTATGTAACTGCTTTGGTTATTATCTATAGAGATATAACAATAAAAAATCATAAAAATAAAACTTAAGAAAATAAGTTTTATAAGGAAAAGAAATAAAGACAAAAAGTATAAGAGTCAAAGATATCACCACTTGTAGATCCAGTGATGAGGCTTGCTTGTTGAAATTTTGATGTCCACTGGTTGAAGTGATCATCACAGCCTTGTTCCGCTGCGAGTGGGGGAAGCCCCAGAAACATAGAGGTCAGAGGGTTAATATATGCTCAGGTTTATGTGGGAATGCCCGAGTACCTCCTCTTGGGTGAGAGTTTTACACTGTCTGATGCAACACCATGGTTCTGTTGCAACACTGTGGATCATGCACAGTCCTCTGGTGGAAGGCACCAGAAATGAGTCTGGGGACACTCTGAGGGTATTTGATGGTTTATGATATGACAGCTGCCTTTCCTGTAGGTGTAGTTGAGTCAGTCATGCCCCATTAAGAAGGGATGAAAAATGTGAATCTCCCAGTACCTTCACCAGGGAAGGGTGGGGGCAGGGTGGAAGTAGTTTTAAAATTGAACCAGTTGTGTAAGGGAGGGCATTGCCATCATAAAAAACCCCATCTCACCTTTGTAGGGTCTGCTTCTTATCAGCCTTCTCCCTCGTCAAGCTAAAAATCCAGCCTGTAGCCTCCAGTAGTGGGTGCACTCTCACTCAGTTTTATGCAGATCAGATGTTTCACTACAACACACAGAAAACTCTCCTCCGCCTCTTTGGTTTCAGAAGGAAGGGGAGGGAGGGGGGAGGCAGGAGGGCGAGAGTGCAAACCTCACTTCAGCAAAGCACCCTGCTGTTTTTGTAAATGGAAGGTTCTTTGAGTCACTAACCATTAACAGTTCAATCTCTCACACATACTGGCTCTCATCCTTGTCATCTTCCACCTCTCTTCTTTTCACCATCTGTCTTACATGTCAAGTCTTGTTTCATGCAACAAAATAAAACAAAGATTATATTATGTGCCCAGAAAACATAGAATCACAGAATTACAGAATATGCTAAGCTGGAAGGCACCCACAAGGATCATCAAGTCCAACTCCTGTCCCTGCACGGGACCCTCCCCAAGAGTGACACCATCTGCCTGAGAGTATCATCCAAACACTTCTTGAACGCTGTCAGGCTTGGTGCTGGGACCATTTTCCTGGGGAGCCTGTTCCAGTGCCCAACCACCCTCTGGGGGAAGAACCTTTTTCTAATATCCAGCTTAAACCTCCCCTGACACAAGTTCAGGCCATTCCCTCAGGTCCTGCCACTGGTCACAGCAGGGAAGAGATCAGTGCCTGCCCCTCCTCTTCCCCTCACAAAGAAGTTGTAACTGCAATGAGGTCTCCCCTTGGTCTCCTCTTCTCCAGGCTGAACAGACCAAGTGCCCTCAGCCACTCCTCATACAGCTTGCCCTCAAGGCCTTTCATCATCTTTGTTCTCCTCATTAGGATGCTCTCTATGAACTTAATACCTTTCTTATATTGTGGTACCCAAAACTGCACACAATATTCAAGGTGAAACCACCCCAGTGCAGAGCAAAGTGGGACAATCCCCTCCCTCGACTGGCTGGTGATGCTTTGCCTGATGCCCCTCAGGACACGGTTGGCCCTCCTGGCTCCCAGGGCACTGCTGACTTTTTGAACTTCATATGCTTGGTGATTGCCCAGCCCTCTAATTTGTAGAGGTCTCTCTTCAGCACTTCCCTGTCTTCGAGGGAGGCAACAGCTCCTCCTAGTTTTGTGTCATCTGCAAACTTGCTTGTATCCCTTCCACTCCACTATCCAAGTCATTTATGAAGATGTGGAAGATCACAGGGACTAAAATGAAGCCCTGTGGAATCCCACTAGTGACAGGTCACCAGTCTGATGATGACTCATGCACTATTACCTCTGTGCTCGACCCATGAGTCAATTGCTCACCCACCACATGATGTGTTTATCCAGCTGTCTGATGGACATTTTGTGCAGAAAGATCCTGTCAGAAAGAGTATTGAAAGCTTTACTGAAATCCAAAAAGATTACATCAATTAGCTTCTCTTGATCATCTAGGTGGGTTGCCTTGTCATAAAAGGAAATAAGGTTTGATAAATAGGACTTTCCTCTCATGAAGCCATGCTGGCTGTGACCAATGACTGCATTGCCTTTCAGGGGTTTTTCAATAGTTCCCACAATAAACTTTTCCATAACTTTACTGGCCACTGAATAACAGGCCTGTAGTGTCTAAGGTCCTTGTTCTTGTCCTTTTTGACAATCAGGATAAGAGCTTCCAGTCAGCTGGGACCTCTCTGGATTCCCAAGATTGCTCAAAATCATCAAGAGAGCTTTGTGATAACATCAACCAGCTCTTTGAGGATTCTCAGATGAATCCCATCAGACCCCGTAGATTTGTATGGATCCAGTTGGAGCAGCAGATCCTGAACTATTTCAGGGTCAACTGGAAATTGATTGTTCTCACAGCCATGGTCCTGCAGCTCAGGGCACTGAGACCCCTTTGGTCCATTTTGAAGACAGAGACAAAAAATCTTTACGCATTTCTGACTTGTCTCTCTCCCTGTTTGTGAGGTGACCATCTTCATCCTGTAACAGGCCAATGATATTTCTATACTGCCTATTACCATTAATGGATTTGCAAAGACTCATTTTATTGTCCCCCGCATTTCTTTCCAGCTTCAATTATAGCTGAGCTTTGGCCTCACGAATTTTCTCCCTACAGTGGTGTGCAGCATCTGTGTATTATTCTCATGTCACTTGACCTTCCAGCTCAGCTTATTCTGTGACCTTGCTTCCGCTGGACATACACCTTCCTTTTTTGCCTTATTTCCAAGAAAAGATTTCTGTTCAGCCAAGAGAACCTTGTGCCTCACCTGCCTGACTTCCAACGTTTGAATATTGCCTGCTCCTGTGTCCTTAGGGGGTGATGTTTAAAAAATGAGCAGAACTGGTGGACCCCAGCATCCCAGGGGACTTTAATTACTGTTTCCCTGAGCAGCCTGAAGTCTGCTGTACTCATGTCCACAGCTGAAGTTTTGCTGGCACATTTCCTCCTGTCAAAAGAGATTTTAAACCTGGCTTTTTGGGTTTTTTTAAAATACATTAAGATATTTTTTCTTTAGAAAACAACCCCTAAAGATGGATTTATTTGTCTGTAGCCATGAGAGTGGGTGGAAGGAAGGAAGGTGGAGAATGCACTTACTTTTTTATTCATTGCCTTAATATAATAAGCAACTCATTGTATGACCAACAAGTCATACAACAATTCTGCACATAACTGCCTGGTGGACGTAAAAGTAAAAACCTCGATATTAGCAGCTAGAGATAGTAACTAACAGCTTAGTGAAAAGTGACATTGTAAGAAGGCTAGCAGGGATGAAAAAAAAAAAACACATTCATAACACTAACTTCCCAGTCATCTACATACCAAGTTGAACTATCCCTGTTCCTATCCCATTAAGCAATGAACAAAGAGGTAGCAGAACAGCAAGCAAGATTATGACCATGGACTTCCAGAGACCTAACTTTGGTCTCTTCAAGCACCTGCTTAGAGGAATTCCATGGAATAAGGCTCTAGGAGTCCAAGAAAACTGGTCAATATTTAAACACCACTTCCTCCAAATTTAAGACCAATTGATGAACAAATGAGACAAAGAACCCCATGATGAACAAATGAGGCAAAGGGGATATGAGACCTGCATTGATGAATAGAGAGATCCCAGTGAATCTCAAATGCAAGAAAGAAATCTATGGAATGTGAAAAACCACCTGGGAATACTATAGGAACATCATCAGAGTATGCAGGAATGCAGCAAGGAAGGCCAAGTCCCGCTTTGAATGCCAGAGTCTGGCAAAGGAGATCAAAGACAGCAAGGATGGCTTCTACAAGTATATCAGCTGCAAAAGGAAGATTAAGGAAAATATGGGGCCACTGTTGAATCAGATGGGTGTCCTGGTAATGGAAGACATAGAGAAAGCAGAATTACTGAATGCCTTCTTTGCCTCAGTCATTACTGCTGAAATCAGCCTTCAGGAGTCCTAGATCTCAGAGGTAAGAGAAGAAGGTTGGAGAAAGGAAGACTTCTCCCTGGTTGTAGAGAGTTGTGATACAGAAAATCCATGGGCCCTGATGGAACACATCCATAGGTGCCCAAGGAACTGGCAGATGTTGTTCTGCTGCTCTCCATCATCTTTGGAAAATCATGGAGAGTGGGAGAGGTGCACAATGACTGGAGCAAGGCCAGCGTTACTCCCATCTTCAAAACAAGCAAGAAGAAGGACATGGGAAACTAGAAGCCAGTCAGCCTCACCTCCATCCCTGGAAAGATGGCGGAACAGATCATTTTGGAGGTCTTCACAAAGTATGTAGAGGAAAAGAAGATAATTAGGAGTAGCCAGCATGGATTCACCAAACGGAAATCATGCTTACCCAATCTGACAGCCTCTTATGATGGCATGGTAGGATGGGTTGACAAGGACCCAGTTGTGGAAGCGGAAGGAGTCTACCTCAACTTCATCAAAGCTTTTGACACTGTCTCCCATAAAATCTTCATAAGTAAGCTCAGGAAATGTGGGTTGAATGTATGGACAGTAAGGTGAATCAAGAACTGACTGAATCACAGAACTCAGAGGGTGGTGATCAGCAGAGTAGAATCCAACTGGAGGCTTGTAGTCAGTGGCATTCCCCAGGGATCAATACTGGGTCCAGTCTTTTTCAACCTGTTTATCAACAACCTGGATGAAGGGGTAGCATATACCCTCTGCAAGTTTGCTGATGATATGGAACACAAGGGAGTGGCTGATACACCTAAAGGCTGTACTACCATACAGCAAGACCTTGATAGTCTGGAAAGCTGGGTGGAAAGAAACCAAATGAGGTTCAACAAAGGCAAGTGTAAGGTCCTACACTTGAAGAGGAATAACCCCAAGTACAGTACAGATTGGGCTCTGACTTACTAACAGAGAGCAGTTATGTTGAGAAAGATCTGGGAATCCTGCTGGATAACAAATTGACTGTGAACCAGTAACATGCCCTTGTGGGCAGGAGTGCCAATAGTACTCTGGGGTGCACTGGGAAGAGTGTGGCCTGCAGATCAAGGGAGGTGATCTTTCCCCTCTACTCAGACCTAGTGAGGGCATGTCTGGAGTGCTGTGTCCAGTTCTGGGCTCCTCAGTACAAGAAAGAAAAGAAGTTACTGGAGGCCACAAATATGATTAGGGATCTGGAGCATCTTAATTATAAGGAGAGCCTTGGGAGCTGGACCTGTCTAGAGAAGAGAAGACTGGGAGGTAATCTCATTAATGCATATAAATGTCTCAAAGCCAGGTGCCAAAAGGATGATGCCAAACTCCTTTCCATGGTGCCCAGTGACAAGATGGCCAAAAACTAAAATACATGGAGTTACACCTTAACATGAGGAAGGACTTCTTTATGTTAAGGGTGGCAAAGCAGTGGAACAGTCTGCCAAGGTGGGTCACGGATTCTACCTCTTTGGAGACATTCAAAACCCACCTGAACATGTTCCTGTGTGATGTGCTCTAGGTGATCTTGCCTTGGCAGGGAGGTTGGACTAGAGATCTCTTCCAATTCTAACTCTGATTTTTTTTAATTCTGTTAATATCTTGATTCAGACATTTGTTTTACCTTTCTGCGTGGGACATGTACTTAAACCCTTTTGAAATCAGCAGCCCTTCAGAATTTGGTTATTGTGCTTTGCTTAATAAAGATGAATTTAAAAATATCCTTAAAAGATATGATTGAACTGAGGTCCAAGATTGATTAAAAAATTGTTCTAGTGTTTGAAGTCTCACTGACTATTAAAAATGGCAGACATTACTCTAATAATGGTAGCCTATGTGCGTGTCTCATTTCTCTCTATGTATAAGTCAAACTGAAAAAAAAATCATCTGAATGCTCTGAAGTAAAAAATTGTTGAAGCAGATGAGATTGGACAAAGGGAAGATAAGAAATTTTCATTGAAATAGAAGAAAAAGGGAGACTGTGAAAAAAGACTGTAAAAGCAAGGCTGCCACTACATAAATCAGTGGAGACTGACTTTGAGATCTAGGACACAATCTCATCTAAGTAAAATATAGAATCAAATGCTATCTTTCCATAAGACTGTTTTTTCCTTTTTTTTTTTTTGACTATGGAATTTAATTTTACTCTCTTATATAACTTTCCATCTGAAAATATAGGAGGTCTTCAGTAAGTCTGAACAAAATGTAAAAGATGGATTCCCAAGTTAAATACATTTGGAAATATATTGAATAATTGTTCATGAATCTTAATGTGACTTACACATATGCCCCAGTATCCTTGAGTTTAAATTTTAAATACCCTGATTAAGTATAATTCCCAGTTTTGTATCAAATGAACATGCTGTTCTATATTATTGTTGCTTCCAAAAACCACTAATAATTCTGTTAGATTTTTCAAACTATCTTCTTGCTGTAAATTAGAACTGGGCAAATAAAGGGAGGAAGGAAAACTTTCTTTAAAAAAAAAACAACAAAACAAAAACAACAAAAAACACACTAAAAAAAACAAAAGCCATTCTTTTTCCCTCTTATAGGCTTGGTTTCTGAAAATATTCTGACAAAAATTCACTAGTAAAATTATTGAGAGATGATGAATTCTTATGGGAAGATTTTTTGCAAGAATTCCATTTTAAATTAACATGAACACTGTCAGAAATGGTTTGTGCTTAACCAACCATTGAAAGAAATTATTTATCTTCTCAGTCCTAGCTATGAAATAAAAACTAAGCTTTGAATTATCACAGTCAATGAAAAAGAGGTAAAACACCAAGTGGGTAATCAGTCCCCAGTCATGCTGGAATATGTTAAATAAAGAGAAAGAACCTGAAAACTAATTGTATTTATTTTTTTGTGTGAATTCTTAGTGCAACTCTATCAGCTCTAAGCTTTTCTACAGACACAGCTCCATTTTCTTACCCAGTTTTTGGTTAGGTGGGAGGGTTTTTTGGTTTTGTTTATTTGCTTTGGGTTTTTTGTTCTTTTTCTAGTTAGTTAGTTCACAAATATTTCAGATACTAAGATCTATGTTGAACATGCCAGCTAATTAGAAATGTCTGAGAATACAACCTAAAATCAATGTGCACTATGGGGCAAAGGTGCCTGGTTTTACTGCCCTTCCAACTGTATGTTTTATATATTGGCAAAAGTAGCTTACAACTGCAGCAGTATAGAACTCATGGCAATAAAAACTTTAGGGCTTACAAAATGTCATAAAAAGCTCATGGGCTATTTCTAGAAAAGTCATGAATTATTTATGAAGCAACTTTCAGAACTAGGTTTTCTGTCCTGTTTCCATTTATATTATATGTCTCAGGGTCATCATTTTCAGTTTATTTTAACTTACGAAGGATAATCTTTCACTTTTTCACTAGAAAGTAATAAACTTCAGGCATAGTTTCAAATAAAAGGAAGCCAACTGTTTACAGCATATATATATATGATAGTTATTAATTAAAGACATACATTTAAAAAGAGGGAAACTTTAGGTGTCCACAGCATCAAGTCAGCTTAAAGTTTGTGAAAGCTTCACTAAACGATTTATTACTGTTTCATCTGATAATGGAAGTTCAATAAACTATTTACAACTAATATTTTTTTCCTAGTAAAATCATTTTCTTTGTCTGTTTAAAAATTGAGTAATAATTATGCCAATGGCAGCTTAACAAAGAAAAGCAAAAACCATGCTCAGAAGCAAAGAAAAAAGAAAGATTTATTCTCTACTTCCCTCATCGCTTCCTGGGTAGCAGGACATCAATATGCATAGCAGTTGGTCCAGAAGACTAATGCATTAATAACAAATGCCCATTCTGCTCCTCCTTTCTCTCATAATGCTAAATGCCAATCACAGTGTCACAGGTAAGGAGCACCTCTTTGGTCAGCTTGGGTCAACTGTTCCAACTCTGTCCCCTCCTCAGCCTCGATCACTCTCAGCCTACTGACCATCAGGGGGCAAGTTAGAATATACGCTGCTGTAGCTGTGCAGCACTGGCTCAGCAGTAGCCAAAACACGGGGGTGTCAACAACATTGTTCTAGCTACGATTTACAAAGCATGGTGCTATGAGTGCAGTTAACTCATTTTTGGAGAGACCCATATAGTTCCTTGATGAGAAAAATAAAAGGTTACACACAAGTGACATCCACCATGTCAGTACATTAATAAATAGGGCAGGGTTTCTGTGGATAAAATCCTAGTACCTTACATACTTTTGGACAGATCAACCACAACCCATCCTCAAAGCCAAGACATCCCTTCAAAAATTGTGTTCTTCTTTAGCAGAGATGTAGAACTGATAAGTGCAGAGACATCTCCATCAGACACAGGCCAAAGAGTAAAAACTGATGCAGAAGGTATGTTCATCACTGAAATGCAAGCATCTCCATATATGAGGAAATCTTCAAGTTGTGTTTTTGAACTATCTAAGAGAAGTTAGTGAAGGACTGGGGACAAGGGAAACCTGAACTGGAAGAGAGACAGTCTATCTCAGTTTTTGTAAGCTGAAAGAGAAAACTGATCAGCTTTGCAGTGGGAGGAGTAGAAGGGTATCTGTTTGCATTTTAGTGCATTAGGCAATGTGTCTTAGATCTGTCTAGGTTCCCCTTATAGAACCTGGAGAACAATTACAACTTCTACAGTACAACTCATGTAATTTTAAGGCCTATGACTACGTTTGGTCAGATGAACTATGTCACAGATGCATATATTTCTCTCAGTTGAACAGAAGTGGAGCTGAGGGCAGAGGTGCCAGCTGTAGATGTTTAGCCTGGGGTCTTTGCCTTCAGAATATTCATAAAGTCATAAGTTGTCTTTTAAGATCGGATCAAAATTCTTGACTAATATTCTCCAGCAATTGTGCAAACTGTAGCATATGGTAATGAATCATCAGTTGCTAGCACTTTTTGAGTCACTGCACATATAAACAACATATTTTTTTGCACTTCTGGAAAGATCAATTCTTAATATCTATTCAAATAATAAAGCTTTTTGTAACAAAAGAATGAAAATAAATCACTGAATAATGTAAATTTTATGGGATAAACCATTCCTGGTATGAATTGGCTAGGGTAATCTCACTGGCCAAAATATTTTTTCTTACTCAAAACATTTTGACCTATCTATCACAACGAGACAATATCAGGTTATACAGCACTAAATAGAATGTAGAAGGAAGCTGAATGGTCTAGTTGAAACACTGAATTCTCTGACTTAATGCTGCAGTTATTTACCTAAATCAAGCTAGGCATTTTAAAGCCATTATCGGAAATGGCAGTGCAGGAAGAGGTGGGAGGTAGAAGCAGACAGAATTTAAAAACCTATTGCTAAGTTTAATGTAGCTTAAGCTTTCCTGGGTAGCACAGGATTGAATTTCTCCTACCAATAATGTATCCTTTAACAAGAAAAGCAAACTAGACCTTCAATGAATCACGGGTATCTTAGGTTGGAAGGGATCTGCTCCTTACAGGTGGCTGGCAAACGAACATCTTGAAGAGACTCTTCAAAATCCATCAGGCTTGATGCCGTGACCACTTCCACAGGGAGTCTTGCCCTGTGACTGATCATCTTAACTCAGTGAAGAAACTTACTCCCAAAGTCCAATCTGAACTTTCCCTGATGCAGCTTCATTCCATTTCCTCATGTCCTATCACTCATTGCCAGAGAGGAGATCAGCACCTCCCACTTTGCTGCCTCCCTTGAGGAAGTTGTAGACTGAGATGAGGTCACCCCTCAGCCTTCTCCTCTCCAAGCTCAACAAACCAACTGACCTCAGCTACTCCTCCTAAGTCTTGCCCCCAAGACTTTTCAACATTGCTGTTGACCTCTTCTGAATGCACTGCAGTAATTACTGTCCTTCTTACATTGTGCCCAGAACAGCACACAGGACTCAAGGTGGGGCTGCAATACAGTGCAGAGTGGGACAATCATCTGCCACCACCAGTCAGTGACACAGATCTTGATGCACTTTAGGACATGATTGGCCATTTTAGCTGCCAGAGCACACTGTTGGCTCACATTCAACTTGCCATTAACCAGAACCTCCACATCCATTTCTGTGGGTCTGCTCTCCAGCCTTTCATCCCCCGATTTGTGCCTACAACCAGGACTATCCTGCCCCAGGAGCAGAATCCAGCATTTTCTTTTGCTGAATTTCAGATGGTCATAGAATCATAAAATCATAAAATTGTACAAACAGTTTGGGTTGGAAGGGACCTTAAAGATCACCTAGTTCCAATCCTCCTGCTATGGATAAATTTTGTTAGTGGTGGTGTTAATTTCACTTAAAATAACATTGACTGTAATTAATTTCTTCAGTTATTTCTGTATTCATTTGTATGTACATACTATTTCAAATAAAAAGTCTTTACTATGTCTTGTTGTTTTGTTTTTTGGGGTTTTTGTTGGGTTTTTTTGTGGTTTTTTTAATACTATGAAGGGAAAATCAATGCCAAAGGTTCTGTTTCAAACTAAAGTTATCTTCATATCTACAGGTCTTTTATCCTGAAATGAGGAAACCAAATACCGTATAGAGCAGGCAAGTCACTCCTCCAGGTAACACAAGTATTCAGTTCACAAGAAATAAAAAAAAAATCTCAAAAAATGGCTTGAACCACACAATAAAACTTCTTTCTTCCACTCTTTTAAATTAGTTTTTCACTTGGGAACTTTTAGGTACTAAAAAGCTTTCCCGGACTAACATCATTGTAAGCTTAATAACTTATTTATAGCACCCTAACACAACACAACAGTGCTAAACAGTGATGCCTGTTAGAACCACAGCTTGTCAAAGAACATTTCAAATAGTGTTAAACTGCATTATCCTTCCAGTCTGATGCATAAAATATTTGTCTGATCGTAGAAATGTAATACTACATGTTCTATGGTATTCCATGGATCTGAAATAAAGTATTGATTCATCTCTATTATAAAAAAACCCAGAAATATTTTCTAAATTTTATATGGACATTCAAACACCATGATCATGAACAAAGCTATATTTTGGTTTTATATCTCCACTCAGAATTGCAAACTAAGTTTGTATCCTTCCCCATTGATGAATTACTAGATTATATTACAACTACAACTAGAAAAAAAAATCTTAGAATTTGTTCTATTAGATTTTTTTTTTAAAAGTTGAGTTCCCTTCCACCCTTGACTGTTTCAGAATATGAAATCTGTAAAATCAGGTGTCTGCACCACTTTGAAGTTCATATATTCTAAGATCTGTCAACTGTACTTTGCTTCAATGTTCTGTTTGATATCCACGACAGCTACGGATCCTGAAATCCACAAACTACACAAGTTTACTCTGTAGTATTGCAATACTCTGTAATTACTTTAGATTATTCCATCAATGACTGCAGGTCAGTTCTCCACAAGACTTCTTTTTAAATTCCTAGCTGGCACAGAGAGATTTGTTTTCAGTGAAGCAGCTTAGACTGTAGACAGTTTTCAAAAATCTGCATATTCAGTCACTCTCTGATATACTGCCAAAATTTCTCTAAGACATCACTATAGAATTCTAATAACACTGTCAACCTGTTGCATATAACTGACAGTTTTAACCTTTATGTTTTGAGAAATATTCAGTAGCTTTTCTATACCACTTCCCCTAAACATGTGGGTTTGTATTTCTGCGCTTCAGCCAATCTCCTGAATGCCAGGTTATTCAAAGCTGTAACATAACCCACAGTTAAATACAGATTTATATGACATAGATTTTGCCACGTGGCATAGGAGCTTTATGTCTTTTTAGATTTTCTAAAATTATTTGCCAACAAAGAATATTTCATTAGGTAGTTGTTATGCAGTCATGACACTCTTCATTAAATGAAAGTATGTTAAAATAACACTAAAGTTTAGGCTATGCATACTTTAGGCACATCTAAATATAATTGGCTACAAAGATATTTTGCAATGATTTCAAAATACTTTGTGTCAACTTACTCTTGTGAACACTATTGTAAATAGCTACATTTAAATAGCAACAGGTTGAAGTATTTAAGTTCAATTCACAGGGAAAGCTTGCAAGGGTGCAGCATGATTTCGTATTCATAATCATGACAACTATGTGGAGTTCAGATAGGAGTTGATCCAGATATTCTTGTACAATGCCATTGATACATGCCAGCTCTTCACTAACTCAGAAATTTTTCTACCAGACTTCATCATATAGACTTGTCTTCTGACATTCTTAGTTGACAAGAGGAATGGAAATGGTCTGAAATGCTTGTTAAGGAGAGGTTCTTTGGCCAAATAAATAAAATAGCTCCCTGAATTTCAACAGAGCTGTATTAATTCAGTTCTGTCTTTCACTTGCTGAAGTAGCATATCTATTTAATTGTTTGTTTTAATTTACATTGGCATAAACAAAGGGTCTTTTGCTTAGGAATTCAAAATTAGAAACAAGTCATCAGTGCTTTTCACTAGCATTACATGCTTTACTACAGTACACTTTGGGGAATTAGACTCCAAATATGGAATATGACAAATTGTTTTAAAGGTTTTTCACATGGTTTTAGTGATCTAAAATAGATAGATATACAAGAAAAACAGTGGTGTCTAGTAGCAAAGAATGCAGGGATAGTTTTCAAAAAAATTCAAATTTCTAAAGTCACAGTGAGATACCTGTTAGGACTGGCCAAGATAAGCCTTGTAACTCTCAAGGTGTCTACTGAAAACTTCAGTCAGTGAGCGTTCATCTGCTCTTATAGGTACCTTAATTTCCTTAAATCTGGTTGACAGTTCTTAAAAACTGTGACAAACTTTTTTAAAAGAGACTTTTAAAAAAGTATACCTTGATCTTTTCTCTTAATTCATGAGAACTTTAAGCTCCACGGTACAGAAAGCCAACAAATCAGTGAAGTACCCTGCTGCTCCATTGTACTGACCCTGCCAGACTGGTAGTTCTCAGTAGTTATGTAACAGTGACTCCTAGTTCTGAGTAAGCAGAGAGAAGGCTGAAACAAAATAATAAAAAAGGAACCATATAATGGCGGAAGGAGGGTAAGCTTCAGGCAAAACGACTTGAGTGGGAAGTAGCTTTTGTTCCAGGAACCTTGTGTTCCAATGAGCCATTGGTGCTTGAATAGTTCATGACTGATGGTGCACAGTAGAAGCCAAGCCATTTGAACTATGAGTTGGCCATCTAAGAAGAAAATTTGAACACAGATACACTCATCTGCTCTACTGCAGTGCAGGGGCTCCTTCAGCTCACTAAATACTTCCACTGTAAACAAATGGTACTGAATGCAAACAAACATGTGACGGATTCCTATTAGCACCTCTAACATTGTTGATTTCTTCTGCTGGTAGATGGATTAATCCAATCAGTATATTTTACTGGAATCTAAGGTTGTGAAGGCAAGAGCATTGTAACAATACATAAAATCAATCCTCACTGCAATTGTTACATTATCAGGACAATTGCCTACGCTGTAATCTCTGTGACAAATTACGTGAGAAGTGAGTAGCCAGGAAAAGTGAAAGCAGGAATACTTCAATTTTATCCCTTTTCTGCCAGTGTGCATATCTCATTTCTGCTAAATCATTTACAGAATACTTTCTTGTTGTCTATAAAAAACTCAAGATATTTTTAAGTATCATTAAAGAATCTGAGAACCTCTCTTCACATGTGATGGGGAGGTCTGATGGGCTCAGTTAAAACTCATATCATTACCTACTTGAACTGTCCCAGGTACTTAAACTGAATCTGTTATGTTATTGGGTTTTTGCCATCAGGCATCTGACATGCTCAAGTGTATGAATGCAATCAGCTAAATGCTGCTTTTTTTTTTTTTTTGACAGGACAAGTATAGTATTTGCTTAACCAAATAAATTACAGTTACAAATCATAGACTATGCTTTGATAAATACGGTTTCAGCTACATCATTTTAGTAGATTGTTTTTCTATAATCTGGAACCTTTGAAAAGAAAGTTCTTGATGCCCGTGATGAGGTAACTAACATAAATAAGACTTTCAGGATTTGGTCCTCAATTCAGATTGTATTTCAACCTGCAAATTTTTGCTACAGGATTTTTCAAAATTCAGATGATACAAAAAAAAAAACAAACCTAAAGAAAAAAAGAAAACATTGTGCACGAGCCTGAAGTCCTTCTCCTGGCAAAACACCTTATGAACCTAATGAAAATGTCTGATGGAAAAAATGCAGAGATGGACCTTTTTAGCTAGTAAAAATTGATAGATAAAAAATAAATCACAAAGCTGCTATTCACAGTATGTCTACTTTCTATTGATGCAGCTAATCTCATCTGGACAGGAAGGTGGGGCAGGAATGGGTAATGCAATGGCTCACCTTCGTTTTTTTGAACAAGCCATACTTTGTTCAGAGCTTGTTTTCTTTGCCTGAAATATGGCTTTGCCTAGTAACTACCATTATTAGACTATATTTCTTTCCTCACTTTCAAATATTTTATCCAACTCAGCACAAGCTTTAAGACCCCAGAGGGACCTAAAAATTCTAAGAGCTTTTGCAAAAATAGATGCCTCAAACCAAAGAGCACCTCAACAGATAAGTTATTTGAAGTTTGCTTCTCTCAAAGAGAATTTCATTTCTTAAGGTGAGCCAACATTTTAGAAATATCTTATAGTCCATCATCAAACTCAAGTTAATAAATTCTCTAACATCTCTGTAAAACTAGAATGAATTCACTCTTGTTTCTGATCTGAGAGATTTGGAAATATTTTTCTTGATTTTTTTTTTCATTTTGAAAGAATATGTTTGTTTTTTCTGCTTACCTAATATACCTAAAATGGACACAATTATTTTCAGAAGCACTTTTAGTGTGCTTTTCTGCTTTTCCTCAGCATCACTGAAAATATCAGAATTTATTTGGCATAGTATTAGTCAACTAATGCTTCAAGAGCATATAAGGGGAAAGATGTTATTTTTTGTTGATTTCTTCCTCCTAAGGAAGAAATTACATTGAAATATTTAGGGAGGAAATTTGTTCTGTCTTTTTCATAGTGATATAAGTGTTCAAAGCAATATGACCAAAAAGAAGAGATATATTCTGCCCTAAATGCAAGCACAGGAGAATCTGAACTAGAAGAAGGCATTGAAGAACAACTCTTTTCTGCACAGGATGTCAAAGAGACAAAGGGACTGCACATGTTACACAGATCTTTGCAAGAAAAACTCTCAGCTGATCCTCCCGTGAAGAAGCCATCACCTTCAGTGTATATACAGGCAATCGGATGAAATACAGGAAGTGGACAGCTTTTCTTTTTCTCTGGCAAAGCAGCTGTGTCATACAAGAATAATGGTTTTATTCCTTTAAAGTAAAAGAGGAGCCAGTCTTGCTCAGGTCATAATGAAATATTTAATTTAACCCATTCTGTTTATTTTGACAAAGGTAGTTGGCATTCTCCAAATGTGGAATTTTTCCTAATAGGTTGTAGAAAGTCCATGCATCTAACATAAATTATTTTCAAATGTTATACTAATCTCATCGATGTGGTTAAAAAAAAAAGATTTTGAATTTAGTGTCTTCATAGATTTTAGATTTAATGTGTATTAGTTAACAGAGTTTCATTTTTGTAATCATTTTGTAGCAAGCAGAGTGTAAGAAAAATTATCTATTTTGAACAAAAGAAACAAATGATAAGATGATATTTCTCTTCCTCAAAGTAGAATAACCTACCCTTCAATTACCTTTATGGGTTTATAAAAGATGTCCTGGATAATTCCAAGGAAAACCATGTTTTGTTTGTAAAGTAGAAGAAAATCCATAAAAGTAGAGCAAGGGCGCCCCCTTGTGTTCTGATTCTCATCTAATAAAACTGCCATTCAGAGGTTCCAATACTGATTATAAAATACCTGGAAAATAATTACGTTTTCTACAAGCAAGTATAATAGACAGCAAGTAATCCCAAACACTTCATAAAATCAGTATACAGACTTTGGCATAAATCAGCATATCTTGTGTTTACTTATGGAGTATATAGAAATGTCTACTTCAGTCTTTTAAAATGAGTGCTATATCTCAGATAATTCATGATCTAAAAATTCTCATTGGTCTTGTTAACTGACAGTTAAATATATCACTTCACTTTCAGGACATTTTCCTGCCAAAAATAGTCATTTTTAGGTGCATTTTTAAATTGAACTCTGCTCTTGAGTCTGTAAGCTAAAATATTGCTTGTTTAAAATTTCCACCTATAAAGTTCTACATACTGTAGGCAAAATCATACTTGCAATTTTTCTCAGTACCTTAACAAACATGATCATTGACAAAACCTCTCTTCACCAAATACTTACTAACTGAAAAAAAATCATAATAAAAAGAAATTGTCTGACAACTGGTCTGGTAAAGCATACTGTCTACAAAATTGCTGCCTTTTTTTTTCCTTTTTTCTTTTTTTTTTAGTGTAACTGGAGAGAGTTTGCTGTAGAGAAGCAGATAATCCATAAGCATTCAGACAACCTCAGGCAGAAAGAAAGACCTCTGGAAGAAAATGAAGGGAAAAAGAGCAAAAAGATTAGAAAAATACTGTCAGGCCCTCAAGATGAATTCATAAGCAATAAGGAAAGGGAATTCATGACTTTATAAGATGAGGAAGTAGCTTATACATAAAGAAGAAGCTATCATCCTATCTCACTTATGAAAAAACTATAAAAGCCTGGTGGCACTGAGAGACTGATGCCTTAGCAATTCTCGTTAAAGCTACAGCTGCTCTAGTTTCCTGAGCAAGGTGATTTCTACAAGAGGAAAAAGCCGTTCTGCACTTAGCTAAAATGGTTGGTCTCCACCTGTCTTTTTTCTGCATTTTTATTGTAGTTCGTTCTATACAGACTCAGGTACAGCAAAGCCACAAATAATAGGATATCTTTGCAAAGCACAGATCTCTTCTGGTCAAGGTGTCACTTACTGCATTAGCAATCCCCTACACACACACCCCTTGAAGAATCTGGGATATTTTCAAACGTAAAACACTTTAATAATTCATGGAGCACTAATAAAGCAAACAAATAAACAAACAAACACCCTACAACCTGGTTCCTAAGTCAATTGTGGAAACTGTGTGATTTCTCATGAGAAACTTGGCTGCTGCTGCCACACAGGCCTGCATAAGATACACAAATAACCTAAACAGAAAGACCACCTGTTGTATTATGCCATCACCAAAGTGCTTAAATTGCACCTGTAATCATGTTATAACTCAGTTGCAAGGGGAAAAAACTGACTTGGAAATGTAAGGCTAGAGGAAAACAGATAGACTAGCTGCTGGATTAATACATACTCTGTGAGAATGGGGGACTTTCTTCAAGACTTTCTCTAAAAGATTTTTCTTCTTACATGATTAATGTCAGGAAGCTGTGCCAGTGTGAAGTTGCAGACCTTGGCTGAGTCCAGCCACAGACTCAGTGACACCAGATCTGTGGTGGATCTTCTGCTCTTGTAACTCTCCGAATCTCATTAGAAGCAACAGGAACACATGAGACAGGAATATTCACTAGCCCAATTAATATTTTAACAGTCGAAGAGTCCACATTATCTAATTATTGCAGAAAGGCTCATTAATCATCCTCTAACATATTTTACAGATAAAATCCTTTCTAGATTCTACCTTTTCTTTCCCCCTAGTTTTACACTAGTGTTACTTGCCCAGTCAAGTATTATTTCAGGCATTTTCTGTTGGCCATTTCAGTCTTTCTCAGGAAGACCAGGGCCCACTGCAATGAGTGGGGTACTCACAGAGGGTATGGTCCCTTGACCAGTGTCCCATTTGGGTCTCTGAATATACATTTCTTCTCCCTCCTTACCATTTACTGATAAGGGCCCATTGCAGGAGTGCATCAAGTGTCCCTTCACCCTGTGACCTAAAGGGTACTTTTCCCTCCTCCCTAGTTGTCTGCTGGAAAAAGATAATTAGTCTGTCCTCCTTAAACTTCAGACTTTTTTGTGGATGATATCCACACCTTTGTTCCTAAGAGTTACACTTTACTTGTCTTCCTGTAACTCATTTGCGTAGGACTATAATTGCATTTCTATATGTATATCTATACTGGATCAGCCCAATACCCTCTCTCCACACCTATGAAGCACAACAACCAAATAAACATGTGGTGTAGTTCCCAGTGCTCTGCCAGTCTCAGATTGTTTTAAGCTCCTATACACCACCCATGTATTGAGGCTTGTCTTGGACCTGTTAAATATTCTTTATAGTAACCTACCTTTGATCAGACCTAGAATACTTGTCCAAACTTCTTGAATCTTGCAAGCTTGAATCTGTAATTTTCCTTGGCAGTGTTCCACAGGGTATGAAAAGGCATTATCCTTGAACACTTTTCTAGTTCTTGTCTAGAAAAGACAAATTATCTTTTACCCACCCTCTTCAGGCTACTCATTTTGCAGTTCTTTCACGGATGCTTCCAAAACTGGGTCAGATTTTAAAATATTTAAGTAGATATAAGCTCTTGGTAGTTAGATTCTGTTGTGCATGTAAGTCATACCACAGAAATACCACTGGATGACTTGTGTATCTTGATATGTCTAAACACTTATAAAAACCTCCTCAAAATGTGTAGAACAATGAAAAGCAAAAACATCCCACTACTATTAGCAGTACAGATTATTATATTTAAGAGGACTTGCATCAGGCTGACTGAATTTATAATGTGGCTGAGTAGTTGCTAGGATCAGAAAGACAATTCTCAAAAACAATAATGACAGATAATATTTCTGAGCTTCCTTTCACTGTGGGAGCATGCTGGTTCCATGTAACATTTATAAATTACCTTTATTTGAAAAAAAGTCATGACCACTAGTTCTTATCATGCCTTGGCTCTCATCCCCTGTCCTTCCAACTGTAAGCTGTCCAGCAATTCTGATGACTGCAATGCTGTTACAAAATATAACTGATAATGTTGTTTTGGAGATTAAGTGTTGTTTCCTTTTTTGAATTTAATCTGGACAGATATTTAGATCTACACATTTCCAGTGTTGGGCCAAGGCACCAAATCTAATCAAACCTTCTTTTCAAGAGTTTTAATAGCTCTGTAGCTTTCCCTGGGGCATCACATATCTAGAATATTTGTCTTTTGTGCTTGTATAGCACTTGGTATGGCCTTTTTTAAGGCTTTAATTTAAGAATGATCTCATATGACCATTCCTTGTTTTCATGAGTATAATGTCCCAAGCATTACATTTTAAAACTCTATACATATTACCTGTGTGAGTCTCATTAACCTTTTTTTACTGGCAGGATTTTTGTTCACCACTTTTAAGCCCTTAATACCATACCGAAATACTAACATAATTCCCAGTAACAGACTTCAGTAATTGCTGCAGAATTCCACATTACCTGGATAATTGCACACTCTGATAGACTACCCATTATTTTCTGTATCATATATGTAGCTAAAGCAAATTTTTTAAATCTCTTTCAGTGAAACAGTATGTAGATAATACCACTGTTTCTGTTCCTTAATTAATTTTGTAATCTTAATTGCACCACATTTTGAAAAAAACTCTAGTTTCAAGCTGGTAACACGTCAGTCACTAACAATATTTATAACCAAATAAATAGAACAAATCCTATGCTATTTTGCTTTATCAGAAAGTATATTGACTTTTTTAGTGACTTTTTAAAGAAGTCACTAATTAAGCGTTGATAATACTTTCACTTCCCTCTCTCCTTTGCTTCGTAAGGAAAGCATTGTTTCCTGCCCAATCATTTAACCTTTATACATGATTTTCTGTCCTGTGTATACAAAACAACAGAAAACAAAACAGAAGCTGAAGACATCTCCAATGGCTGAAGGAATTGATGGATATTTAGGTATGCACAAAACCTACTGGATCCCTGTATGCAAAGAATATGATCAATAGGATAATGCTCAGACGGCAGCCACTGACAAACAAAGTATCCAGGGGCCAATCCTGAGGCCTGATTTTTTTAGCATCTTTATCAGTGGACTGAACAATGATAGGACTGAAGCATTAGTAAAGCCTTTAATGGCATTAAACTGGGTTGAATGGCAGACACAATAAGTAGCAAAATGTCATTTTAGAGTGGTCTCAGAAAGTAGAGGGCTGGACCAACAGAAACTTCATAAGGTTCAATAATCACTGAATCACAGAATCAATTGTGTTGAAAGGGACCTCTTGAAACTGTCTAGTCCAGCTCTCCACTTCAAGCAGAGTCAGCTTCAGCATATTCTCTACTGAGAGTTTGGCTCCCTCATCTTCATTCACTTCTGTCACGTGTTCATAAACATTGATTAAATCTCCCCCTGAGCCTTCCCTTCTCCAGGCTGACTAGTCCTAGCTTTCAGGCTCTCCTCACATGAAAGATGCTCCAGTTCCTTACCCATCTTTGTGGTTCTATGTTGGACTTATTTCAGTATGTCTGAGCCTCACATACTCAGGATTCCAGAACTGAACAGTACCCAGATGCAGTCTCACCAGTGCTGAATAGAAAAGAAGGATTGCCTCATCTGAACTGCTGCTAACACTCTCTTGAATGCAATCGGGTACACTTTTGGCTTTCTTTGCTATGAGAAAGGATTACTGCTGTCCAGCAGAACCCTAAAGTTCTCTGCAGAGCTGCTTACCAGACACTTGGTATGCAGAACATCTTGGTGTCTTTAGTTATCAAATCCAGGAAGAGACTTTACATTTTGCTTTGTTGAACTTCGTGAGTTTACTCTCTGCCCATTTCTCCAGCCTGTCTCAACTCCTCTGAATGGCAGCACAACCATTTTGAATTTTGTATCATCTGTGAGAACTTGCTGAGGGTGCACTGTGTCCCAGCATCCTGGTTGTTAATGCCAACATTAAAGTGCTGGCCTCAGTACCAGCCCCTGGGTTGTACAATGCTAGTGATTTGCCTCCAGCTGGACTTTATGATGCTGATCAAAACCAAGTAGGCCTGTTTATTCAACCAGTTTTCAATCCACCTCAGTGTGTACTTATGGAACTCATGATTTGTCTGCCTATATTTGAGGATGCTGCAGAAGACTTTGCCAAATGCTGTACCACAGTCAAGGGAAACATCATCCAAAGCTGAATTTGATCTATATTCAAGAGGCCCCTTTTATCTTTTTTTTTTTCTATTTTTTTCCCCCAGAAGAAACTTGTTCAGTACTCTTTAGAACTCTGGTTCTCGCCTTGTTTTATGTTTGCCAAACAAAAGCTAAGGAACTCCAACCAGTAAGTGATTGAGAAATATTTGAACAAGACATCCTTTCATCAGTAAAAGTTTATCAGAATTTAAATATTAGTATTACAAGAGAAAAGTATAAGCAGCAGATTTTAAGGAAAACAATAGACCATTACTGTTCTGTGTACTTATCATGTACTTTTTATGTGAACTTATCATCAATTTAGGATGTTTATTATCCCACATGTATTCAAAAACATTACAAGTATATTTCTTTCTCTTCCTGTACATTGTTTATCCAGATATAATCAACTATCCAAAGGTCCAGCTCACTAAATTTCAGCAAAGACCACCAAATTCTGTCTCCAGTTTAAGAATATACATGGAATGCAATTCTTTTGTAGACTGAAAAAGCTAAACACGGATCCCACTGATGCTGCACACAGTGTGTAATACATGTAGAATTCAAAATTGCAGGATGTTATGAACTCTAAAAGCATGTTTGAGTTAAAGTAAGGACAAGTAGACCAATTTGTGAAAGAAAAAAGCAAGAAACAGTGGTCAAAATGCAACATCTTGCTCAGGAAAGCAGGAAACCTCTGATGTCTGGAAAGTTATAGAATGTGTAGGATCAGTCTGTGCATCTTCTGTGGGTTACAATATTTTTCTAAAAATCTGCTACCATCTTGATTAATATTGCTAATAGTTTGTATTTTAATCTTACCAGCATGAGAGTTTATTGTTCTTATGCCTAATAGAAGGGGAAAAAAAAAAAAGGAAAAGGAGCATGAATAATCTTGCTAAATTCAGTATGACTACTCAAATACTACAAATTAAGACTGTGCATGTATTGTGCATGGGATATGAGCTTTTCTCATGTTCAAATACAAGTAGTTATTTGTTCAAAACCTAGTAAAAGGCAAAAAAATTATAACATCAAAATTCTGTATCACGGGGCACAGTATTTCCTTTTTTCATATTTTTCTTTTACAGGGAAATACTTAATTTGACTTTAAGTGAATATGGTTGTAACTGCAGCTCAAATCACAAATTGATTATATCACCTCTCTTGAAAGCAAAAGAGTTTTTCAAGGACTAGTACCACAGATGGCTGAATTCTGAGTGGTTTGTACTGCTGTGTTGTAGGAATTTCAAAAACAATCATTATTTCTCGTTAACATTCTGTGACATTTTACACTGCCTCCAAGGTAAAGACTTCAGTTGCCAGGAGGTGATTTGCTTTCATTTACCAATTCATGTCCACATAATATTCCAATAGAAAGTGTGCTTTTTAAAAAAGTCTATTTTATTACTGTGAAGTGCAAGATTATATGATAATAAAGGTCATACATTCTGTTATTTAAAAAGAAAATTAAGAATGAACAGTGTCTTCTGCTCTGTAAGCCATTAATTGATACCTGAAATCAACATAGAGATATATGGATTGATAAAAAAAAGTGAAATCATTAAGTTGCAAGCAATGCAAAATTGCTTATAATGAGATTGAGAAATCAATGAAAAATAAAACTTGAGTGTGAAAAGACAAGAAAAAAATACTATATTCTTTCCTAGCTTGCCAATGAAAGTGTTAGTAATGGTAATGCATATGTATGTTATTTACATTTGAGCCTACTTGCTTCAGTTTGTTAAAATGGCAACATTTTTAGTATTCCTTACGGGTGGTAGTGCTTATGCAAAAGGAATAATAGTTGTCTATTTAAACTTTAAGTCACAGAATAGCCCATGTAAATTATTAGTGAGAAATTATTAGGCAGGTAGTTCATTTTTTCTCAATGAATTTTGTATGGTTTGATGTAACAGTTACATTCATCATCATTAACATAATTGCAAATTTTCATTATTCATAAACTATGAAATAATAAGAAGGCTTAATTACAGGGGCAATTCAAAATTATTCATTTCAGTTACTAATACATGGAGGGATCATTCTTGGAGAATTTTAACTTCAGGATAGATTTTTAAAAGTAGAATGTCAAAACCAAAGGAGCAACAGTAGTGTCATCTTTCTATTATTTGTTAGAAAAATAACAAACTGTGGGAGTGTTTTTATAAAACAAAATTGATTTATATTTATATGTAGTTCAATGTGCTTTTTAATTTTCAGTTTCAGCAAAAAATTTAGTTCAGCATATATGATAAGTAAAGACAGCTTAAAGAATATATTTCTGCAAAAAAACCTGATAGTTCATCACTGAGTGAAATAATAAAGTAATTCTTAGAAATGCTCCAATAATAGTTAAGCTTTTTCTAACCCAATATGAAGACCTCTTCTTCTGAACATGCTTATTAATAAATAGGACATAAACCAGACTTATCTTGCATATGTAACATAACTGATTAGAGGAATTTGTAGTCACGAACCATATAAAATTCAACAAGGGAGAGTGCCGGAATCTGCACCTGGAATGGGGCAACCCCGGATGTTTATACAGACTGAGGAATGAGATGCTGGAAAGCTGTTCGGTGGAAAGGAACCTGGGGATCCTGTTCAATGGCAAGTTGGATATGAATCAGCAGTGCCCTGGCATTCAGGAGGGCCAGCCGTGCCCTTGGGCGTATCAGGCACAGCATAGCCGGCCAGTCAAGGGAGGTGATAGTCTCTCTCTGCTCTGCACTGGGGCAGCCTCACCTGGGATATTGTGTACACGTTTGGGCACTGCAACATGAGAAGGATACTAAGCTGTTAGAGAGTATCCAAAGNGATTAGAGATAGTGTCTGTGCCATACTAGTCCATTTTCTTCCTGAAATCACGTGCTCACTATACTTACTCTTTGTCCTAATAGGGGGAAAAACAAATTATAGATAAGAAAATACATATATATATATATATATAGTATATATCTCATCTGTATATTTCTTTAGTGACTCTTAAAACCAGGTTGCTCTTATTTTCTTCTGTTCTGCGATAGGTATATTTCAGTTTTATTATTTTTCAAAATTATTAGAATAACTTCCGAGATGTTTTCAGCTACAAGAACCTCTGTAATCTTTGGCACGCAGTTTACTTGCCTGGGTGGGACTGTTTCTCAGTATAACTTAACAAAATAAAATTTTGTGAGAGATGTGCAAGAAATACACAAGTGTTTAGTTACTTATTTAAATGGCTTTGCCTTTTAATTGCCTTCTGTTCCTTTAACACATAGCTGTAAATATTTGCTTATTGGTTTTGACCAGGATTAACTATTGACAGCAAATCACATTACCTCTGTGCGCTCTCCATGGCTGGCACTGCTGGTAGACAGTCCACTCACTTGAACCTGCACTGTTTACAATTTTTCCTCCTTAACATTTCCAGGTCTAAATTCAGTTTTCAGTTGAAAGTCAAGGTATTTGGTCTCCTGTCTCCTAGATTTATTTCTTATTGTATGCTAGGATGTTGTTTACTGTCATACAAGTGTAACTTTTATAGTTTTCCTTGACCTAGTAGGTCACTGATATTTTTTCTGTAAGAATCAAAACATGGGAGAAAAATTCAAAGCCATCATGAAATAAAACCTTAGATAGGATTTTCATTCAAAGTATTTTTGTTTTGATCCCAATGAGAGACACAAACTACATTTCTTATTATACAGATTAAAAAAAAAAAAGAATAAAAAAGAACCCTCATTGGAGCAAATATAAGAATACCTGTTTTTCATGTGAATTCTTCACCTGCTGGGGTACGCACAGGACTTTTCTTGTGTTCTGTCTTCATGGTACCAACAGTTTTGAATGTTCATCTACAAAAGAAGATGTATAGGCAGTCCTCAATTGGTTCTTGATGATCCTTTCAGCCTAGACAGGGAGGGTATAGGCATGACCTTGTATTCTTCTTTTTCCAGTACTCAGGAGGAAGGAACAATTTATTCAGCCCTTGCACTTCATGCTCACAGTGATACTAGGGAATAAAAAGAATTGAGGTATGTACTGCCTTTTTTCAAAGTAGAGAGCAAGCTGTTCCTTTCTCTGCAAGAGTGGTTACAAGTGTCCATGATCATAAAAAGATTCAAGGTAAATTGTCCCAAATAATTTAAGTGCTTAACCTATCAGAAGAGGTAGGATTTCAAACAAACTGCATACTTAGCATTTCTTCTTGACTCCCTCTGTTCCATCTAATATCAATTTGGACAAAACTGAGACATGAAACCCTCCTTATACACTGAATAGGGCACACAGGAAGTAGCATTTAGATTCTGGATTATGTTTTTGAGGTGTCAACTTGGTGACTTCAACTTTCTGTTTTAAATAGTCGGTTATAACTTTTTAGTCAAATTTAGTCAAATTTATTAATTTCCATTAAAGAAAAAAAAAGACTACAGTTAGCCACAGTTAGCATTTTTATCAAATCAATTAATGAAATTGGGTGGGAAAAAACAAAATGACATTTTAAGTTATGATTTTTCAATTCCAGCTATATAATCATTTAGTGCAGTAAATTATGTAATAATTTCCTCCAACACAGAAATGCTGGGAGGTTTTTTTTAATTCAAATTACCTTGAACAAAACAGGTTTAGATTATTCAAAATCCTGCTTTTGTTTTTTGTCTTATTTATTTGTAATAATCATGTTAGTTAAATATTACAGTGGTCTCTGTCTCACCATTTTTTATTTTGCTTTGTAGCATTTCTAGCTCCCTGCAGTTACGTAAACAAAGCCAGAATTATTTATGGTTGTGCATCTCATGTAGCTATTCTATAACATCAAACTGTTTTACAAAGACAGAATTGTCTGCCCCATAGTAATGGGGATCTGGGAGCAAGTTTGGCCCCTGGTCATACACATAGCAGTTCTTGACTGGTTTAGGTCAGCTTGGTTACCCCACACAATAACTGGCTATGCATTGTGGAATTGTCCACCACAGGAACTCCTCCCAACAAGCAATAGGGATAAGACTCCACCAAGGCTGCTCCCGAATTGTCCTCTCACGCTGACTCAGCAAGATTTCCACTCTCGAATGCTCTTACATGCTTTTATGTGCTACCCTCTCACCAGGCTACATAGTACATATTCTTTGTTTCACACTGCAGTCAGTTACAGTAAAGTCCCATCACTGCCCAGTGATTTTTATTTGTTTTTCCCACCTAGACAACTTTATTAAGATTTCTGAAAAATGTTCATATATACAACTAGAGCTCCATCAGTTTTACAGTGTACTGTTAGGGCATGATTCAAACTATGTATTTGTAATCCTAAAATATAATAAAACCCCCACAGCTTCACATCAAATTGATCTAGTTCTTGAGGGGAAGAAGGTGAAAGGAATCAAAAACAAACTAAATGAGAGCAAACAAAAAAAAAAAAAAGATTTCTGCATGGTTATTTCCATACAGTAATTCTAAGGGATTTATCGTTTTCTTTAGTTGGTTTTGTTGTGTTTGGCCTGTATCTCACCTTTTCAAAATAAATGAAATATTTTCTTTCATTTTCTTAGTGTGCTGGGTGAATAGCCAAAGGTGTTTTTTTTTCTTTTTTTCAGGTTTGACAGTGTAACCTTGACAGTCTTAGCATAAGGCTTTGGTTGTTAGATTCTTTGTCAGTTGTTTTCTGCATTGTTTAATGCCACTAGGAAAAGAGAGGAAACTCTAATCACCCACTGAGATAAGTTTCTATCCAGCTGTATCTCAGACTGACCAGGAACATTGCCTATCAAAGACAAGGAACAAAAATTTGTCCTGGAACTGTCAAAAATCTTCACATTTACAATTGATCCTTGAGGGATAAGCCTTTTTCTCTCTCTTTTTAAAATGTTTTCCTCTGGCCTTTCTTGTTAATATGTGTTCTCTGATCACAGTTGACTTTGAAAAATGACTTCTAAAAAAAAGGAAAGCATTTCTTTTTCAGTAGGCTAGGAGCAGCTTGCTATAACCCAGTTAACACTTCTACCATTGAAAAAATTGCTAAGAGAGAAAGATAACTTTGCAACCTGGGCATTCTGCTCCTGTGGTAAGATCATGTGGAAAGGAAGTTCATGAGAAAGGGTAATACTAATACCAGCTGATACAGAACAGATGGAAATTTCTTGTTCAGCGCATGCTACACGATGTGATGGAGACACAAACCCAAAATAAATCACAGCAGTGACTTAGCAGTGGTGATCTCAAATATGAATTACAGTGTCCTGTTATTGGCTCCCCAGTAAAAGTATGGAGAGAGGACAGGAGATGCTCCATTAAAAGACCACAAAGCTCACTAAAGGACTGGAAGAACATCTTCAATGAGCAAAGGGTAAGAGAGCTGTGACTCTTCAGCATGGAGAAGGATCAGGAAGAAAGTCATCAATATGTACAAACATCTGAGGCTAGAGACAGGCTCTTTCCAGTGGTGCCCAATAAGACGACAAGAGGCAATGGGCATAAACTCAAAACCAGAAGTTTCCATCTGAACATCAGAAAACACATTTTCCATCCTTGGAGATATTCAAAAGCTGTCTGGACATGGTCCTGGGCAATCAGCTCTAAGTATGTGCTTCTTTACTTTGCTATCTACCTCTCTTACCAGCATTTAGACAGTTATGAAATCCAGGAACTGAACCATCTTAAATTCAGCTCTCCAAAAAGGAAAAAAAAACAAAAGACAAAGGAAAATATATTTATTTTCAGCTATATCTGATTCAGTTACAAAAACATTAGTGCCCAAAGAAAGAGATCATGGGCTAAAGGAGACAAGGAAGCAACTGCTTCACAGCAACATGGGTGCTAACCAGCTGTGAAGCAACACAGCTAGTCTTTTTGGAGCCACTGTGGGACCAAACAGGCACTCCTTTACCACCAAGATACTCATGTTGTAAGAAAATGTGCTGTACAATGAGCATGTAATAAATCAGGAACAGAAAATAAAGGCATCCATCACCACATGAAAGACAATTTTATCACACTCGTAGACCCAAAAGAACTGTAGACTCAGATGCAGAAAAATCCCAGTAAATACAGTCAGGTTCATTTTAGCAAGGCTTATTAGTTCTGCCTCAGTTAGAGCTTTGTAGGGCTCAGACAGCTTCTTGCAGAGCAACTCAACTGTTTCTCCTAAGCTCCAGAGTCAGAAGGGCTCATTACCTGGGACACTGGAAAAATACACAGAGAGAGCTCTTGCCTGGCACTGTGACTGACCTAATAAGCTTGCTCAGGACTTGGTGCTCTGGAGACCTAGGAGAAGAGCAGCTAACATTAAACCAGAGTTAATAAGCTGGGTGACTTTGAAACTGATTGGATCTGTTTCTGCATTTGGAATAATCTAAACTGCATTTGGATCTGTTTCTGCCATCCTCCTTCATGCTTGTTGTAGGAGCATGATGGCTTTTAGACCTGAGCTTCCTCAGGAAGCAATAAACTTACAATAATATATATGTACTGTGTTGCAGCTCCATTATTAAACGGGGTAAGCACTCATTACAGCCATTCCCAAATGCATCACATATATTCAAAAATGCTATGAGCTTGTTTATTTTGCTTTGTACTCACTGTTTCTGTGCCACTCCATTGTACTCAGCAGCACTCACAGCTGCAACAGCACAATTCTTCACTGTGAAGGTTAGGAAGGGGTGGAAATATGGGCTCAGTGTCATGATCCATACAATTCCCAGTAACTGCCATTGCTAATACCCCCCTTTCCCTTTTCCATACCTACCAGAGTGTTTCTTGCCATATTTACCACATTACCTTACTCACAGAATAGGACAAGAGGAGGGAAGAATTGTCAAAAGAAGAAAGACTTTCAAGAGAGGAAATGAGGAAAAAACTGCAACAAAATCAGAAGTTGAGCTGTCAAATAACTGTATGCAGAGTGAAAAATCCTGAAACTGGCATCTGACACAAGCACTAATATGCTAAAAAGACCTTACTGGATGAATCTGAGAGAGAAGTTAATCCCATATAATGCCAATATTTCAGCTAATGCAAAAATTCCTGATAAGCTGACAATATAATTAACAGCTATTATTAATTGCATGGCTAAATTTTATTTTGCCTAAATACTTCGTATTAGAATTTGCTTGCTTGTTGCATGTAATCCGCTTTTCTTGGTTCTCAGAGATTTATTTTTCTTTTTCACTTCAGTTTCCTCTAACCTTTCTAATTTTTTTTAACCATCCTTGGTTTTATTTTAGAAATACTGAGCTGTGACCATTTTAACTTTGTAAATTTTTTTTATTTTTTTTTATTCCATGTCTTCCTATACCAATTTATTTTTTTCATTCTTTGTCTCCAGTCACTTCTGTTGATCTGTCACATCCTTTCTCCTAATATTTCTTCAATCTGTACCTTGGAAATTCTTTTTGCCTACTCCTTTCATTTTGAAAAAGGTTCAGCAATGATATAGAATGCCTGAAGAAAAGGACTTAGTAGTACAGATTAAAGAATAAGGTGTGGAAACTGACACAGACATCTAAAGTTACAGATAGCTTTCCCAAAAACCAGGAGACAAATGTATGATATCTTAGCATTCACTGTGTTACATTTTTATATATATATATATATGTAGATCCTTACGAACTGAGAGCAGCAGCCTCCCTAAACTAGTCTTAAATGAATAGAAGTTATGTGAAGATGGCTGTACAACGGGTATCTTTTCTACTGCTCCTGAGACAGAGGGACATCTGGACCCCTTACTGTCTGTAAATATTGCATCTTCTCTTAAGCACTCATGATTTCACAGAATCACAGAATATGCTGAGTTGGAAGGGACTCACAANGAGTGCCCAAAACTGCACACAGGGTTCAAGGTGAGGCTGCCCCAGTGCAGAGCAGAGTGAGACAATCCCCTCCCTTGACTGGCTGGTGATGCTTTGGCTGATACCCCCCAGGGCACAGTTGTCACCACACTTGTCACCACAGAAGCCAGCTGATGTGCACTAGTAGGTAGGCAGTGTGACTAACCAGTTAACTACATTTCAAGAGTGTAATTCAGAGAGCTCTAATTTAAAATAAACATACATACACCAAAATAGCTCAAAAATGAACCAAGCATATGAACTAAGGGCAGTGGGAGTGAACTTTACATTCAGCCATGTCAGAGGCATTTTTGGGAGCTAGCAGGCCTGTCAGAAACCTTCCCACTGCTCTGAGTTTTTAAATCAGGTCATATAAGAGTCAGTCTATCAAATGCACAGAAAAGGGCCACAGGGAAAAAGCTTATTCTCTATATATTTATGTGTAGGAAAAAGGAAATCTGATATTTGAGAACTCTTTGATTTAGAAGACAAAAGTAGTGACAAAATCTGTGGCCAGATGTCAATAATTAACTTGCTTATCCTTGACAGAAGTTATTTCCATCTTAATCAAAGTTTGGAGTTAGTTCCACCAGCAGGGTTGAAGTTGTTGGGAGGGGGTGCATTCACAGAACTACTTACTGAGAAAAGATACGAAGAACTAACTTAACAAGAATACTAAGGACATGACTAAGCACTAGATTACACAGTGTGAACTCTAATTTCAAGGGTGACAGGAAATACCACTGAATAGGAACACACATGGACCAAGAACTCATTGCACTCCTGGAGAATCATTACATTCCAGGAAGATGCTTTTCTTTGGAAATGATTTATACTTACCATGAAATAATGCCCTGCAGCATCTCCAGTAGGATATATTGTCTGCCTTTAGGGTATTGCAAACTGTTGATTACAGGTATCAAGCAAAAAAGCAAGCCTAACTTAAAATTGGTAAACAGAAATTCCATGTCAGCAATAAACATTTGATTATAATGACTTTGTTACATAATTTTCCATTTTCAATTTTCAAAGACAGTGATGTAAAACAATTAATTTAAAGAAGAATCAACAGAAAGTTCAGATAGCAAGTATCACCATAACACAAATATCAGGAAGTAGGGATATATAGGTAACAAAAACTATAGTACAGTCTAGATACCTGAATCAATCAAAAACAAGTTCATGGAAAAAATACCTACAGTAATTAATTTACACTGTTATGGTCAAGCTAGATAAAATTATCAGCCAGGCTAAAACAGTGTCCGTGAGACTTACAACGTGCTGAAGATGATGTAAAATAATGTCAGGGTCAATGGTATCTGGAGAAGATGTTAAATTGAGCAAAATGAGCCATGAAAGGACATTGTTAAGTCTGAAGACGAAGAACATTATAAATGTTTTCAAGGGCAATCTTGATAGAGAATTCCCCTTTTTAAATCAGCTATACAGTCAGGAGAAAGTAGGTATGGAAGAGAATCTCTGTATTGGTTTTTTTGAACACCACTGTAGGAAAATTAATCAGTTCTCCCTACCAATAAGTCTTGAAATTATTAAATAGTTTTTAACACATTTCAAAAGTGAATGTACCTGTAACTATAATCTATAAGGTATTCCCCTCCCTCCCTCCCCACCCCCAAAAGGAAAGTAAAAATGAAGTCATTACAAAGTAAAGACAAACAAAATAGAGACAAATGTGGTAACATCACATATATAGAGAGAACACTATCTCCATTCATGAAATAGCTTAAAATAATTATTTCTGAGTGTTCTTGCAAGGAAAAACAAATATTTACATTAGAAATGTAAAAATATCATAGTAAATGGATGTTTTAACACTGATAACAGCTTTTTGTGAATTAGAAAAAATTTATATGGGATACAATCTATTTTTTCATAGTGAATGAAATAATAAATCAATTGTATAAGTTTTAGTAGTCACTACTTACAGCAACATGAATGATGTTTTCACAAAACCCACAATAACTACTGATATTCTTACACAGTAGTTTAAAAGATCAAGTACTTTCATGTGAAGGACACAATCTTAGATGTATCTGGATTTAAATGGGTTAAATTCTATCTGTGTTTTTTCTGTGTTTGCAATTATAACATTCCATTGGCTTACAGCCTTACGAGTGGAAAGATGAGGAACCAACTATTTTATCGTAATTTAAGCCATCTGAATTGACTACTTGTGGAACGTAAAACTTAGACACCCTCTAGGTACTTCAGTCACGCACTAACATCTGGTGTCATGAGCCTTATCTAAACTGTTAAAGACATCATTTTCTGAAAACAGTGGTTTTTTTACCATAAGAACAAACATTCACTGGAACAGCTTCCCCAGGGACATAGCAGAATGCCCTTCAATTCAGTTTTTCAAGATTCATTTGGAGAAGGTTCTAGATAATCTCACCTAGGCTGTCTTTCCCAATAGCAGCTGGACGGGATGATCTTTCAAGGTCCCTTCCAACCAGATACTCACTGAATTTTTTAAAAAGCTTTCATGAAAGGTTGATAGTTGGCTTGGTTTTAATTTATTCAGACACTAAAAATCACTAGGGACTTTGAAGATCTTAATCTTTGTGCTTATTTGGAAAACAATTTTAAAAAATGCCTACCAAAAAAAAAAAAAACAAAACAAAATAAAAAAAAAACCCTAATCCAGAATTAATCTACACACTTCAGTCTTTTCTTATTTACATATTCTCACCTGCAGTGTTTTGAAGAAAATATGGGGTTGGATTTATCCTGAAAAGGCACAAATTACAGTTCCTAGAAAGAATTATTTAATGTTGGTGCCGTAGTAGCCAAATAATAGTCAAAATTCAAGAAAACTTAGAAAATTCTGTATGAGACAAATAGTAGTAGAATAAAAGAATATTTAAAAGAATAAGAGAATAAAAGAATAAAAGAGAATATAAGAGAATAAAAGAATAAGAATATTTTAAGGATTCATACACAGTAATCTGTAAAGAATGCTAAATATGTTGTGTCATGGCCTGATCTCAACTGACTCTCAAATGTCCACCCAACTGCTTTCTCACTCCCCCTCCTCAACAGGACAGGGTAAGAAAGTAAAATGGAAAAGCTTAAGCATCAAGATTAAGACTTGGGGATGACTTAACAATTATCATCACAGGAAAAAAAATAGGAAAATAATATAATTTATTACTAATTAAAATAGCTTTGGATCCACTCCTTTCTTCTCAAGCTCAATTTCACTCTTTCATTCCTGATTGCTTTACCATTTCCCCACAAACAGGGCAGGGGGTTTGGAAATGGGGGAGTTATGGTGATTTTGTAACAATTTTTACATACTCTTCCTTCCTCCTCATGCTTTTTCTCTGCTCCAGCTTGGGCTCTCCACAGACCACAGTTCCTTCAGTGTATATCTACCTGCCCCAACCTGGGGTCATTCACAGACTGCAGTGTTCCACTGTGTTCCTCTCCATGGGTTGCAGAGGCATACCTACTCCTCTGCCATCCAACCACAGGTCCCAGCAAAATACCTGCTTCTCTATGGTCTTCTTCATAGGTTGCAGGGGAAATCCCTGTTCTGGCACATGGGGTACCTCCTCCTACTTATTATCTGACCTTGATGTTCACAGGCTTCTTTCACATTTTTAACTCACTCCTCACTGACTACACAGAACTTTACCCTCCCAAAGTGCAACCAGCTTGGCTGACGGACACAGACATGTCTCACAGTGGATCGTTTGAACTCATCTGGAATCATCTCTATTCAATACAGGGCAGATCCTGTCATCCGTCACCAGCCCCTTGGCATTTACTCCTCTACAAAAGTCCAAACTGAGCCAAGTGTACAATTCTTTGCTGCCTTTTTTGTATGGCACATTTGCATATGTGTATGGCTACGACCATAATATTTATATTCTTTGTTGTTATTTCACACCCACATGCCAATTTGAGACCTTTTTTTTTTTCATTCTACTTACTGAATATAAAGATCCCATGCACATAAGCCCAAAGCAAAAAGCATTAACATTCAAATGAAAAAAAAGTCTTCTCTGTTAATAGATATAAGAGGAAGACCCTGAGGAAGCAATGGCCTTCACTTCCTGCTCCTGTGCTCTCTACAGACAATGAGAATAAAAACAGTAATCTTTGAAATTTTGTGTAAATGACTATTTACCATCATAATAGATTTATATTATACACTTCCCACACATAAGTGCTTATTTAACTCATACCTTGGGACATGATAAGTATGCTTTTGCCAGGTAAATAGCAGTGTTGGCTTTTATTAATGATGACTGAGTTTACAGAACACTCATACATTGTTTAGACAGTAACAGTGTTTAATATAGCTATCTATCACTGAATTCTCAGTCTTGCAAACTTTTATTCAAGTACCTAATTTTAAATAATAAAGATAAGCACACATTAAACTGACTGCAAGACCAGGCCTGCCATACCAATTTTAACTTACAGTAAGTACAAATCAATACAGAATATATATGGTAAGTTACTGGCCTTCCTCTGAATCCGTAATGGTTCACTTATGCTAGTTATAATAACAAGTAACTGTGAGATGAAAAAAAGTGTATGTTTTGTCTCCAGTGACATTGTTCTTTGTGAGAAAACTTAATAGTATTTTTGGTGAGTAAATATTTAATAATTATAATTTTATAATCTCTGATTCTTTAATGTCAGAATAATTTTACCAATTGTCATGCCTTCTGTTCTGTTTAATTAAACCTTCAGTTCTTTGTAGCAGACCAACAGTCTAAGAGAACCATCAGATGCAGGGCTTATAATAGAAACACTCACAAACCACTAAATACAATGATGCTGTTGGGACTTGCACTTTTTCTTTTAGAGTTTTTCAGTAATAAATTGTCTTGTGCCAAGAAGTTTTACAATAGAAAATAAATCTGAAATGTGTTCATTTTGATTTTGAAAGAGAATTTGATATCCAGACTGAAAAGGAAGTATATTAAACCAAAAGATAAAATCTCATAAAGGCAACTGGTTTGCTGGGTTTTTTTTCTATTTTTATACTATTGTATGTTATAGAAAGACCAAAACAACATTATAAACTGAAACAAACTAAGAACCTTGCAGATGTTTAGACTCTGGGCTAAGTATGTCTCAATAGTTTCCAATTATTTTATTTCACATATTGAGACTTGAAATGCCTCTGAAAGCAGAAAGTCATTACCCAAACCTTTATTGAATCAGGCAGAGCCACCAAATATCTAATACTAGGACAGAATTATTAGAATTTAGAAAGGTCTGAACAATTTTGTTATTTCCTACTGGTCATAGTCTCTTAAACTGTCACTTTCTGATAGTTTTTCACCATAATTTTGAATACTTGTTCATAAAGTCATGGTTTGCCTATTTTCTGCTGTGGTTACACTTGTGCTCTGCCAGCCCGTTAGTCTATCATCATTCCAGGTCTTCCTCAGCCTTTTCTATTCATTATAAGTATTTCCAGATACAGCTCAAGATCGAGTTCCTCCTCTCTGTGTAAGTGCACCTGTACAGAAACTCCAGAATACCACAAGACAAAGAAATAAACAGTTTATTTTGTTGGGGTTTTTTCTCTTGTGGAGCCATATAAGGGGTTAGTGTAACCTTTTCCAATTCCTTAACCATAAAACACTAGTGACCTAAACACCTAAAATAATAATGCAAGCATTTTATCAAGAGTTTAATTAACTCTACTGTTTGTATAAAGGGAAATCTTGAAAACCATGCTAGTGGGAAATTTGAAGGCATTATTTCTATTACTGGAAATAAGCTTTTTATGATTTTTTGACCAAGTCAATAGAAATTCACTCATCTAGGAGACCATCATCTGATTCATCAGAAGAATGTTTTCAAAGAACAGTGTATTTACCAGATGAGTTTTAACTCCTTCATAACAATGACAAAAGGATTATAATTTTACACACACTGGGGTTGTACTGGAGCTAATACCTTTCTTGTGAACATGCATATCCTTATCATAAATCATCCTATATTTAATATTTTTAATTTCTTTTTTTAATGTCCAACTCCTGGAATTTAAAGAAAATTTAAACTCTTCTGTATTTATTTATTTATTTATAATGGAATAGGTACAAAGGAAACCCTTAGATGAAAATATCCCACCCAAATTTCCCAAATATCAAGAATTAAAAAAAAAAAATTGAAATATCAGAAATTGAGCACCTAATATTCTTACTACTTGATAGTTTCGATTTTGTAGTTAAATGCATCTCAACAACAAAATCAAAATTTTGGAATATGTTTGAAAAGTAAAAATTATTGGCATGAGTTATCAAAATATTTAAAAGTTTGTTTTCTTTTTTTTTTTTTGTTCAACATAGTTTGACATGCGCAGTATAAGCTTCACCTGTTTCATATGTATTACTGGCCATCATTGGCATTACTCTTGAAATAATCTTGGTTCTATCCTTAAAATATATAAGAAATTAAAGATTTCCTGTGATTTAATGAAGGCTTGATTTTAATTATATACATTTACTATGTAAATTAGATCTGAATCACTCAGTTTATTAATAACATATCTGGATATGCAAAAATAAATGTCATTTAAATTTCATGAAACATGCTTGCAGTTTTAAGCTTTTACAGAAATGCATATTTAATTATGTCACAAATTAACAGATTGCATTACTTGTTAAAACAATGTTTCTTGTTAGATGATTTAAACATTTACAAATGTGGTACAGATGTGGGCACTTTTCTTCTCTCACAGCTAATAGGAGAAAAAAATCTATGAAGTTAATTTTCATTTCAAAATGCAAATTAGGCTACACTAATTTCCCCATTGACTTTCAATCTGTAATCATATTAAATTAGTACTATGTTCCTTCATGCTGTTCTGAACTACATTTTCTGATGCAAACTTGTTTCTACTGTGCAAATCAACAGCTTCTAACAATGTGACATATTATTTTGACTTTTAAGAATCAAATATTTAGGGTTTGATTTTTTCAGACCTTCAGAATGCTTAAGAATGCTTAGTGAATGTACTCTTTTGTTTGCTTATTGCAATAAAGGAAAAATGAGATAACAGTAATTCTTCTTATTTCTATTGTAGTTTCTTTTCATAAATCTGAACTGTGTTGACAGATATTAAGTATAGCTTTTGATCCTATTTCCATATTCGAAATCCAGAAAAGATCCTCAGAGAGGTTAAGAAATTTATTTAATGCTTCAAAGCCAACTAGTAGCAGAACTGGCAGTAAAATGTCCAGGTTCTTTAATTATTAGGTCATACAAGTGTTCCCTTAAAATGGGACAACTTCCCTTTGGTAATGCAGACAAGGCTGTACTTTACATATTTGAATCTGTTCCAGAGATAAACCTAAATATTTTGTATATTTTTCTTCAACCCTTATTCTGACTGTAATGTGGAAGGTCTTAATCCTGCAAAGATTTTCACAAAGTTCTACACAGCATGAAGTACTGCAGGGAAGTTACTGGAACAGCTCGTGAAGAATAAAACTCCCTGTATGTAAATCTTTTTTAAACAAAGTTACAATTTCAGTACCCCAATCTTCTATTTTCTGCAAATTACTTCTTTGTTGGTTTTTTTAAACAAGTTTGCAGAAACTAGCTATATTATAGTGAAATGCAATTAATATTTAATTAATTTCATTTAATTAGAAATTAAAATTAGATGTCTGTTATACATATCAGAATTAAATCAAATGAGTTCATCATGATAAGCACTATTGCACCACATGACTAATGAAGACCAAATTAAAAGACAGAATGAAATTCTGGTGAAATTTCATTTCCACTTGCAAAGCAAATGGCAGAGGCCTTACAAAGTTTTTTGTATCTCCATTTCTAATGTTAGTGCAGAACTGATAAGAATTATTCAGCTATTATTACAGAGCAGGGAGGTGGCAGATAAAGGAGCTTTTTTCGTATCTCATAAAATATGTTCCAGTCCTCAGATCCCCTCATTTCTAAAAACTCTTCAGTTCCTTGATGTATATGTGATTCTGTATAGATAAACGAAAGTTCAGTCAAGGCATGTCTGCCTAAAGCTTGCTCAGTGTCAAAAAGCTATTCAGTCTGTCTGCTCTTCCAGCTTAGTTAACCCTGTTAATTCCCTCTTTTTAACTAAAAGCTAGTTGTTTAATCCAGGTATGATCAGACCTACTTGTTCTGAGGAGGTGGACACTTGCCTCTTGAAGAGGACAGCACTGAAATTCTAGGCAGACACTTATTTCGTGGACTGTGTGTGTTTTGGAAAAATAGTCTCATACTAAAAATCCACCATACAGGGAAACCTGAGTTTTCCCATTAAGTTTGAATGAAGATGCATAACAGAATATTGACCTAGAAGTGTCAACAGCACTCCCTTAAGTGCAATTTACACTGAATTAAAAGGGAAACAAAACAAAAAAAGAAAAAAAAAAAAGGAAAAAAAGAAAAAAAAAACACAACAAAAAACAGCACTGAATGCAATTTTTCAATTTTCAGCAGGAACACTTCAAAGAGCTAGACCAAAGGAAAAGTGGCCAGTCCTTCCATTATGCTGTTTTATTCCATTGTTCTATTTGCTGCCCCTCTTCAGAACAGGGCTCATTCTCTGCATGCCTACATGACCATTCTGACATATCTATGTTCCCAGCAGTCAATGGAGATTGGGTGACTAAGGAATGTTTACTCTTTGATTTTAGTGGTACCTTCTTTCTTCCTTGGATTTTGCAGGGAATTTAGGTGGAATTTTTTAAAGAATGAATTACCCCAGTTTTGGAACACATCTAACATTTTAGTTAGGCAAAGAGCAATGATTGCTGTCACTAGTCACCTAAAACTGGATTCAAAGATTTCTTCAAGTTACAGCAATATAGATTTTCTTATTCTGATTTTACACCAAGAGATACACAGGTTTAACTCAAATTAGATTTTAAATAGAGTCTAAGTGTAATTACAGCCTCAAAGAGTGCTGCTGCACTAAAGTACCTGAGTACTGCTGTATTTAAGCAAACTAAATCGTAGCTGGGAGATCTTTATACAGACAGAATAGAATCAGAAGAACAATTGGATTAATTTTTTTAAACCTTTAGTTTTCATATTATTTAAAGAAGTGAAATTAAATTACAAAGTGTTGCACCATTAATTAGTGTTTTAAATTAGTGTAATTTTAAAATGATTTTTTATAATATTTAATTTGCCTCTTCCTCTATAGTTTTGACTGTGGTTCTAGCTATTGATTATGCCATACTAAAAATTCTTGGCATAAAACTCCTACGTGAAAATAATCTAAATCAATAACCTGTATTTCTGTCTGCATATCTATTTTGTGTGGTTGATATTGTTATGAATTTTAGCTGCCATTTGACAACATGCTCAGAAATGGTCACTGTCTTTTCCAAAATGGAGGTTTACATTAATATGTGTTTGCAAAACATCTTTATCTTCCAACTTTGTTCATGTCAGTTCTATTGGCAGTAAGACAAGGTCAGATAAAAACAAAAGTATCCGTCTTAAAAGGTGTGAAATTATTTCATCTAAATATTCTGTACAAGAATTTGAAAGGAAATCACAGGGCTTTATTTGGATTGTAAAAACTTGCAATTTTATATTTAACAATCAAACCAGACAAACCACCTAAGAAATTAAAGGAGCCATGACTTAATATTAGTACAGCTTTAGAACCTACATCTGAACATACATTTGAAGCCATCAATAGGAAAAAAATCTTTTCAAACACATAATGTTAGAACTGAATTTTTATTATTTCTTTTTTTAAAAAAAATGCGGAGCCATGGTTCCTGTGAATTTCACATCAGCTACTTTCTGTTTGTATTTTTGTAGAATATGCTAGTTTACTTATTTTTTTAAAGGTAAAAAGAAACAAGAAATAGTTTACATCATTATGGATTAATTCATCTCATGTGTTCAAATACCAACAAAAACTATTTACAACCAAACATTTTCCCATCAAATGGCTACTCTTCTTTAGTCATCAAAATGGGCTTTCAAAACTGTAGAAACACATGTGTATAATTAGAATATTAAATTCAACAAGTGCCAGGTCATAGAATTTTGTGCGCTTGGCCCCATCATCAGCTTTCAACAATGGTCCTCTGAGTATCATCCTTTGAGGGTTCGTGAGCTCTAAAACATTTTCCTCATACGGGAGATGATGGTCACAGCCTACTGCAGTCCAGGGGACCTCAAAGGCCCTCACTTAGGACTGCTGCTTATAGGGTCACAAGATGACCGGCATTAGTCATCCGTCAGTCTCCATTGTGGCCATAATCCAAGATGGCAATTGCTGGAATTTTTCAGAAGTCTAGCAACAATAATACTGTTGCAGTCTGGCTATGATTCAGGAAAGCAATGTTCCAAGGCTATCAGGGGTTGACTGATTATCTCTCATCCCTTTCCTTCATTAGGCAACAGAAGTTCCCGGTACAGACAGTGTTTCTGATAAGCTCAAGGGGAATGGCATCACCTGGGAGCTATTTATCAAGGTTAAGGCTAACAAGAATTCCTGAGATTGTAAAGCAGCCTGCGCTGGGGGAGGTGGGGATGTACCATCACAGTGCCCTAGACCGCATTTATTGGAGAGGACAGCAACATAATTATACTCTATTGGGAACTGATAATCAGAATCAACACAAAAAATTGTTCTCTATAGAATTAAAGACAATTACTATTTTCACTTCTGAAAATGTTAGTGTTAGACTGCTTATGCCATGAAGACTTAATCACTGATGCAGAACCTCTGCACAGACTTGTCACTTGCAAGTGTTAGATGAAAGCAGGATGAGAATAGATTTCCTTGGAAGGATGGCATAGCAGTGTCTTCACACTCTTCACACATCAATTCTGCAAGGACAAAGCTGTGAGCTAATAATGACATTAGAAGGAATCAGGAAAGAAAACTTATTTATGAAATGGCTCAAAATGGGTACCTCAAAGGGGAGGCTATAGAATGTGGATCTTTGGCTCTGTCACTTAATTTATAATAGCACAATAAGCAGAGGAGAAATCCCTGTGCCTGTGAATTACTAGTTTACGTAATTGCTTTTATAGCAGTCCCAAAAATTATGGCTTAGGGGGCAGAGACAGAAACAGTTGACTCCAGTTGTTCTACTGAAGTGGGATATAAAATGATCCTTAACTGATCCCTCAAAAGAATAAGAATAAAAGAAAATGTATATTTACATTGGGAGTGGGTTTTTATTTGCTGACAAGTTTGTTTTTAATTCCAGTTCTGCCCTCATTACTGCCCTAGCACCTTGAATATATTTATTATAAGTATTTGCTACAAAGATGAAGATATTGCTTTTCATTTATACACACAGAATCACAATTTATTGGAAGTAGTCCCTCATTACTTCTCTATCACAGATGCAGGTTTTACAAACAACCCATAAGATTCTCCAGTATTAACAGGTGTCTAAGCTATGTCCTTCATATCCTTTTAAAAATTTCTCTCCACTCCTTACACTCTAACACAAAAGCTCAGTTATCTCATGGAACTGGTCCTGGAATATAGAATCATTTGTTTTCAAATGGCCTTCTTGCTGTTCAGTGATCTGTGTGAACCTAATCAGTGTCTGAAATTCAATTCCGGCAGAACAATTGCTTCACAAAAAGTAGAACTATCATCAATTTCATCAGAGGGATTAGGCAAACCCTTAGTGTTAGGCCTGAGATATCTCTGTCAAGCAACTTGCAATATTATTTCCTCTTTGTGTTACTTTGTAAATATATGGAGCACTACAGCCATGAATATTGCCAATTTGTCAAACTATAAAAGTACTACATTAGCTTTTTAATTATTATATGTCTGATATTAATTATCAGACAGCCCCTGATGAACATTTGTATCCAAGGAACCAAAAGAGAACACAGAATGACACCAGACTCACTTCTATGTTTTTATTACCAAAATTACTTTTAGTATAATTTCTTGGAAATTATACTGTTTCAAAGACATAACTCAGATTCCTCCTTCAGAGCTAATTTTAAGTCTTCAGGGTCAGTGTAACTGCTGCAGCCTTTGTTGCAGTTTCAATAGGGCTCTTGCTCTGGCGCAGACAACGTTTGGCTCTTCCACCATCTACCAAGGGGTTCAGTTATCCAATCAGAAGGGGGTTTTGATATCACAGTCCAAAGATTTTCACACATTTGGCTGCCTAGCTACTTGCTACTCTGGAAGAGTGCGAGGCCTCCTGTAGGTCCACGCCATATTTGCCAACTCCCTTGGATACCTTGGTTGCTTTAGACATATAAAATATCACTCAAAGTAACTGTTTTTTAAGTAATAGAGTCTCATCTGACTCATTCATTTGAAGATTTTGGTTTTTAAACCCCAAACAAAAGCTTTTGAAAGGTAGGATAAAAAGGTATGGATACTGTGCTTGTATTTTAATGTCAAAATTACAGCAGTAATCATTGTCTTTACATTTTTGTTTCTGCTTAGTTTTCAATTGGTCTGCACAATTCCCAAAGGCTTGTATTACTTAATCTGAAAATGTATTAACAGCTCAAGGTTTATTTGGTTTCAGTGATTAAATATGTACCTTGAAGGCAGTTTATCTTATATAGGCTTAAAGATTTGTAGTTTTGGGGTTTTTTTCTTGATAGGTTGCAGAACATAAAACATGCAATGAAATATTACTTCAATGTGACTTTTGAACTGTTCTGTCAGAACACTTTATCACTCAGCTATTGTGACTAGCTTTGGTGCTGTGAATTAGAACCTCTTTTCTCTATTCTCTCTCTTAAAATGCCTTGATGTGAAAGAGTCAATGCCACCACATTATCAAAGAAAGAATAGAAAGCTTAATATGCAGTGCAAGATACATCAGTATCAAGTGCTAATTTGGAATCTTAAAAGGAAATCATTTTCGTTTGTTTAAGGGCAGGATAGAATACTTCAGTAACTAAAGAGCACTAATAGCCTGAGAGTGCATGCATTTTACTTGAGTTCTTGCCAATTTCTGAATTTCATAATTCTGTTTGATACACACAAAATCATTGATATGGCACTCATCAGTTTTCTATCCAATATGACATGGTCAGGGTTTTTTCTTTTTTTTTTTTTTTCATGATTCACAATGCATTTCACATAAGTAACACAGACACATTATTTCTCATTCTGTGAATCTAAATGAAAGACAGATATTGGAAGCTATATTGTTCATGGCCTATTTGTTTTAAATTGCTTTCTCAGTTATATCACTGCAATCTTAATACTGACAGCCTATTGAATATAAAACATTTTGCTTTTTTCCTGGTAGAATTACAAAAAAGGTACATAGTTAATAAGGTTGGAAGAACACAGCAGGATTGTAACATGGCTTTCTGAGAAAACTGTCTACATTTCTGTGATTCAAATTTTTAGGAACTTTGAAGAACCAAGAAAGAATGTAATAACCTCTCTCTGTGCAGAAGTCTCAGAGATCCAAATCTATAATAACTTGCTTTATAGAACTCTCATTGAAGTCAATATAGTTTTAAACCCTTATCAAAAGTAAGATTAAGCTTCATTTTCTCTTTATGTTTTATATTCTATAATCATTTCCTTTTTCATTATTTAACAAAAACATAACAGAATTGAATATTATAAGGGAAAGACAAGTTAAAAGATTTGGTTCCTGCAAAGGTTTGGTAAATGCAAATATCATTACATCTGAGTATCAGGATCCTTATTTAGATATCTAGAAATAATCAGAGGAGTTATTCAGAACACTTCCTAAAATTTAAGCATTATGATTGCTGTGGGATGACAGCTTAAGAGGACACACTATCACACAACTTGCTAGCAAGGACTGTTGTCCTAGAATTTAAGCCTGTCAGTGAAGAGAAGCACTTCCAATGTCAGCAAAGCAGACATTTCAAGCACAATTGCTTTTATTATTAAGAAAATATTTCAAACTTTTAATGTGACCAAAATGATGGAGATGTTACTCAAATCCAGTATGATTGTTTTCTGAAATAAAAGGCAGTATCTTAGAAACCTGCTGCCTGCAATGCTGTTCCATTCTCTTATGTGACATCCACAGGACATGCTGATGATAACTTTTATGGGAGGTCTAACTAAAATGCTCCATGAATTGAATAATATTCTTTTCTGTCACTCTGTAACCTAATTTTACTACAGTATTTGTTCTTTGCTAGCTGTGGAGCAACACGCAGCTTTCTTGTATTTAGGATTTAGTATCTTTCCCTCTTTTCTGGGAGGAGGGATTTTTTTACTGATTTTCTTTAAGCTTCTTAGGAAGGCTAAGTAAAAAATGTGTAAAATAAAAAGGACACATGGACCTTAGCACTTATACACAATTGTCCACAGTCTTCACTGTTAGCACAGACCATGGCATATTTTTAGCCCATGCAGACTAGCATTTTCTAGATTAAGACAGGAGCAGGTTTGGGGTTTTCTGTTAAAACTAATCTTAATAGGTAATTTGGATTCCCTCCTTTATTTAGGGAGGGAAAGAAGATGTGATCATGATGTATGCATGTGAGTTGAATGGATATTGTATGGGCTTAACCATGTCAGTTTCCCCCAAAATCAAAGATCATTTCCTACACCATATAATAACTAGATTAAATTTAAATTTTGAGTACCACATTACACATTATGAAGTACCCTTTGTATTAATTTTAAAAGAAAAAGAGTTGTGGCATAAGCTATGATAAATTTCCATGTCAACATTTCATCAATATTTACATGCTGGGAACTATTTTAAATTATTTAGAATCAGTTATAATGAAAGATAATGAAGAAAAAAAAACTACAACTGCACCAGTGGTATTAATCTGAAAATAGGTTATTAAATCATTTTGTCTCTTTGTTCTCTTAGGAATTTGTTCACAAACAGATGCTGATTTTCTATGAATGTATTCAAAATACATTTACTGAAGAGCTGAAATACACAATGCATTCAATGCACACAATACATTTACTGAGCAGGTAAAACGAAGTACAGTTTGTGTCTTGATTAGTATGGCATACATTAGCACATAAAAATATGACTATTGTATTAAAAATAATCAAGTATATACTACAGTGAAAAGAATCTCTGAATTACAGAGTGTCTTTGTAGCAAAGGTTTACTGTCCTTATGTTGTTAAACAATATGCTGATACAAATGCAAATGCACTGATGTATGTTCTGAAAGCCATGTTCTTCTGCCCTTCAGTTAAACCTGTGATGCTTTTTCTAGTTTATAATGATGAATTTGAGGTATCACTTTCAGAATCTAAGGGTAGAATTTAAAACCTTATTGTAGAAGGAATAAACTGAAACATGTTTTTTGTATGTATTCTTTTACAACAATCTCTTTATGCTCTAATTATCATTAAATTTGAAGTTAAAAAGTGCTGGGTTGAACTCCCAAAAAAAAGGAACTGAACATGAAAGGATGACAGTTTCTCACTTTCGCTTCATAGAAGTGGTATTTGATGCCTCATTCTCTAAGGAGATGTGCTTGTACATTTTCATTAAAGTACTGCTGACCATTTAAAAACTAGTTTCTGAGTCAGCTCTTTTAATTTCAACTCACTAATTAGCATGAATCAGTAGAAAGAGATGGACTTTTTCACAGCATAGCTCAGGCAAATCACATTCTTAATAAATCTAAGATTTCCTCATTAAGAAAATCTTGCAAAAAATGGTATAGAAACCAATAAATTCTCGTTCACTTACTATCTTACTATCATGATTTGATAGTAAGATTGTATTTTTCATAAATTTTATGGATAATTTAGAAAGCAGTGTAAAAGTAAAATGCCTATTACATTCTGTAATAGGGGAATCCTTATTCCATTTCTAAATACCATGCTGTTTCACAAACCATGGCTTGACTAGCAAATGAAATTATCCCTGTATTACTTTCTCAATATTTCAAATAATTTTCTAGGATGGTTTTATTAAGCAGGAAAGCTTACAGCAAGGATTTCCTCCAGTCAGTATACATAGCAAGAGAATCACTGTTTTCAGTGTCGTGATTTCCACAAATTTGCATTTAAGCTGATGAGCAACTTCAGCAGGGACTTAGGACCAAGGGAATTAATTATGACTTGTAACATGCATCTTCTTGCTTAACTTTTTGCTTACTTTCCTACAAGCTTTGTTAAGAAGTCTGAGTCTGCACTAATCTTTCAGTATCTACTTTTGACAATTCTTGACAGGGAAAGGATAAATATGAACATAATCATTGGTGTCGCTGTCACTCCCCATGAGTAACGATCTGTTGTTTCTCCACTACTCTGTAAGGAAACCTTTTTAAAAACTTGAGTCCATACCAAAGAAGTTAAATGCTTTATAACCACCATCAGTTTTCCTGGTTTAGGCACCAAGTTGTTCTTATTATTTTGTTAGTTTGTTGATATTCATAAAACAAGGTATTTTTAATGAGACTGCAACAGATCTGAGAAGGTTTGGAGATTTGAGTGGGAAAAAAAAAGAAAAAATCATTTAGCAAGTCTTTGCAGACTAGGAGTTTTTATATAATCTGTATCTAGGAAGAATTTTTACCTCCCTTATATATATATACCATTTTCAAAGCAAGTTCTACACCTTTTTCTCCTACATAGCATTTTGTTCATGTGCTAAAAAGCATACAGAAATGGAAAACACTTTTCTTAATGCAAAAAAATATATATCTTGTCAATAGTTGTGAGACTTTTTTGCCAATATAGAAAAAGTTCTGCAAGTACATATTGCACAATAAAAGTGATGCAACAGATAAAATGAGGACTTCAAAAAGACATAATGGGACAGAATGCAGTGAAGAATGTTTATGTTTGACAGAAAAGAGGAGTAGAAACAGTTTTGAGATCTATTAAATTTTGCACTGAACTATGAAACACAGAAACTATTGCTCTGCTCAAGGAAAACCCGGAGATCCAAGGAAGTGTTAAGGATGAATAAAATGTGAAGCTAGAATGAGACTCAGTGCTATAGATCCATAGAACCTACATATTTATCACCAGGACAGGCAATTTGTCAAACAGACACTACCACTGAGATTGCATAAACGTTAATAAGTTATATATAAAGGAAAATACTACACGTTAAAAGTATTTGTGCATGAATCTGCATGAGTAGGACATGACAATCTCTAAAAGGATCTGAATCCTTGATGAAGTATTTCTTGACAAGTCTTTATAAAACTACATCAAAGATCAGAGTGTAGAATTTACAGAATTCCTAATTCATTTATTTGTGTTTTTTTTCCTACAGCCATATGGCCAATTCCATAATATAACCTACTCCATTTTTAAGTCTGTTAACTTTCTCATTTTTGTGCTTCCACCAATGTATGGAAAGCTGGTCTAAAAACTTATTCATTTTACTATTACAGATCCTTATTTTTTTTATCTTGCTCTTAATGTAATATTTGTCATGATGCTTAATTGACTTCAGTCAGACTCAAATCCTTCAGAAACAAAACAGTGACAGACAAATGTTATATAATTGCCACCGATTTCACAGTTAATGTAACACATTAGAGGTAGGAGACAAAGAAAGTGAGAGAAAGTATGTAGTCAACTCCTAATCAGTCTGACATGTGGAGAAAACCCAAGAGCTTGCCCTGGGCTACATGAGCAGTTATGCCATTGGTGGCTTCAGGTGAAAATCTAACTTAGAAAGAAAGAAAAAAAAGTTAAATAGTTAAAACAAGATACAGAGAGGAAGTGGATTCACATATGAACACCTGGCACTGTGTCAATAACTCAGTTTGAGGCAGATCCCCTATACCTAAGGGACAAGCCACCAGGCAAGACTTGCACAAGCATTTATAAAAATACTCATAAGTTCTCACCTGTGCCTCACAAGTTACACGGGAACTCATAAGGGTGTTGACAACCAGACTTAATCTAAGAGTATTGAAAAATCCAATATTCATAGATTTGTGGGTTACACAATCAGTTGACAGCTGTCCTTGTTAGAATGACACGTCTGCCCCTCCTTTCTGAAAAAAAAACCCTGAATGTTCATGACTAATCACATATTTTATCCATAGATCTTTCTTCCAGAATAAATTTGTAAGTTGTTTCAAGGATTCCCATAGATGTGTCCATGATGCTGCTGATACTCACCTTTTTCTTTTTTTTCAAGTCCACGTGAAATATTAAATCAAACGCTTCCTTACTTACAATGACCTCCAGCTTTAGTTAGATACTACTAGGAACATCAAGATTATGACGATGGGAAGTAAGAGCTGGTCCAAGTAATGATCTGCAAATGGTAAGAATCTATGCCTTATATTAAAGTTTCATTTTCCTTTTTTTATTTTTCCTGTGGATTTTTACGTATTATTGCCTAATTTCTGGCATGGGTCCCTACAACTAAATTTTATTGCTCTGTTTAACTTAAGTGGAGTACATCTTTGAAAAAGAGCTAACCAATCCTCTCATTATTTTTACTTAGTTGCCTCATACAAACATTTCATTTCTACGTTCTTTACTACCATTCCCACATTCAGTAATAAGTATGGAAATTTCATCATCAGTATCTCTGCTGTGTGCTCAGCAACCCAGCAAACCTTTTTATCATTTTGTACAAGTGTGTATTACAATTATAAAAAAATGAACAAACAGGTGTCTGCGCTTTCAGAAAGTAAAATCAAAAATGAACCCAGAATTGTTATCTGCCAGAATTCTGTAATGAGGAACTATGTTCTCATTTTTAATAGGACAAATGATGCAGACTAATCTGAAATATGTGATAACCAGGTAGCAAATAACTCTGTCAATCTGAGAAAAATACATGGTACATTTTAAAGCACAACAAAACCTCTTACATATCATCCATCTGAAGTTACTTGTAATTTATTCAGTAGGATGCCATAGTTAATAAAAACCAATTTCCTTTTTTTTTTTTTTAATATCCCGCAGTTTTGAGATGTGCCTAAAGCCTTAGCACAGATATTCACCTGATAATATAAACTTCATGGTTTATTCAATCACAGCAGCTGTTGTAAAGCCTAGGTTACCATTTATTTTTCAGCTCTGGAAAAATATTTATAGTCTGATTTTAAACACAACATGTAGTTAGCCCTCAGATCTGTAGCAAAAGCAATCACATTGACACTTTACTAGAACCAGGAAAAGAAGCAGTAAAATATCATCACGATAATAAAGAACAAAGTGAAAATAAACAGATTTTACTCCTTGTTTTTTCTCTTTTAAATAACCCTGGAGTTGGAGAAAGAGACATTTTTGTCTGAAATAATAAATATTTTGGCATGACTAATGTTATAGCTCTTAATCTGGACCAGCATAGGGATAATATACTATAAGCAGTCATTACAGAACTTGTACATATCCATTGTGGACTGCACAATGCATATATTATCATTCTTTGGAGTCTTGGAACTACAGTATTAAAAGACCAGATTTAAATAACTTTAAAAAATTCAAAAATAATAAACTCCCATATGTTTATTGATCAATTTATTGCATTAAGATATACTATGGAGTCTGAGTACATGAAAATTATAGCAGGCACCAGTGACCTCCTTCTTATAAGGAGCAGTATGCCCCCATCACACACTTAAAAAAAAAAAAAAAAACAGGTGGGAACAGCAGGAATCTTACAAATTGTTCCTCATTTGGAAGCCCCCATCCTAGTAGCAGGGCTAGTTTCCAACTGACCAAAGTCCTCCTCTGCCTCGCCATCTATGGCCCATATCCCAGCTCAGCCTTAGCTTGACCCTGTCCCCAAGAAGATGATCAAAACTTGGAGTTGGGACTGCCCCAGTGTCCCCTATCTACTTTACTCCTGACTGGGGAGTGGGACAGTACCTGGCTCTTTCCCTTCCACCCCATGGGAATACCTCACTGTGAGAACACTGTGAGACACTCCAGAGAAAGAAACCAGCACACAAGGTACCTGATAAACTAATAATTGCCTTGACAGAAGGTAATCTATATTTTAGACTAGAGATTTTAATTACAGGATTCATAAACCTGCATATCAGAACTAAATAAGTGCAGAGTTGTGGGAACAGACTCACAATATCAGAAGTGGAATAAATCATGCAGGAGATGGGTCTGTGAAGGAGATAAAGAAACCAACAAAAGTGATTTACAAACCTGAGGCTTTTTTACTGTATTGTAAAATGGAACTTTTGCTTTTTCCCCTGAATCATCCTTCTCCTTCCCCAGACCCCTTATTTTCCTAATTAGTATGCAAGAATGTACCTTGGCCAGGCGATGTGAAACCTCCCCTTGTTGGTCTGTTGTTAATCCTTTCCCCATTGGTTCTTCAACCCTTGACTCTTATAGGCTGTGAAGCCCTATAAATACCCTGGCCATGAGAATAAACCCTCTCTCTGCTTCCTTCTCCCATGGCTACTGTGTGTCTCTTTGCCGGGAGGTTTGGGGACCACGTGGCTAAGGGGGTACAGGAAAGGGGGGAGCGAACCTCCCAGCTGCCACACAGAGTATTTATGCTTATATTTAAAAAAAGTAAATGCCTAGAAAGTCATCATATCAAAACTTCCTCAAAACATGCTTTTGCTGACATATCTAGATATGCTACAATAGGCAAGGTGCATGAAGATTGATACTAACAGTCAAATTTTGCTTGGGTCTGGTAGCAAACAGCATGAATAACTGTATTTCCACATGAATAACTAGAACATGCTTAACTAACCTTTCCATATCTACCACAATCTACAATTGAATACTTTTCATCTGTATCCCTAATCACTCACTCGAAGACAAACCTCAGATCCATCCATGGGAATGATAAGGACTTCCTTCCTCAGGCCAACAGAAAGTTAACGCACACCAAAACTTAGTCACACCTTTGACATCTTCCTATACATTCCTAGAAAGTGCTGTGGTTTAATTAATACTCATTGTCTGAGCATGTTTAGCTTCTGTGGAGCAGTCGTTCAATAAACACAGAAGTTACTGCATTTTGTATTCATTTCCAAGAGGTAGAGGTTCAATAGGTTCAAAGAGTAATACACAGCGTACATCATCATTTCTCACCATGTCTCTAAATTGGATCCTTGCATTTAAGCTTTTAAAAAAGTTATTTAAGGCCTTTAGGTAAATTGGTCACTTTCCAGAGTCACTAAAGATTCTAGCTACGTTGCAGCACTATGAAAATCAGATCACTAGCTTGGGAGCTCAGATACAAACACACAAGCAAAAGTCATAGAATGCACTCATGAAAAACTAGACTGTCACCTTCCTTTGCAAATTTAAAATAATATTTTCAGAAAGTTATTGAACTGTTTTTTCAACAATGAATGATTTAGAAACCCTGGTGCTGACTCCTCAGGTCAGTCAATGAAGAAAGTTATGACCGTTTTAGTTACAGTATTTTCTTCAGCCTGTTAATAAATGTGTATTAAAGTTGCTAGTTAAATAACACCACAAATTTGCTCATTGCCTTCAGCTACTTCACAAGCATTTGTCATAAAATTAGATTTTTATCCTCATTTGGGTAAATTAAGCAGATTGTTTTACAGTCTGTCTATATGAAGCAAGTTTCCTTGTGTCTAAAACTTCTTATAACCCTTTTCTGAATCTACATGTATTTTCAGTAATTTTCACACATGCAGCAAGAATACATTCACCAAGAGTAGAGACAGTGATAATGACACCTTCCTAAGGCTTTTTCTCCAATATTATCTGTTTGCTCACTTATGTTACTTTGAGCACCTGAGTAAGAACTCTTTTTGAAGGATATATTGACAATGCTCATAGTCCAAGAAGACAGCTTTCTGTTTTTCAAATGTCACCATCATTCTTATCCTAGAAATTTTAGGCAACTTTCTATGATAAATCTCATCTTTGGGTGATTAGATTAGGCAAACATAATACTTCCAGCTTTCATCTGAACCTTTGAAAGAAGACACCAGAGAAGTCAAGGGGAACAGGTATATCCTATGATGGAAGCACAAATATTCATAGGAAGCATATAGGAAGAACCAGTACCTTCCTGCTATATGATTCAAATATTATATATAATAAATCCTGTTCCAAATAAAATTTTAGCAAAGATATCAGTGTGGGATTATAACATTCTGATTATAATCTGTGTTTTACACAGGATTAAAACTCTGCAACCTCAATCCTTTGATTGACTATGTGTGAAAGCCTACAGCCTTCAGTAGATTTCAGAACATGCAGAGTATCAGGACCTAAAACGTTAAAAAGTTAGCTGGAGCCAGAATCAGTTGATACTGCAGAGATGCAGCTACTCTTCAGGTCCCTAATGTGTCAAAGTCTGTGTTTCATCAGTTTCCTATTCTTTGTCTTTCTGTATAGAATAACGAGGGAAGTAACAATCAAATCAGCCAGACTCCTCAGTAAAAAAGTAAGATTCATTTTCTGACTGATTCTACTCTTATCATCCATCCAAAACAATCATGGGCCTAGATGTTCTTCAAGTTTGAAATCAATATAAAAGCTTAGTCTACATAAGTAATGGTTCTTATCTCTTGCTTTCCAGGTTGATCATATGACAGTATTGTCAAGCCATCTTTTCTAGTATCTTAATCAGCGCATGCATACACCTGATTTTAGTGCTATCTTTTGCCTTCTTTTTTCTCAGGAGGACTGTTCTCCTTTTCTTCCTGAATTCTTTTTGGCTTGGTTTATTTTTGGGGGGTTTTGTTTGTATTTTACCATGCAACATGTTTCAAGATTTTTTTTTCTTTCCTCAGAATATACAGAATCACTACTACTTTTCTTTCTTTTTTTTTTCTTGAAAGGTGGGTAAATGACCAAAGGGGGGGGGGGAAAAAGTGGGGTGTTTTTTTTTTTCTTTTTTCAGAATTATTTCCTGTCTGGAAGTGATTAGTAAATGCAAATGAAAAAAAAAATCAACATTTAAGCTAGCACATGTCACACTTTTCCAAATGTAATGCATACCTTCAGTTTCATATTATATCACCTTAATTCTGACAGGCCAAAAGATAATCTCACATTCTTTCAAGCACTTTTAACAGAGAAGAAAACATCAACTCATCAATACAAACAAGACCCAGGACCAAACACTGTGCAGCACAGATAGGATGAATCTCTTCTAGACTGTTAGCCCTGGAGGGTGAGTAACACTGAAAAAGTCACCTCCTGGTAGTAAAATCAGAATTGCCTCAAGTCATATCCAGTTCTTGATATTAGTAACTTTAATTCCTTCAGACTTTGTGAATCCATTTCAACTCCATATTATAGGCATCTAAAATTGGTACCCATATATAGTCAGTTAAATGCATCTTCAGATTTCATTTACTACATTGACTAGGGACTTGATTTACTTCCATTTGGTACCTGTTCATACAGTCTGGGGAACAAAAGATGTATACATATAACTGTCAGGTGCAACATAGGGCCAACAGATAACATGTCTGTTCTGAAGACAGAGTAAGAGTACGGTTACAAGGATCTTCTAGGGCATATAAAAGGGTACTAGATGCCTATGTTTGGGCAAGTAAATTAAGTCCTCAGCTTTCAATGCCTATAAGACTTTAGACATATAACTCAAATATAAATGCTTCTGTGCAATCCCCTTAATTTGGAACTAAATCCTACTCTGGGCATCTTCACTCTGAAGTCATTCTGAAATCCTTTGTGCTTGTTTCATTTGCATAAACATAGGTTCCTATGGTAATTTCAGGCATCTCAGGTATCCAAGACATCCACACAAGACTGGCAGTATAGTGCCTGACCTAAGGGAGTACAAAGTCTTTCCAGGCAAGGATGAGCAAAATAGCACCAGAAACATTACAACCATTGACAAAATAAGATCTTATAAAAAGTGCAATAGGGACATTACTGATAACACCCTCAAGGATTCATCTAGGCTTTGGACAGTTTAAGTTCAATCAATTAATATCATACCAGGTGACTGTCATAGATCTGTAATTTTTTTTAATATAAAAATAGAATTGTGCTAATTGAATTCTAATTCAATAAATTGCAACCTATATGCCTAAAACCCCTCTGGGTGTTTTATTCAATAAGACTGTTTTCCAGTTTCTTCTCAGAACTGTTAAAAATTTATTTTGCATACTTTATTTATTCAGATGCAGATATCACATTACTGTAGGTTGAATTTCAGTAATAAACTGCATTATTTCTATGTGGTCTTTATGTACCTCAAAGGGGTGCCATCAAACATAATTAATGTGTTTGAATTTTTTGAAAAAAATTAAATTGAAAACAATGGGGAACAGTAGAAAAACTTAAGAGGCAACTGAGAAAAATCATAAAATCATAGATTATTCTGAGTTGGGAGAGACCTACTAGGATCGTTGAAGTCCAGCTCCTCTACCTGCACAGTACAACCCCATGTGCCTGAGAGTATTGTCCAAATGCTTTTTGAATTCAGACAGGCTTGGTGCTGTGATCACTTCCCTTGGGAGCCTCTTCCAGTGCCCAAACACTTTCTGAGTGAAGAACCTTTTCCTAACATCCAGTTTAAACCTTCCCTGACGCAACTTCAGGCCATTTCTTCTGGTCCTGTCACTGGTCACCAAAGAGAAGGAATCAGTGCCTGCCCCTCCACTCTGCCTTGTGAGGAAGCTGTAGACTGCTCTCTTCCAGACTGAACAAATCAACATCAGAGGAAATGGTCTTAAGGTGTGTCATGGGAGGTTCAGATTAGATACTAGGAAAAAAACCCACAGCACTGAAAGAGTGGTAAAACATTGGCATAAGTCACCCAGAGAGGTGGTGGATTCACTCACCCTGGAAGTCTTTAAGAGGCATGTTGATATGGCACTAGGACATAAGGTTTAGGGATGACTCTGTTGATGTTAGGTTGACTGTTGAACTAGATGATCTTGAAGGCCACTTCCATCCTTAATGATTTTGTGATCAGGTATAAGACTAGCATAAATATAATTAAATAAATAGTCCTATTGCAGGTAACAGTCTTACTCTAAATAGCTGCAACAACTGTCCAAGCAGACACTTATGAAATAAAATGGGTTTTTTTCATTCTGTTTGGATTAAATGCAGGGAAAACATTCTCAATTAAAATGGATTGTGCTCATAGTATGATTTTGGTCAAATTCACCAGACTAGTTTTAAGAAACCAGTGTAAATTCCATTTACAACAAAGGTCCATGGTGTATCACTTCTGAATAACAGTGTTATGCCTTTTCCCAGCTACTTCTATAACTTTCAACAGTAGCAAATAACAAAACTTTTCAATAATAGCAAAGAATGGGTTTTAAAATTAAAATTTAAGGTAAGTTGTAATATTTGATCTTTAGTGATATTTAATACAAATGGAGGAGTGGAGAAAACATTACTGGGCAAAAATAAGATTTTGTCAAAATTGAGAGAAGATAATTAGTGGTGAGGGATATAAGTGCATAATTAGAAAGCCTTGACTCTTTGTGAGGTTTCAGAATATGTAATCCTGTAAGAATAAGGATGAAGTGAGATAACATTACTGTAAGAAATTATTCCAACTATTCAAATGACAGTAAGAAATCCTTTCTCTTGTAATCCCTTGGATTTCAGAACTCTGGGGAGAAGTTGACACAAAACACCAAAACCACACAGATAAACATACCATAGTACAGTGAAAACCAGCAAGGGGTAAAATGAGGTGAACTTTTAACTCAGTAGTGGTCCACAGCCATCTCTTTTACACTTTTATGTTCCTTCTCTGTAAAACTGATTCTCCCCTGTTAGTCTGTTCTCTCTGATTTCTTTTCTCTCTAATGTCTGTAGAAGTAGTTTCTCCCTGCTTAGGTTTTGTTCTGTCCTAATTCTGCACAGGCATTCTGTCAGTCTCTTAAGGGTTAACTTCAGTACACAGATGTATTTTTAAGGATTTTTTTTCTCTATTTGTTGATCTCTGTAGAGCTACTATTGTCATCCAGAGCAAGTCAGTACTTAACTTACTTTGACTCAGTCTTTATTATCAAGACCAGTTGTCACCAGGATACTCTGCTCCCTGAGCTGGAAACTGGTGATGGGGAGATGAATGAAGCCTACATAATCTAGGAGGAGATGGTTAGTGACCTGTTATGCCAGTTAGACACTCACAAGTCTATGGACTCTCTTGGGATACATCCCAGAGTAATGAGGGAACTGGTGAAAGAACTAGCCAAACCACTCTCATCTACCAGCAGTCCTGGTTAACTGGAGAAATTCCAGCTGTATGGAAATTAGCGAATGTAATGGCCATGTACAAGAAGGATCAGAAGGATAATCTGGGAAACTACAGACCTGTCAACCTAACCTCAGCTCCAGGCAAGGTTTTGGAAGACATCATCATGAGTGCCATTACAAGACACATGCTGAACAACCAGGTAATTAAGCCCAGCCAACATGAATTTACAAAGGAAAGGTCCTGCTTTATCAGCCTGATCTCCTTCTATGACAAAGTGATCTGCTAAGTAGATGAGGGAAAGTCTGTGGATTTTGTCTATCTAGACTTCAGTAAAGCATTTGACCTATTCTCCCACAGCAATCTCCTAGAAAAACTGGCAGGTCATGGCTTGCATGAGTGGACTTTTCATTGGGTAAAAAACTGTCTGGATGGCNCTAAGTAGATGAGGGAAAGTCTGTGGATTTTGTCTATCTAGACTTCAGTAAAGCATTTGACCTATTCTCCCACAGCAATCTCCTAGAAAAACTGGCAGGTCATGGCTTGCATGAGTGGACTTTTCATTGGGTAAAAAACTGTCTGGATGGCCGGGCCCACAGAGTTGGGGTGAATGGAGCTAAATCCAGTTGGCAGCTAGTCACTAGTAGTCTTCCCCAGGGCTCAGCTGTGGGAATGTTGATCTGATGGAGGGTAGGAAGGCTCTACAGACAAACTCAATCAGTGGGCTAAGGACTTATTGTATGAGGTGCAATAAGGCCAAGTGCCAGGTTCTTCGCTGTCGCGGTCTGCTGAGGGTTAAAGAAAACGGTCCACACCAGTGTGGGGTAGGAACAGGTGTGAACACTTTATTAGGGCACATGGGACTCTTATGGGGTTCAGTCGGAGGATTCTGGAACTTGGGTGGAGTTAGGGGCAGATGATGACATGAAAGGAAAAGGGAAGGAGGGTTTACAACTAATATGGGGAAACTGGGGGTGGCTAGCCTTATATAGGGGTGCTGCATTGCACCACCAGCAAGCCAGTGAGGTTTTAGGGGTACACGAACCAATCAGGTGCAGTGACCGGGTTCCCCATAACCAATCAGTACAATTGAACAGGCAAAAGTAATGAAATACTAATAATTACCTATCTAATACATATTTGTCCTGACTATAACATCTTAACAGTAGAAAAACTTTAAANATTACTGGGCAAAAATAAGATTTTGTCAAAATTGAGAGAAGATAATTAGTGGTGAGGGATATAAGTGCATAATTAGAAAGCCTTGACTCTTTGTGAGGTTTCAGAATATGTAATCCTGTAAGAATAAGGATGAAGTGAGATAACATTACTGTAAGAAATTATTCCAACTATTCAAATGACAGTAAGAAATCCTTTCTCTTGTAATCCCTTGGATTTCAGAACTCTGGGGAGAAGTTGACACAAAACACCAAAACCACACAGATAAACATACCATAGTACAGTGAAAACCAGCAAGGGGTAAAATGAGGTGAACTTTTAACTCAGTAGTGGTCCACAGCCATCTCTTTTACACTTTTATGTTCCTTCTCTGTAAAACTGATTCTCCCCTGTTAGTCTGTTCTCTCTGATTTCTTTTCTCTCTAATGTCTGTAGAAGTAGTTTCTCCCTGCTTAGGTTTTGTTCTGTCCTAATTCTGCACAGGCATTCTGTCAGTCTCTTAAGGGTTAACTTCAGTACACAGATGTATTTTTAAGGATTTTTTTTCTCTATTTGTTGATCTCTGTAGAGCTACTATTGTCATCCAGAGCAAGTCAGTACTTAACTTACTTTGACTCAGTCTTTATTATCAAGACCAGTTGTCACCAGGATACTCTGCTCCCTGAGCTGGAAACTGGTGATGGGGAGATGAATGAAGCCTACATAATCTAGGAGGAGATGGTTAGTGACCTGCTATGCCAGTTAGACACTCACAAGTCTATGGACTCTCTTGGGATACATCCCAGAGTAATGAGGGAACTGGTGAAAGAACTAGCCAAACCACTCTCATCTACCAGCAGTCCTGGTTAACTGGAGAAATTCCAGCTGTATGGAAATTAGCGAATGTAATGGCCATGTACAAGAAGGATCAGAAGGATAATCTGGGAAACTACAGACCTGTCAACCTAACCTCAGCTCCAGGCAAGGTTTTGGAAGACATCATCATGAGTGCCATTACAAGACACATGCTGAACAACCAGGTAATTAAGCCCAGCCAACATGAATTTACAAAGGAAAGGTCCTGCTTTATCAGCCTGATCTCCTTCTATGACAAAGTGATCTGCTAAGTAGATGAGGGAAAGTCTGTGGATTTTGTCTATCTAGACTTCAGTAAAGCATTTGACCTATTCTCCCACAGCAATCTCCTAGAAAAACTGGCAGGTCATGGCTTGCATGAGTGGACTTTTCATTGGGTAAAAAACTGTCTGGATGGCCGGGCCCACAGACTTGGGGTGAATGGAGCTAAATCCAGTTGGCAGCTAGTCACTAGTAGTCTTCCCCAGGGCTCAGCTGTGGGAATGTTGATCTGATGGAGGGTAAGAAGGCTCTGCAGCAAACTCAATCAGTGGGCTAAGGACTTATTGTATGAGGTGCAATAAGGCCAAGTGCCAGGTTCTTCGCTGTCGCGGTCTGCTGAGGGTTAAAGAAAACGGTCCACACCAGTGTGGGGTAGGAACAGGTGTGAACACTTTATTAGGGCACATGGGACTCTTATGGGGTTCAGTCGGAGGATTCTGGAACTTGGGTGGAGTTAGGGGCAGATGATGACATGAAAGGAAAAGGGAAGGAGGGTTTACAACTAATATGGGGAAACTGGGGGTGGCTAGCCTTATATAGGGGTGCTGCATTGCACCACCAGCAAGCCAGTGAGGTTTTAGGGGTACACGAACCAATCAGGGGCAGTAACCGGGTTCCCCATAACCAATCAGAACAGTTGGACATACAAAAGTAATGAAATAGTAATAATTACCTATCTAATACATATTTATCCTAACTATAACATCTTAACAGTAGAAAAACTTTAAAAAACAGTAGCTCCATGACAAGAGGTAGATAGCAATTCTGACAGTGTCTATTTGGTGGCAGACAGCTCCATCCATTCATTAAAATCATCTTCCTTCGATGCTGGATTCGATGTCCTGGATTGGCAGTCCCCCACAGGTGCTTCCCCCACACTTCGCTTGGGTTGGAGGAACTCCATGCAGCTCTAAGTGGCTGGAGAGCTGTTCAGCAGGAAGGGACTTGTGAGTGCTGGTCAACAACCAGCTCAATATAAACCAGCAGTGTGCCCAGGTAGCCAGGAAGGCCAGTGGCATCTTGGCCTGTATTGAGAATAATGTAGTCATCAGGACTAGGGAAGTGATAATCCTCCTATACTCAGCACTGGTGAGGCTGCACCTCAAGGAGTGTATCCAGTTCTGGGCCACTCACTTTAAAAAAGACATTGAGGTGCTGGAGAGTGTCCAGAGAAGGGCAACCAGGCCTGTGAATGATCTAGAAAACATGTCCAATGAGGAACAGCTGTGAGAACAGGGTTTGCTTAGTCGTGACAAGAGAAGGCTCATCACCATCCCTGGAAGCATTTAAGAGGGATCTGAACCTGTTGTTGGGTCATACGGTTTATGGGCAGAGTGCTAGCGTTGGGTTGAGGTGTGGACTTGATGAAAGGTCTCTTCTGACCTTGATGATGCTATGATTCTAAGTGAAAGTAATAGAAGCAAACAATAGGAAATCTCTCAGAAAGAAATAAACTGTCTCATGTCTTTCTGTGTCCTCATTCTATACAGAAAGAAGAAAATAACTCATTACTGCAAAATGTCTGAAGGAAAGTTAAAATTAAGCATAATCAATACTTGATTATATAACTCCTTTCATTAAGAATTTCATAGATATTATGCATTTTATTTTAAGTGTATATATTTGCAACTAAATGACTCAATATAGAAGAAAATTTTAAGGTGTAGGAAAAAACCAAACTTGCACTACAATGGAGATATAAATAACATCAAGTATTTCCAAAATACTGTGTATTGCTGTGTTAAAACACTAATTATATGGCTTATGTTCATTAATTATTTTTAAAAAACAAACAAGCAACAAACAAACAAAACCAAAAAAAAAAAGCAAACCAAGCCAACAACAAAAAAACACAAACCCCAGTCTCATTGATTTGAACTTAACTGATGGTTTCAAAAGAAAGTTTACTTTTCAGTAACCACCTTAGGAGCTGTTCATGTCACTGAAAAAGTTATTGTTGTATATGTTGTAGCTTTCTCTAAGACAACTCCTTTCTCAGTCATCTTAAAAGCAGGTTTCCATGGCTTCCACTTCCCCAGAATGAAAGCAGCTAGTCAATCAAATAGCATCCAAAGAGCACTCTCTCTCAAAAGTAATTGCTAACATGGAAAATTACTTTGAGTAGTTCTAAACTTCATACTGTCAATAAATCCACAAGTTTTCTCACATTTAAGTTTATATTTATTGCTTCTTTTTTCTCTGTAGGCTTACATGAAATGTCAAGAAAAATCAATGTGACAAAATCAACTTGAAGATGCAGGAGGACAATTTCCATTGCTGTAAAAAAAAAGTCATGAATGCATACTTGAGAGCAGAATTTGGCTCACTGAAGGAAAAAAGAAAACAAACCCACCAACATTATGAATTTTCATGGACAATGAAAATAAAGCAGAAACTCTCACTCCTTTTGCATATTCCACTCATTAAGGTGATTTTCTGAAGTGTAGAACTGCAATGAAATTAGCATTTCACAGTAAATACTGTATCTTTAAATGCTTTTCTAAGCATCTGTTGCTTCTCTGTGTTGAACATACAGACAAACTAAGCATTTGGTCTGAAACAGTGAAATAATTCTCTTGCTCTTACGGCCAAGTACTCAGAAGTCATGAAGTGAAGTCTGTTTATTGTGTCTCTGACTTCATATGAGAATGGTTGAAATGGAGGAGTGTGGCAGATGTTATTATAGAGGTTTGATGAGGGAATTCAGAGGAAAGTAAGGACCATTCAATTGAATTTAGAAGGCAAAGAGCATAGAACATTGCCTATGAAGCTGGCCAGAATGAAAAAGTTGTCTGCTATATCTTACTTCTGCTGAAAATAGATCAATTCAGATATAGCATGGATTTTTATTACTCCCAGACACAATGCAAATAGCATGAATTTGAAATGTGCTTAAATATGTGTACAATTCTGACATTTCATCTACCTGTTTTCAATAATTAAGTATGGATCTGTTTACAGAGCTTTGGTGTACTTTTCCACAACATTATTCTCCTGCTCTATAATTAACCTTTTGCATAGCAATAGCAATTATAATTAAATTAGCAGGCTGAACTATATAATATTTTTTGCTAAGCCTACAGCTGTTGACTTCATTTTAATTTGAATATAGCCAAGGTACTGAAATAGATTTTCCCCAATTTCATCCTATTAAAATAATTATAGGAATCCTTTAAAAAGTGCAATCTTAATGAACTAAAACTAACTTTTAATTTTAACATCTGACCTTGTCATTAATATATTACAGGTGCTATGGTTCACCATGAAACATCAAATATTTAAAGACTTATACGGAGTACAATTTTAGTTATTTTTTGCATTCTGTTATGATAGTCAATTGATTCTGATTTTTAAAGTCTATTTGGTTTTTGTCAAATCCTTTATAATTTCTCATTGTTCTTTATTTTTCACTTGTAGTCTTCTTGACACTTAATTTTCCACAGAATTGTTCAAATGTCTGTTATTAAGTCTGTCCCATAACATTTGAGCACATTTATCTGCTGCATTAGATAACAGTTCTTATTTCTTACAGAAATCTTTAGTTTAAATCTGTTTTATTTTATATCTCCTCAGCTGCCACTCACAACTTCTTCCCTTCAGAGTCATCTGCTCCTACCTACATGTTTTTTTCCCATTCTACTATTGTGAATGCAATATCTCATTTGAATGAGTCCATTAATTCATTCTCAACTTTTTAAAATATAAATTTATATTCCACCCACAGGTGAATACTATGATCCCTTCAAGCATCGGTCTGGCTGTCATGTAGCAGGAAAAGAAGAAATATGTGGGTTTATTGAATTTGTGAATATGTATTCACAAATTGGAACTTTCTTCTGGGGTATAATATTGTTGTCAGCCTTTCAGTTCTCCAAGCCTCTTCAAGTCATCCCACAGTTAGTTACTTTATTCTTCTTGCCATGATAAATTTCTTATATTTAAGATTCTTGCTTAGCTGAACTTTCACTTACACTAGACCTCAGTGACATGAAGAGTGGAATTCATCTGACTAAATTCTAAGAAACACATTTTGAGAGGGTGATTCATCTCATATTGGTATGGAAATCTGGAATAGGAAGATGACTCATATTGTATTTCTCCCATTCAGTACAAAGGGATGATACATGTTACCTGAATTGCTTGTAAGTATTCTGCTTTGGCTACTTCAACAGCAGTAATTATAAGCCAGAAACTTCTTCATTCTGTCATAGGTTGACCACTGCCAGCTGCTGAGCACACACACAGCAGCCCCCTCAATCTTTCCTTAAATCCAATGGAATGGAATAAGGATAGAAACCTACCTGTTCAGCAATAGTCAAAGCATGGATGTGTTATGACACTTTTAGTTAGACATCCAAAACATAGTACCACATTGACAAAAAACCCAAAAAACAACAACCAAAAAAAAAATACAACAAAGAGACCACCTTTGGCTTTTTTATCATCAGTCACAGTAGTTTGAACTGTAATGAGGTGAAGGGAAATGTCCTATGATCTAAATTTTTGTGTCTATGGAAAAAGCAAGGAACCACTTTTACCCTATTTCATATTGTATGCCCTCTCCCATACAGACCATCTTTGCTTGCGCTCTTCCTTCTACTAGTAAAAATTGGTTTCAAGCAAAGTAACTAATGTTCTCATCTCCTCTGCCCTTCTTTCTACCAAATATATTAAAGGTAGTAATAACCAGCCAGTTGTCATACTGAAAGCCAAAGCAAGCTTTTAGCATTTCAAATATAAAGAGTCATTATAGAGTTCTTTTTAACTGGGCATGTTTTCCTTATAAACACAGCTATAAACTAGGTACAATTTTATAATTGAGTTATAAATCTTCGAAATTAGAAGCAGACAGAACAGATGCTTAAAGATTAAACTTTTCATACGTGTGCTTTCTCTCTCTGTTTACCATGCACTCTTCTATGAAGGTGCTTATTAAAGCAGCTCTGCTCCAGGAATAAAAATCCACAGTGCTCCAAAATTATTTTGTTCTCTACAATATTTTTCCCAGCACAAATATAGCCTACTTTGGGGATAGTACTGCTGATTGCATAAAACCAAACTGAGATCTGCTATTCTCTTTTATATTTCTTCAAATAACTCTTCAGACTAGCCTAAAACAAAAAAAACCAAATAAACAAGCAAACAAACAAACAAGTCTTTTCAGTGGGTTTTCCATCTTTCTGAAAAAACATTCTCATCTACTTTCTTTGGAGATAAGTTCCCCACTTTAAAAGAAAAAAAAAAACAACCACAAAACATTCCATTGGCTATATTGTTACATGCTTTATTTATATATATACAGCTGTCTAGTGTGGTTTGTTTTAACAAATTTAGGATAAAAAAAAGATTTAATTGGTTAAGAAAGGACCAAGCCTGCATTCTGCAAGAATCACTTAGATGGGGCAGTAGGGATGGAATTTATCTGCCTTATGCCTAAGCTGTTCACCCCTTCTAATCACTGGAGAGAAGCAGATATGTTCAAAAACTAATTCACCTGTTCTGTCCCAGCTCTTTCAGCTCAGCTCTCTCAGTCTCTGAGATGAATCATTCTCTAAAGATGACGATTTTTCTCTTTTGAATATAAAGGTTGACTAGAACGACCAGATAACTTTTAGACAGTTAATCAGAACAGGGGACTCTTGATCTTAAGAATATACTCAGTATGCTCCATCTATTCTCAGACTTCATACCTTTCAGTGCAGGACTGCAATTGATATAAAAATCTAAAAAATCCCTTCTTCTAAAAGGTGACTCATTTCTTCCAAAACACTTCAGAAGCAGATCGAAGTAAAATTTTTATTCCATTCCTTAATCTTTTCTCATTGTTTATGTACACACAGAACCACACATATGTAGTGATCTTTGATTAATATATATTCTATCATAAAAACAAGGACTTGAATCTGGGAATCACACTTAATTACTTAATGAAAAGTAAAATCTTACCAATATGAATCCCAATAGATTTATAACAGAATATATTATGATGTAACAAGGTGTTCTACTTGATAAAGTAGGTTCAACCATCCATAGCCCAGCCAGGAAACTGGACTTCAGGTTCTGCAATTATAACTCTAAGTATTCCTTTAGCTGAGATGTGACATATTTTGTACCAAACAGATCAGTGGTCCAGAAAAATGAACAAAAATGAATGTGAAAAAGACTGGTTTGGGTGCTTCTGTAGTTGTTTCTGTTACTGGAGTCTCCACCTGGCTCTTTTTATTGTCTCTCTTTCATCAAAAGTCTGTTTTATTAGCATCTGAGAAAGCAGGAGAGATCTGACTTGGCAGACAAGGCATGCAAAGGAGCAGTCTGTAGATATTACAGTAGAAGTAAACCTATTGTGCAGTACTAGATGCGAAGTGGTTTTGGCACGCTAAGATTCTCATATTAAAGATCTCTCTGTTTTGCAGCAATAAACAGTTACATAGCCAGCAGCTAAAGGGGGTTGGCATGAAGGGGTTAGAAGTTTTGAATTAGCAAAACATGTAGAGAGAGACAGATACTGAAATCTCGTGAAAGGCCTCATGGGAACATAGCCAGTAGGCTTTTTTTTTTTTTAATATTTAACACATAGACACAACTAGCTTTTGTCTGTATTGACTAATAGTTTATATTTATTTCCATTTAAAATACTCCTCAGAAGATTGAATTCCTTTTGAAGACAAGCATAATAATCATTCTGCCAAATTTTTACTGACACTCACGCTGGCTAGGGTCAGTTTCTGAGCACTCTTTCAGAACAAAACCAAACATTTGAACAACTTAAGCCTCCACTGGGACACCCAGGAAATTACCACCATGAGTGCAAAGTCATGTTAACACAAAAAAATTGCTTGGGAATTACAGCTCACAAATCAAACGTCTGAAGAACTGGTCCAGTTCTCAGTTCAGAACCATTTTGTGCTTTAGACTAAAAGTGCAGCACCACATTCTTCCTACCTTGATCATTTCTTTCCTCACTTAAAATAGTCTATTCACCTACAGTACAGGGAGGGACTGTTCATCTTTGCAATGAAAACCACTGATGGCAAATCTCCTTTCCCCCAGACAGGCCCATATTTTCTAGACATCACATCTAAGGAATTGCCCATGTTTCACTGAAAAATATGAACATACGTTTTGGAATACTTCATGCTGCAACTTTTTGTTTCCTTAAATCAAACTTATTACTTCAGATGCTATTAATTATTATTTAGATGTAGCTCCAGTGACTTGATGCAATTTTTCTTGATTTACATCAAAATGACTGAAAATAAAATGAGTCTAGGGTACAAAAACTTGTATTGATCAGGAGGACAAAACCCTATTTTTGTGAAGTTCTTCAAAAATTAACTGAACTACATTGTTTAGAGGAAATTCCCTTACTAACTACTTTCAAGAATAATTATATAATATAGATAATTAGGACTGCTGTTTGTATAAATACTGGAGTTTTAAATAGCACTTCATGCTAATTATCTGCAGTATAATCTAAGAACCATTACAGAAGAGAAATTCAGTTTTTTAGCAAGTGTTGTTAAGGAAACATCCCTGTCCCAAGGCCAGACACTTTCACTTCTGGGACTGAAGCGCCTTCCCAAGCAGGCAGCTCCAGTGAACCCACAGTGCCCCGCTTGACTCCTCACACACCCCACTCACACAATCGGACCAGGTTTTCCATAGTGGAGTCTCAGATGTCTCATTCCATAAAGCAATTTATTCACAATGCAATAACACCAAAACAGCTTGGGCTGGTGCCACTGAGGAAGGACTCCCAACCAAGCACCCCTTGGGCTTCATACCCTCACAGTACACCCCCATTCCAGTCTCGCTCTTTTCTTGAGTCCTCGGCTCCTGCCCCCAGCTCTGTGTCCATCCACCTCACTGGTGTCACCAGCTTTCAACTCCTTTTTTATCCAAAAGGTCAGCAATTCCCATCTCCTGTTGTATCCATTCATGTGCCTGGCACCACACATCTTCATGCCCTCTGTTATCCCAAAGGCTGGCAGTTCATGGCTTCTTGACTCAGGATCCCACCAAGAGCTCATCCTATATTTCAATCTACAGCTTGTGAGCCCAGCTACCTGGACCAGATGTGTTCCTTAACAGCATAAATCATTCCGGTCCATTAATGTCAGTACAGATAACTCTGTATAGATTTCCAGATGTATAACAGCTAAGAATTTTAATTTACTTTTTCTCGCTTCCCTGAAGTGGATTGGTGGTTTGGATAGATTTGAAGTCACTGTCTGGTATTTCCTTTTCTTTCTGCAGACAAGCTTCACTGTACAATGAGATGATGCTGATGGAAAAGTGGCATCAGATAGCCCTTGGGGAAATTTCTTTGTCATGCTCCCCAAATTTAATTAGACAAAATTAGAAGATGGCCAAAAAAAAAAGCTTAGCTGATATTGATTGCCATTAATGTATATCTTAGTTTATAATTCCCTGCTAGTTGGTACTGAAAAGGTAGGCAGCATCTTATAGTAGAGGACAAATCAATTTTAAGAAAAACATTTTTTTTTTCAATTTAGTTAACTGAATAATGAAAAAAGGAATCAATTCTATGGTGAAAATATTTTTGCAGCTCTCCTAGACTCTTCTTGTTTTGCAGCATATGATACCATTTCTTCCTCTCTTTTTTTTTTTCTTTTTAATGATTTAGATAGTGCATACAGTATCTCCTGAGATATGTGGCTAGTGTCTTTATTAGTCATATGGAAAAAGGATGACACTTTGTCCCAGTTCAGAACATTTGAATTTTTGCTTAACTTTGGTTTCGTATGATTGAATTCAAACATTAGCAGGGTAGATTTTTTTTTTAGTAATTAAAGTTATACACAAAAAAAAAATCCTTATACAATTACGTTCTCTGATCTGACTATGGTTATTCAGTTACAAGATCCCAAAAGTATATTTGGTTCTCTGAAAAGGTGTTGTGTCCAGTAGTAATGAAAAATTAACTGCGTTTTAGAAGCTAATAGGAAAAATTACAGATAATAAGGAGAAAAAATGCTATTGCAAATTAATATTGCATATGGATCTATAATATTATGTACAGCTCTTGTCTTTCCATTTCAAAATGGATCTAATAAAGCAGATGAATCTTCAGAGAGGAAAAAAGAAATCATCAACAAGAATCTGAAGGAACTTGTAGCTAAGAATCTTTAGACTGCACAAGTAAAAAGCAGACAGAGAAAGAATGAGACAGAGAGATAATCATAATGATGATGATGGTGAAATCTGTGACGTCATGAATGTCACAAAGAAGATAAACAGTTAGTGTACATTATCTTTACTTTTCAAGAACTAGAGGTACCTTTCACCAGGCTTTTCTACATCCTGGTCTCATGAAGAACATAAGAGAAAGAAAAACACAGGGAAAAAAAAAATCAAAGTAAGTGGACTTACTTCTAACTTTTATACTCCAGTCAGCAGTCATTTTCACAATAGAGCCACTGGCCTAGTAAATAATGAATTTTTTCTTATGTGAAAACTATACTTTTTGAGTTTGTTCAGTTACCTGGAATAGTCTGACCTTTTTTTGCAGGAGCCTGTGGAATCCAAATCAGAGATTTCAGAAAGTGCAGGGACCATGAAGATCTCATTCATTAGAATTAAACTTTGTCAGGAATTGCTTGCAAGACCTTTCTTTTCTACAATGTCTTCATTTCAGAAGGAAATCACATTGTTCTCTTTCAGTCAAACATTGTGAACATAACAAATTTTCAAATTTCATGATTTGGCATAAGTTGCCAGAAGCTAGGATATACTAGAGGAATACAGTATTTGAAGGTCACTATAAAAGAGTAAATTCTGGAAGATAGATCATAGAATTCTGAATGTCTTGTCTATAAAAGCTATTTTTCCTTTTACTATTCCTTCATAAGCAGTACTCAGTGCCATGATTATTGTTCCCTGCTCAGTGTTCCATGCTCCTGGGCCAGATTCTAAAAGAATTAAAGTTACTCACATCACAATAATGTAACAGTTTCATTTTCTAATACTAAAATACCTTCTCAAGAAGCTATACGTTTCAAGTTATGTGTCTTCTATAAGAGCTGTGAGGTCTTTTAAGAACTACTTTATTTCGATTACGTGTTTTCAATGTGGAAAAATTAATTAAATAAAACTTCCTAATCTAAGTCATTAAGCTGAATGGTTTCTGCCATAAGCTAGAGTACTTGCTAGATGGATAATGCAGTAACAGCCATTCTCATGGCTCCAAAACAGCAAGTTGAACATTTTGTAGAAGGGTTCTATTACAGCAACTCTCTTATCATATTCTAACACTTGTGGGTTTTTGTCAGAGTAAATTGTCTGCACTGGGTAATGCATGTATTTGACATATAAATAATAAAGTTCTTAAAAGCAAAATGAACACTTAGTATATCTGAAGAACACAAACTCGTCATTTTTCAACATTTTTTTTAAATTATTATGAGAATCAATTCTTGTGGTTAACCTAGATTAAAAAAAATTACTTAGCTATACCCTTCATGATATTGCAACCTTTTCTAGAGAAAATACAATGAATTATTATGAATTATATGCAAACAATGTTATATAACCATTTTTTAAAATGTGGGGGGGTTAATTTTTTTTAAAAACCCATACGCTCACAGGACCTTACCCCTTTTTTGTCTCATGCTAGCTATCTAACAAATAATTTCTGTTACTTATAACCCCTAGGTGAATTTAGTAGCTTTGCAATAAGATAATACTGGCTTGAGATTTGCTAAGGTAGGTGGTTGTGTTGTAAGCTTTCCTTGCAGATTTTGCTGGTATAGTCTATTCAGAGTGGCAGCCCCAGAGGTTTCTTTGTGAGTTCAGATTCCAGTCTGTCCTCACTATTTAAAAAGGAAAGCAAATCAGAGATTTAGAACATGTCCATAGCAAAGAATCCTGTTGACTTGATGTATTTTTTGAAGCTAAATGTGTAACTGGGAGGAATGAGCCATGTGTCAGATTAACTAAATTTTATTATTCAGTCCGGTATGTTATGTTTGTTTTGCAGTTCTGAAGAAGAGTACTGCAAGTGTGTAAAGTTTCTTGGTCACTGAATGGAGAAACGTTATTTCACTGCTCTTCCCACATTATTCTTAGGTTTAAACCGTTTAGGCTGATAGCTCTGGGTAATCCAAGGGTCTGTCTCTTCTGATAAATAAAACATAATCAAGCCTGGAAGGCTGATTAGATCCACACAGCATTTGCAAACTGGATCAGTCCTTTGTTCTGCTCTGAGGTGTTTCAACAACAGCTGTCTCCAAGCAGGGCACATTATGGAGTAAATTTATCCCATTCATTGCTTTGAAAAAAACCAGCTTGCAGAAAACTGATCCAGTTTTGATTCCCTCTACCCTCAAAAGCTCTCCAAACCTATTCCAAAAAAATTTGCTGCTGCAAACGGTCTGTGTGCCTTAATGTCATGCAAGATAGAAATGTTTAGTAATTGAATCCCTTAAGCCTGAGAGTGTATTTCAATTCACTTAAATGTAGGTTTCTATGTTTCTGTTATACTCAGTGAAACTTTAAGAAATACAGTAGGTGGAATTCAGGCAGATTTATCATACCCTAAAATAGACTTCCATTTTCTGAATCTTTTGTTACCTGCATATCCTTCTGTATTGATATGGGGCTTATTTCCATTTCCTAAACATGGGAGTCTAACACTGTATGAAATACTTTAATATTTTCAAGTCACCTACCTGAGGCTGACTGACGTAAGATGGAACTATAGGAAACATGCCTGCAGGTGTGCACAGCTCAGTGGGGTCCAGAGCCAGGCAGGGCAGGGCTGAGGAGCACTGGAGGCTGGTCCTGGTACAGCATCACTGGGGTAGGGGTTGATGGCTCTGGCAGAGGATGGCATGGACTCTGGGCCAGAACAATGAGGTCTAATGGTACCCTCAAAATCCTGGCAAAATGAATCTTAACCATGAAGTGACAGTGAATTAAATTCCATCTTAGATGTTTCTAGCTAGGTAAAAGTCATTCATGAGAACTTCCTAGGTGTAAATTGATACTTATACACACTTGAACTTTGTTATTTACATTTTACCCAATCGTAAATTAGAAATCAGTTTAAAAGTAGTTCTAAAGAAATTTTTAAAAAAACCCCCAGAGTGAAAAGAAATAATAGCTCAGGATTATCCTGGTATAAGATTCCCACCAAAAACAAGAGACAGGAATCAGAACCTCTCATTAAGAAAAACTGAGACAATTAAAGATACAATGAAATAAAACCAGGGGAAAAAGACTTCAGAGAGCTAGTACCGAAAAAAAGTTTCAAAGCAGAGAAGTCCTCATATTTGACCACAGATAAATAACTGAAATTTATATCTTGGTCTAAATGATCTGTAAGGTGCATGTATTTCAGTCAGTGAAATTAAGAATTAAAAAATCTTGAAAACAGTTATATGATCCCCATATCACCATAACAGATTCTCACATCTATTGAGCAATGGAAAGTCAAAAAGATTTGGTGATGTAAATTTATACATGCCTAGACTCAATTATAAAATTTTAAGATGCATATATCCAAGACTTCTCACAGATTTATTTTTCAAAAGAATTAAAATTACCAAAAAATTTCATAGACACCAAAAAAGTACATGTCAGACAAATCTACCTGGAAGGTCTACTACATGAATCAGTATCTCACTCAATGAGAGACCCACTGAGATAGTAGCTTTGCATTAAAACTTTATTCAAATTCTTAACACATCCTTCAGGTGCTGATAAAGTTATTCTGTTTTGGCCAAAAAAAAAAAATTGTTTTTCAAGCACCCACAGGCAATGCAGAGTTAAGAAAGAAGCAGCGAATTGCACATATTTCAGTACAAACTATGCAGATCTGAAGATAGTTTATGGTTTATAGAATACATCAGATTAATTTGAAAAGACCTGGAAGCATTTTCACACACATGAAGAGATTCACTTAATTCTAGATCCAACATTTAACTGTTAGCATATGGCGTAACAACTTGTGTGACATATACAGGTGCTGACTGCCTGAGATAAAGTAATTTTTTTTATTCTTCATTCATTTCAAACATCTTCAATGCAAGCACATCCCTCAGTGAGGCAATGTGGGGGAGAATAAAAATAGCTTTTTAAAATATGTCAAAAGCAAAGGGCAGTCCAGAAATAACATTGGTCTGTTACTTGATGAGGATGGTCACACACAAACAAGACAGACAAAAGACAAGGCAGAGAAGTGTAATGCTTTCTTTGCTTTGGTCTTCCACACTGATGATGGGCTAGGGGGGTCCCAGTACCCTGTGCTGGAGGACCATGGCTGTGAGAATTAACAGCTTCCAGTCGACCCTGAATTTTTGCAGAAAGTGCTGTTCCAGCTTGATCCTTATAAATCTATGGGGCCTGATGGGATTCATCCAAGAGTACTCAAAGATCTAGCTGTTGTCATTGAGAGACATCTGTATGATTTCTGAACAGTCTTGGGACACTGGAGAGGTCCCAGTTGACTGAAAGCTGACTAATGTCTCAGTGTTCAAGAAGGGAAAGAAGGACAACCCTGGAAACTGCAGGTCTGTCAGTCTCACTTCAGTGACTGGTAAAATTATGGACCAGATTATTCTGAGAGTTATTGAAGAACATCTGAAGAACAACACAGTTGTTAGTCAAAGTCAGCATGGCTTCATGAGAAGAAAGTCTTGCTTGTCAAACTTAATTTCCTTTTGCAACCTATTTGATCAAGGGAAGCCAGATGATGTAATCTTTTTGAACTCCAGTACAGCTTTTGATACTCTCTCTCACAGTATCAATTGGACAAAATGTCCATCACACATCACATCACATGGTGGGTGAGCAATTGGCTCTTGGGTCGAGCACAAAGTGTCATAGTGAATGGGGTAATATTACTCCATTACTGGTAACCTGTCACTAGTGGGTTTCCACAGGGCTCCATCTTGGGCCCTGTGCTCTTCAACATCTTGGACACAGGACTGGAAGACATACTATGCAAGTTTGCTGATGATACTAAATTGGGAGGAGCTGCTGACTCTCTTAAAGGCAGAGAGGCCCTGCAGAGAGACCTCAACAAATTAGAGGACTGGGTAATCACCAATCACATGGAGTTCAACAAGGGAAAGTGCCAGATTATGCACCTGGGGTGGAGCAACCTTGGATGTTTGTACAGACTGGGGAATGAGATGCTGGAAAGCAGTGCCACAGAACGGGACTTGGGGGTCCTGGTCTATGGCAAGTTGAATCTGAGTCAGCAGTGCCCTGGGAGCCAGGAGGGCCAACCATGTCCTGGGGGGCATCAGACACAGCATTGCCAGCCAGTCGAGGGAGGGGATTGTCCCACTCTGTTCTGCACTGGGGCAGCCTCACCTTGAATATTGTGTGCAGTTTTGGGCACCACAATATAAGAAAGATATTAAACTCTTAGAGAGTTTAATATAAAGGAGGGAAATAAAGATGGTGAAGAGCCTTGAGGGGAAGCTGTGTGAGGAGCAGTTGAGGCCACTTGGTCTGTTCAACCTGGAGAAGAGGAGAGTGAGAGGAGATCTCACTGCAGTCTTTCTCATGAGGGAAAGCAAAGGGGCAGGCACTGATCTTTGTGGTGACCAGTGATAGAACCAAGAGAATAGCAAGGAACTGTGTCAACTGGTTTAGGTTGGATATTAGGAAAAGCTTTTTTTGCCCACAGGGTGGTTGGGGACTGAAAGAGGCATTCCAGGAAAGTCATCACAGCACCAAACCTGACAGAGTTTGAAAAGTGTCTGGACAATGTTCTCAGGCATTCTTGGGGTTGTCCTGTGCAGGACCAGAAGTTGGACTCGATTATCATAGTAGGTCCCTTCCAATTCAGGATATTCTATGATTCTCTGATTTATGACTTAACATTACTTTTATCTTTAATGATGCCTAAAAGTTTGGTGTGGATTTTGTAGAGTTTTAGAGTTTTAGAAGTATAGGTTTTCTTGCTCACACATTAAGTCGTGTTAGAAGCTACTAAAGTGATTTTCTCACATATTCTCAGGCTTTCTGAAGGTCATGATGTTTTTCAGAGCCACCTGCAAGATAACTTGAAGTCAAAGCAATAGACGAGCCCTGAAACCATTGGAGGTGGTCCAGGGGGCATGGCCCAGGACCCTGAGGGGTGGACCACCGAGGGAATTAGAAATGATGATTGGTTATGGATATCTAAATATGCTAATTGTTTGGAAGTGTATAAAAACTGTAACCTTACTGAGGGCGGGGTTCTTCGGGGATTTTTGGATGCAGAGATCCTTGTTGAAACAACACATGTTTTGTAGGCCTAGCAGAGGCCCAAAGCCTCCAATCTCCCAATAAAGGTATTGTGTATCTTTCTCCATTAATGTTTTGTCTGAGTGCCTATCTTCCAGGATTTTAGGCATCATTTCAATGTGTACACGGATAAGTGTTTGTCACAATCCAAAAAATGTTCCACTATAAATTAGAACTCTTTTCATGCCATGATTTATTCATGGCAGTAGTGTTAGTCACTAGATAGACAAAAAGAAAACTGAGAAGACTTTTTATAAATTGGAAGCTTAAATATTGGCCTCTCTATGTGCTATTATGGAAGTAATGATAATTCTAGCTTATTTCTAGCTACAGCACAGTCACTTCTATAAGGAACCTTTATTTCTTAACATATTAGCACAAATTCTAAATGGAACTTTTTCTTTGGTTTTTTTTCTGGTTGCTTCCCTACAGTGTCTATTCATTTACAATGCATTTTTCCACAAGTTCTGGTGCACTCGAAGTGGATGTATGTATAATACTTATTTTTTTTCCTTTTTATTCAGTAATATTTTTTCAGGCTCTTGAAGTAATTCTGACCTTTCAAAGACTTAGAAAACAAAACTTGAAGAATTCATTAAAAGTAATGTCAACTTGGGAATAAAAACCTCACATGTCATTTTGTCAGAATCGTATCCAGGTACACTGAATCTGCAAAAGCACTGTGTGATTCTGTTATTGTGCCACAGCACGAACACAGTCTTTTCTCAGGGATAACAGGGGAAGGGAACTGTATTTTGCGTTAAGTTGTTTTCTCTTCTGTTCATCTTTTCTGTTAAAAATCAACAGGTTCATAAATATGTAAGATTATATGTGCTTGCAGAAACAGACCTTTGCAAAACACAGCTATAATGTTTTCTTTAAGCTTTATTCAGTGAATTAAAAATTGTTTCAAAGAGTTATTCTAATTAAAATCCAGTTTTTGTCCAGGAGAGGACAAAAAAAGTCTGGGACTTCTCAATCAGAATCTGCTCTTTTATACCTTAACTCTTAATTTCAGTTAAATCTACCAAACATAGCAAATTTTTCCTAAAATTAATGTTAAATTATTAAATCTCATGTATTTTTTTAAAAAAAGAAAAATAAAGATAAGTCTTTCAGACCCTGGCTATGCCATGGATATTTCATATTGCCAGTATTTTTAGTTACCTTTTTCCTGCGTCTTTCACGAACCTGGGTATAGTATCCTGATTTTATCAGATTACCAAGTGATGAATTTTTATATCCCAGAAAAATTCTCAGAAATAGCATGAAGTTTAGCTGGGAGGAGAAGTTTGGAGTCTATTATCTCTTTGATAGCCTTCCTTGATCTTCTTGAAGTCACTCCTTCAAGTCTCTGTCCTGAGGTTAAGGTCTGCAAACTAAAAAACCCATTTCATTGAAATGATTTAACTCTCATTTCTGCCTGCCTGTAAATCCTCTTATGGCACTAGTATTGGTTAATAAGTATTTGTCCTGACTATCGTTTGCACCGTAGTCTCCAATAATGGCATGTGAAAAGATATTACAGAACAGAATGAGAGTTCTTTTAAATTTAGTCTTACTTATGAGATTTCTCGCCAAGTTGAACCTCAAAGACACGATGAGTGAAATCTTACATAGAAATCATTCAGCAGGCCAGTATAGGATGTCATTTTTAGTAGCACTTTGAGTCAGCACAGATTAACAATTGGAAGTGGGATGGGTGGAGTGTGGTGTGGCATAGACACAAGATGCTAGCATAGAAAAAAATAAACTCAAAATTCCTCTAGATCTTTAACCATCTAAACCTCTTTGTTTGGTTGGTTGTGGTTTTGGTTTGGTTTGGTTTTTTGTTTGTTTTTCTCTTTTCCTAGAGAATTTAGGTAGATACTACAGTGATATCTCAACTCCAACCTCTAGAATTGGTTCTTGAAATCTGAGTGGAGTTTAACACAGATCTTTCTATGACCTGGTGTGGGAAACAGGTCTGTGGATTTCTTTAAAGAGCAAGAAGAATTGACCTCGGCCAGGCTGCTGTGTAGCCGTAAAGATAAACAGCTTGCAGAGACTGAGAACTCAGGAGCAACAGCAGATAACAAACTTGGATGAGTTGGTACAGAGACAGTAGTTTGCATAGAGACAGTAGTTTTGTAACTGTGGCCAATAGGTGATTGTTTCTGTAATGAGGTCCAATAATGTTCATGCACGTACACTTAGGAAATATATAAAAGTAGCTGTGTGAAAGATATATATATATATAATAAAAGTTTTTGCTCTTATCAATTTGGGATTTTCGCCTGCTTTTTATCAAGTCCGTCCCAGCAACAATGACAACCTGGCTTCTCTTTCATAAGCTAACAGGAAAAGGAAGTTCTTTGCCCAACTTTCACATGATTAACAATATATTTCTTTCAACACTTTTTCAGACACCACATTTACTGTATTTCCAGATGATATTTTTTTTATAGTGATGACATTTTAGAGATATAAGGGTCTCACAAAAGCCAGACTGGAGTTGCAGACCTGAAATTCACTGTCACAAAAATTGTTTGGCAATTTTGTCTAGTCTTGATCAATAGCTAAGATATTTAAACTAATATTTTTTTTTATATCTTGTAACTATGTAGTACAAACCATGTATAGGTTTCAGTATATAAAGTATACAAACATGATAAGCAGTCTTCTCTTCCCCACCTTGATAATATATAGTACTCACAGTATATTAGAAATTTGTTATAGCCCAGTCAATTACCAGGACTATTAACAACAGTTTTTATCTATGATCAGATTGGAAGCTAGACCTACTTATTAAAGGCTAACCAACATTTACAGTGAAGTGGTAATGTCATTTTTGAAAGATAAGAAGTGACAGTGAATAATCTTCAAAGAAAGCTGCCAGAGATTATATTAAGGTTTAGTTGTGAAAATCTGAAGAAAGGAGTTTTTAGTCTGTGCATACCATGCTACATGAATTTTCAAATCCAGATCTCATTCAGTGAAACAGTACACAAGACAAATAATTTTTTTCTTTTTTTTTCTTTTTTTAATGGGGATGAGGTAGCAGTTTTAAGTCTTTCTCATTGTTCACAAAGAGTCATTTCACACTAAAAATAGTAGAAAGATGAAGCCTTCCATCCCTGAATTTAGGAAAAAAAAATCTTAGAAAGCAGGTTGTAAACCACCTTTTCAGCGTACAGTAACCCACAGCAATCATTGAGTGTTACTGTTTTCTTATTCTCTTAATAATCATCACGGACTACTTTGTGCACAGGCAATGTAGCACGTTACTCTCACACAGATGTTTCCCAGTGCCTGATCTTAAATATAGGTTTTTAAGCGTGTTGCTGGACACTGCAGAATATGGCTAAACATCAAGGTTTCCCAAGGAATTTGTAACCCAAATGAAAATCAACCAGCTTTTTTATTGTTTTCTTAAAGAAAAATAATAATTTTGGGGATTTTTTCCTTTTTTTTTAAATTGCCAGTTCGGGCATTTTATTCTACCATATGAAGTTAAAGGGGGCTAGTTGTCTTACACAAAACACTGTCGTTCTTTTTTAAAGATTTTTTTTCTCTGCTTGCAATAATAAACCCTTTTACCAGACTATATTTTAACATAACTGTGGTGAGTTTGCCACCACAGAAATGTGAATGGATAGTGCTAAAATTGCTGAGCGCAATAAATATTTTGAATTTTGCCAGCATCCTTCACATTTCCCTTAATTTTCCTTTTTGTTCAGAATGCAACTTCTTGGTCAGCAGCAAACAGCAAACACGGGGCTTAATACCAAATTGCTTAGTTTAGTTGTGAATTAAATGTTATGCAACACAGTGAAGATGTCTGACAATATTTTCAGGTTCAGCACATACTCTGATGCTTCTCTGTGATCCTCTCCCTCCACTAGGTTTTAGTGCTTTCAGAAATATCTCAACTTCAGAGTTACGTATGTTGTAGTTTGCCATTTGTATGCATAAAAAAAAAAATCCTATCCATTTACATGCCATAATATTCATTATGTTTTTTGTAGTCTTTTAAGCCAAACTCCTCAAATAGCTCACGTAGTTAGAACTTTAAATGCTTCCTCTGCAATGGAATTTATGCCACTGAGAGTATCATGGCTGTTAGTATCCATCTTAGTAATAGGTATGGCTTTGATGTCTGCTGTTAGAACACTTATGGATAGATGTGCCACAATATAAGCATGAAAAAGCCCAAGTTCAAGGAAACATAGTAGTTTTTAAAACATATTTGCTAGAAGTTAGGTGACTTTTTTTTTTTCATTATCATTATTTAAAGTGCTATTGCACAGGTATGTGCATTCATAGTGGTCCATAGGCTGGTTATTTAAGCGAATTATTTTGGTGTACCTACTACATCAGATAGGCAATGCCTTATGGTTCTGTATATTTTAAGTATGAAATGCTCTCTATGAAAATGGAACAAAATTTACCCATTTGACTAAAGACATGCTGATTAACCACAATGCTCAGTGGAATGGACTATTCAGCTCTCTGTGGGAGATAATCTTAGGGTATTGCTCTATGTTGTAGCAAATCTTTTTCAGATACAGGGATTTGCAAAGACCTTAGCACCAGCAATACCCCATTAAAGTTCTCTGTCTTAGGTATTTTTGTTTCCTCTAATGAAGATCATCATCAATTGGTGTGTTTTTAAAAAGTTTGAAGAAAAAGAAATTAACATTTCAAGGCAGATGTAGTACTGTTACTAAGTAAGCAACTTTTAATGTGAAGTGATGTTAGTTTCACAACAGTTTCAAAAACAACTCTTCTGAATCTATCAGAACTTATCCCTGAATTTCTCTTCTGATTTTTTCTTCTGAAATCTGAAGGGTCATGCTTTTTGTGACAAGCTCCAACTTCTTGTAAAGCATGGATGATTTGCAAAATACTCATACTGAACAGATTAAATAAATTACCCATCTACAGGAGAGAAAAAATAAAAAGCTTTAAAAAAACCATACCACAAATGTTCCATAACAATCAGAAAAACAGAAAAAAAAAGAAAAATATATTGATGATTTTTAATTTTATATAAAGAAGATGATTAGTGGACACTTTTAAAATGAAAAATAAATGAAAGATAGTTACAAGCAGCTATAACACTGACAAATGGCAAAATCTGCATTAAAAAAAAGTCATCTGACATCTTAGATGTCAAAGTCAGAATAGGAACACAAACATAGGTCCAAATTTTAAACTCTTTAAACTCCAGGTGAGAAAGTACAGTCTGGGATTCATTTCAGCTCCAGACTGAAACAGCCACAGTCAGGTATTTAAAGATTGTAGCTGAACCCCATACATCTTCACCCAAGCACAGCTTTTTGGATATGCCTTTTTTTAGATTACAGGTGTCGAGTTTTGATTTGCTCCCATTTATACAGCTTTAAATAGGCTATGGCTACAGATCTGAGTTCAGTAATGTGGTATCGTTTGTATCACAGAAACCCATACTACTGTCTCTAGAAGTCTCCAACTTAAATTCACAGTGGTAAGGGTTGGTACAGATAAAATTGTGCAATGAGCATATATAAGGTTATGTACACACCACAGTTTTGTAAATTTATATAAATATTTGTAATGCTATTCTCTCAGTGAAATTAAAGGTGACACTGAAGAGAAACAAAGTAAATTGCTTCCTTTAACACCTGGAAAAATATTCAAAATGTTTTTCACCAACATACAGCATTTGCTGCCACTCTACAACATAGTTTTAATCCAACAAAATAATTTAAGGAGTATTAATATTATTAGAGACTGAATCAGAATACTTAAGAATTGTTACTCATCCACACCAACAATCTCTTTGCACTACTGAAACAGAAGATTCCATCCAACTTTACATCACACTAATATACTCCTTCATCTTCCTACAGCATTATTAAAAGTCCCTGCCAGCAACTCCATCTCTTTCAGACTGGAGCATATTTATCCTGGACTGATTGATTATAGTGATCTGCCACTGGCTGAGAGCAGTTGCTACCTCTCAAGTCATCACATTTTATTTACAGTGTGGTTTGAATTTTATTTTTGAATTTCTTTTTAGCCATAAATTCATTTTTCAAGTTCATGACACACACAAAAAACAAACAAACAAACACCCCACAAACAAACAAAGGGCAAAAAAATCACCAAAGAGAGTATGGTAGAAGAAACGTGTAGTTTATCTATATGGAATACATACAAGGAAACACATACATAGTGCAATACTACTTGCAGTATTCTTGGCTAGGTATTCATCAAATTGAAGGAACATCAATCTTCTAGCTACCCAAAAGATTACATAGAAAAAGTGGAACATACAAACCACAAATTAATCAGTGAGGGGTCTGGGAGTCTGTAACTCACTCCAGCTGACATGTAAGGGAACGCACAGAACCTCCGCTGTCATCACACACCTCCCCTGCAGCTCTGCCTGTGGTGTGCACTGGTAAATTGGTAAACTGTTATACAGATTATAGATACAACTTCTAGGGACTATTGCTATGACAACATTCACAATACAATTCTTGAATTATCTCCAGACATTCATTTGGGAAAAAATATATATATTTGTTGGCAATCACAATGAGACATAAAGGTCTCTGGTACCTGAAGGGACCCTACAAGAAAGCAGGAGAGGGACTCTTTGTAAGGACATGTAGTGACGACAAGAGACTTTAAACTGAAAGTGGATAGGTTTAGATGCATTTTCTTATTAGTAAGGATTTCAGAATTTTGGTATTTTACAAGTTAAAAGTGCTAGTGCTGGGTGGTGTTGATGTTGGGGTTTCTTTCCTATTATTCTGTAAATAAAATAGAGGTACATGTGATGGTCTTATAATTAGACACACAAGGAGAAATATCCTATTCAACATCCAGGAACAAGACAATAAAGTGTAAAATTATGATCTTTCTATATTAGTCTTAATGACAACCAATGTGAGCTTGACATGAATAAATCTCCATTAGATAAGTAGAATCTTAAACAATATTTAATTCAATTAACTTTTGTCCTCTGACGTATTCCCTATTGCACTGTAGAAATATCATTCTGCTAGATAAGCTATTTACTGTTCAAGATTTGGGTAACTCAAATAGTGAATTCTCAAAAGAAAATTATATAGTCCTTTTATGTGTGTTAACTTTCTAGTATTTGTTTAATCTCTCCTATTAGAACTACTTCTACAAAAGATGAAAATTATGGTTAAGAGTGGAGTACACACAGACATGAGAAAGCAAAACAGAAACCACTCTGGCATGTAAATTTTCTATTGCAATTGGACATATGGCTCAGAAATGCTAGGCCACTACTTTCTTCATTGCATACATTTCTATTTCCATGTTAACTAATTGCCCTGAACAACTTTGCTACTGGTAAATGTTAAGTTCATAGAGGTAGTTCCAGAACTTACTTTTACTTTACTTTTCATAGTCCTTGCATTTTTCAGTGTGAAAAAACAATTGAGATTTTCTCTACCTTTCTCTCTAAGTACACTTTCAGCCTGTCACGTTATTGTTTATGGTCATAAAGTAATTTCAGTACTTAAATGTTTTGTTAGGTTTAAACCTTTAACCAGAATTCAAACAAGGATATAACGTGATCATAGTGTCATCCTCAGACCTCTAGCTAAAGATTCAGGCACCTAATTCTGTATTAAAAGGGGGTTAAACCCATCCAGTCTTCTTTTTTCTCTACAAACCCACAGTTTTCACATATATCTCTTTTGTAAGAACTGCTGTTCTCCACAAATTGAGTGTATTTCTAAATTTCCCCCAGAAGTTCAGTCTGGAAGGGATTCTGTTGAATCCAGCATGCTGTACACAGTGTTTAAACTGCTTTATCACTTCAAAGAACTACTGTTTCTGTCTCCCATTTCCTAGGAGTTTGCCACAGCTGTTAGGCATTCAAGCTCAGTAGGATAGCTGACTGACTGCACTGCACAGATGGGACACCTGACACCAGCTGATCCAAGGGATATCCCATACCATATGACATCATGTTCAGCATATAAAGCCAGATGAAGAAGGAAGGGGGGAGTAATAACATCTGTCTTCCCAAGTACCCATTATGTGTGATGGAGTCCTGTTTTCCTGAGGCTGGCTCAACACCTGCCTGCCCATGGGAAGTGGTGAATTAATTCCTTGCTTTGTTTTGCTTTGCTTATGTGCATGGCTTTCACTCTACCTATTAAACTGTGTTTATCTCAACTCAGTTTTTCTCTTTTACTCTACTGATTCTTTCTGCCACTCCACCAGAGGCAGTCAATGAGCAGCTGTGACAGGACTAGTTGCCAGCTGCGGTTAAACCAGGGCATTCATTTCGTGTACCAATGATAATTTATTACAATAAAAGGTGACTGAAATGACATACAAGACTGGTATTTTCACCAAGAGTATGGCCTAAGAACCTATGCTGTGTGTGGAAAACTGTATCTAGATTTCTGTGCCCTCTCCCAAGACTGTTGATGGAGTCTATAAAGTGTTTAGGAATGGAGAGCTCATTGTGGTGCTTCTTGCTAAATGAGTAATAGAGTGGCAACAGAGACCTTAGAGGCTCCAGAAACGATGGAGCCCTCTGTGAGGACAGTTCATTGGGTGTGTCAGACTGCACACCTGCTCTGTTACGTTTAAGATAAATGTTTTTAAACTAAAAACATCAATTATTTTTGTTTGATAGTAAATGGTATCAGGAGGGAAGGTAAGGTGTTTGGCAGGAAAGATCACACTGTACAGTGCCAGAAACTGCAGTGGTCTTATAGGTGGCAGAAAGGAAAATCAGAAAGGGACAACACAAGATGCCTCTGTTTTGCAGCAAGAGCTGGGATCTTGCTGGACTTTTTTTTTTTTCTGCTTCAGAGAGCTGTCACGCAGCAAATGTTCTTTCAGGTGGCAAACAGACCAGCAGACGTTGCCACATGAATATTAGCAAACTAAGCAGAACAAGGAACCATTCTCTGTCCCTGAGGCAAGGTGACATGGCAAAGCCACTTCTGCACAGCACAGCACTTGGCTAAATGCCTTTTCCAAGCCTTAAATGGGCAAGGAGACCTGGTTTTTACTTTTTATCTATTTTTATTTTTTTTTGTGGTGGTTTGTTTGCTTTTGTCTGTTTTGTTGTGATTTTTTGAATACAGATATAGTCAGCAAGATTGAATTGAAATCACAAAAAAACAAACAAACAAAAAAAACCTGATGAGAGCTGCCCTATTTTAACGAGAAAGAAAATAAAGTTCTTATGCCAGAGTGAATAAAATCCTTGCTGATCTAACAAATTTTTCAAAGTAAGCCAAAAACTCTGTACCATTCACCAGATATAGCCAGAAAGACAGATTGGATGCATAGAGGTAGCTACTGCAGTCATCAGTGTGATGGCCTTTCCTCACAATGTGTAAGTCCATAGTTGTTAATCAATAATAGTTCTCAATGCAAAGAGGTCCCACAGGTCCAAGATATTTGCTTCCCTTTCTTCTCTCGATGGCACCCTCAACCTTGCACTTTTTTTTGTACACTCTGTGTGTGAAAAGATTTTTCTGGTTTACAGATTCAATCCTACCTTCTATAGTCATGGTAAACTTAGTCCATATAAATCCATGCAGCAGTGAAACTAAAGTAAGGTGCAAAAGTTGTGAGTTCCATCTGGATTTAATATAACTGTGGGGATTAACTGGATGTACCCTTCACAACAGACCAAATAGACAGAACTGAATATATCTTCTTTCCTGGTTCTAACATGCAATGTTTGAAAAGACAATAGATCTTCTCAATTTCCAAAGCTTTTAGGTCTGAAACAACAAATTCAAGTAGAGCTTTTCAAATAGAGACCTGCATCTCTAATATATGTCAATTCACCACATCCTAAGCTGACAACTGCAGTAGAAATGGCCTTTGATTTTAGTTGCTCTGTTAGGTATTTTGGGAAATGGGAAACCTGTTGACAGACAGTATAATTTCTAGTTTTTTACATTGCCTTACAAGTTCATCCTTGTTTTTCAAATCTTAATGTACAGTTGCTGCAGATTCTAAGAGCATTGTTTACCACTAATCAGGTCTTTACCACCAAATACTTTCCCTCTGCAGTAACTGTCCTTGAAATTTGAAAAATTAAGTCTTTGCATTAGCCTAGCCTAAAGTAGTATGCAACATTTCATTTTTATTTAGCATTTCCAGAAGACTTCTCAGTATTAACTTCCTGCTTCAGATTTCTTAGAATATCTTCCTCTAACATCTCTCTGCTTTATCTCAGCTTGTTTTTCAGCATAAGCTAGTAACATATATTTCAATAACAGTTTGCCCTATTAACTAGAACGGCTTCCTTTTCAGCTGGGCAACAACATACCTCTTTTGAGTTATTCTTGACATTTCTCTTATGTTTGCTCGCAAGTCATAACATTTGTTTTCTTTTGTCTATATTCATAAACAGTTCTTGTAGACTGAGTGTTCTTTGTACGTTTTTCCTCCTCTAACAACGAACTATTTAATTTTCATTTTCATTTACTTCATTAAGCACAACTAGTGTTGGCATTCAAAGCACTAACATAAGCAACAATTAATTATAAACAGTCAAACTGCTTTGCCAAATGACAGGAATTGCTCAGTTAAACCAGAGGAATAAGCAATGAGGGCAATTAGTACTGTGCAAGCAGGTCATCTGTTCCTTGAAATCACTTGCATGAAATGAGACTTAGCATTTTGGAACAAGATGTTTTAGGGTCTAGAGAAAAAGTCATATGAGGAGCAGCAGAGGGATCTGGGGTTGTTTAGCCTGAAGACAAGGAGGCTCAGGGGAGACCTTATTGCTCCCTACAAATAGCTGAATGTAGAAAGACAGAAGTCAGCGTCTTCTCCCAGGCAACAAGTGACAGGATGAGAGGACATAACTTCAAGCTGTGCCAGGGGAAGTTCAGGCTGGACATCAGGAAAAATTTGTTCACTGAAAGAGTAATTAAGTATTGGAATGAGCTGCCCAGAGAGGTGATGGAGTCACCATCCCTGGAGGTGTTCAAGAAATGACTGGACTTGGCACTTAGTTGATATGGTAGGGTTTGAAAAAAGGTTTGACTTGATGGCCTTGGAGTTCTTTTCCAAACAATGATTTGATGATTCTATTTGGCCTTCCACCTTTTTTGCTATTGCCTCAATGAAGATGAAAATATTACATTATACCCAGCACTCCTACTATCCTTACCAATTTCTAAGCTGAGTGCTTACAAATACATCACATGTCCCAAAAGTCAAAAAAGTCACTTCCACTTATTAAATACTGACATGAGCTGTAGTTTTTCACAGAGGCCATACATATTCTCTTTCAAATCATCCCTATACTTCATCTTCTTCATTCTTTACCATTCCAGACTTCTCATAAAAATGTTGAATTGTGATCTGGTCCCATTTCTTCTCTCTTCCTGTCTATTGACAGCAATGACTTCTTGTCACTGCATGAATAAACTGAATTCCTCCCACAGAAAAAAGAAGTTTCTGGGAATTTCACAACTGCTCTGCCATTTACAAGTAACAGTGTAAAAACCTTCCCTTTATCTAGGTCTATTCTTTTGTTGTTTCTTACTTCTCGTGAACTGCCACTGTTTTGCTCCATTATTGCCAAGGTTTAGATCTAGGAGCAATTCCTCTCCTGATCCAAATGACACCTAAATACAGTGTAATGAAGCATGATATAGAAAGTTAAACCCAGATCTGGAAGACAGTGACTATATTTGACCTAGGTCCATCAATGTTCCTTATTTCCACACGTCATCTAAAATTTTAAATCCAACTTTATGGATTCGTGGTTCTGCTTGTGCAGGAGGATTGAAACAAATTAACTCCTGAGGGTCCCTTTCAATTTCAACTATTCTGTGATTCTCTGATATACTTGTTTGTTGACTCTAGGTCTATGTGGCCTGTCTATATTAAAAGGGAAAAAAACTGTCTTATAGAAAAGAAAAAGCAGTGAAAGACAATGCTCTAGATGAGATTGGATGACAGTATATTGGGGGATCTGGAACTCCAAAGCAAACAATACTGCAGAATAAATTTATTGACCAGAGATGGATTTTACTGTAGTTTGCCCTCTGTTGACAATAAATAGCTGGTGAGACAGAATTCTTAGCTTCTGAGTGAGGTTTCTGTTCAGCGGGTGAGCTGCCTATTACAAATGACCTCTGCATTGGAAAGTTCTCTTAAAGTGATTGCATTCTTTCAAAATCTATTTTTAAGCTTTATGGGAATTTGAACTTGTATCCATCCAGTACAATCAATACCAGTGGGATCTACCACAAAGCTGCCAAAATGTGTTGTTCTACTATGGTGCATTCTAAGGAGAAAACAGTAGAAGGCATTTAAACTAATGCTACTGTGGAAAAGGAGCAAGACAAAATTGTAATCAACATAATATAGCTAATGTGTATTTGTTAAAGCATTTATGAAAGAGCAGTTTCTCCAGCTGGTTCCTCTTCTCTCTCTCTAATCAAATTTTACCTAAACTGGAAATAAGTAGTAATTTAGATTGATTGTTAACAAAGCATAACCTGGGATATGTGTCAATGCTGATAGTTTCTATGTCATTTATAAAAAAATCTGCAAAATAAAACAATAAAAACTACAGAACTTTAAATGCCTTCATAAATGTAAGATCTTCAGATTAAAAAAAAATCAGAAATGTTATTTTACTGCTTAAAACGATTTTAAGTGTGATGTTTCTCCTATACATAGCGACAGGTCTACTTTCTTTCTTCCCTTTATTTAACCAGATTATTTCTTTTCATTGTTTCTTCAGAGTATAAGGAAGATATAATATATTATGTTCCAGCAGAATACATTCAGTCTTTTCAGATAAGTGGCTTATATGTGGGTGAAAAATAAAAGCAAAAATGAAGAAAAAAACCTACAAGGACAAGGAAAGGGAATGTATGCTAAGTGGCCTTGCACCACACCAGAGATAGAGGAAATCTCCAAAGTCTGCAGAGTGATACTTCAGAGGAGCAATAAAGCAAACAAGAGTGGGGTGCACAAATGGCATGAGTAGATAAAAATGAAATTAATTAAATGTTCTAAAAGAGACTGAATTATAAGTGCTATTCATATTTGTATTTACCTTTGAAGAGAGCATATTGGAAAGGAAAAGTAACAGTAGGGAACACAGAGGGTAATATAAGAACTTAGGCTGTTATAATATCCATTGAGATGGTTAAGAGGTAAGTCTGTGTAGGCAAAAATGTGAGGTTGGACTACTCTAGTGGTGGTAAAATTCTGAACACAGATGAAATTACTCTGAACCTTAATCAGGGCAATTTTTAGTGAAGACTTCTGAAACATTACAAAATGTTTCAAAGTATTTACAGTCATTTTTGAACAAACATATATGCACTACCTATTACAAAGATATCAAACAAGATTACAGTCTATAGATTCAAAATACATGTTCCTGCCTTCAGACGCACTACGTTTCTATGAGTCCCCCTTTTAAAAAATACAGTTGCCATTTTGTGGGTAACAGCGATGTGACATCTTAAAGAGAGGATACAGACTATCAGTTCTGAGATTACACGCATTTGCTGACTCTTTTGATCTCAAGCATCAATCACCCAGTAAGGAAGAGAATGGGTGACAGAATACTTACCCTCATCCCATACACCCCATACCTTACCATTTGAAGACAGACTTGGGCTATATCCTCCACTTACTAATGTCTAGTGGTCTGTCCTGTATCACCCTGTCAATACTGGGAAAGTTACATAAGTTTTCATCTGAACAAGTCTCCAGCACCATCAGATTTATAAGAAGGGGCATTTCATGCATGTGAAAACACACTGACTACAGTGATAAGTAGTAAAAGAGTAAGGGATGAATGATCCTAAACAAGTGAGTTGTATCCACATTAGATCCCTGTAGGCAAGTTTTGTCTTGGAGAAAGGCAGTCCAGTCCAGAGTCAGGGAGCAAGCTAAAATTTAAGCAGTGGGGGCAGTCATATATCCATTCCCTGAGCACTCTTTATCTATTAACACACCATACTCTGTCAAAGGCAAACCAAAGAGGTAACCACTTGCCTTATAACAGTTTGTGTAACTGAAGAACACTTGTACACAACCTCTTTAATGTTTCAGTCATGCTGTATCACAGTGCCATTCTCTCCTCTTAATATCGTAGTTCCACAACAGTTTTTCCTAGGTTTTTTCTAGGTTTTTTTGAACCCTGTGTTTCTCCTTCATTTCAGTGCACAGCAGTTTACAAGTCCACTTATTACAGACCTGTATCACTTCAATGAATTTGGATCTAGTAGAAAAGAAGACCAGAGGGTCTATACTTGGAGATACTGAAAAAATAAGATGATGCAAACTAGAGGAAGCTGAAGAACTGGATCCCTACACTACCCCAGTAATGGCAGAGTAATAAGTCATGCTATGGTATAGAACTACAGTGGCTTTGAAAAATTGAAGTGTTCATGTGTAGCTGAAATATAAAATTCTTTCCTATCTGATAGAAAGCGTAGAAACAGGCTTTGTTTTTACGAGTTTCATCTCAAATTTAAAATGGACACAAAAGTTCTCTCACAGGACAGAACTAAAGTGATCTACAGGCAGAGCATCCTTACCTGAAGAGATAAAGTTGGTTACACTGTAAAGAGAGTGGCAGGTTTAATAAGTTGATCTGATCAATATTTAAAGAGACATTTTGCTTTACTTATTGATTTATTCATCGAAAAAGGCTTTTTAAGTTTTATCTGCAATTCAACAATATCCTTGACAAAACTATAATTCAAGCTGAAGTATTCTACCCAACAAAACATTTTCTTTGGATTAATATGTATTTATGTACGCAGTGCAGAGGACGGTTTTCTCCATTATTTTCAATGTCAGTTCTCTATAACACATGATTAATAATCTAAAGTACTGACCAAGGCTCAGAATCTTGCTTTACAAATTCAGCGTGAATGTTTTACCATAATGCTGTTTATATCCCAAGTACTCAATAACAAAAAACATGAATTATTACACATTTTTATAAAGATAAAGAGCTTGCAGAATTTTTTTATGAGATATGACTGAATATGTAGCCACAGTTATTTATTTCACTGTAGAACCTAAGCAAAGCTTCAATGTTATTTACAATAATGATTCCATGATGTTCAAATAGATCATTCTTTTTATATAGAAGTATGTATAAGGTTTAGTGTTTTTAAGACTGAGGACTGTCTAGGTTTTTTTGACAATGATATTCCTTTTCTTTTTGTTTTACTTTTGCTCTGTTCTGGCTACAAATCTAATGTTTGAACAAGTATCTTTGCTAATCTGTTTTAGATATAGATATACATATACAAATAATATTTATATATTCATATATAGATATATATATCATATTTATATATATAGATATATATAAAAAATCAAGGTTCTAACTTGAAAAAACAGATGAATTTCACAATGTGTTAAAAATATCATGAATTTTACTACCTGCCCATAGAAAACATGAAAGAAAAGAAATTCAATTACATCTCCATCCTAGGTGAAAGTTGGGGGAAGGGAAAAGAATGTCATACACATTATTAAATGGATTTCATCACTGCAGATTTAATGAAAGATGCACCACATTGAACCCTAGCATTTCATTACTTACAAAAAACCTCATATACTTACATGCGGAAAATCAATGGGACTGAGACAACCAATAATGCTGCAGCTTCTAAAGGTCTAGAAGAACAAAATTACTTTTGTTCACTTCAGACATATATATAGATATAATAATGGCTTTTATCAATAATGTATTAATCTCCACTTAAAAAGAATTCATTTCCCAAAATTATAAGAACAGTAGTTACTTTCTATCAACAGTGAAAACATAATAAAATGAGAAACACATATTACTAAAAATACCTTTTATGGCTTCAAAGCAGCTTTCTTAAACAGAAAACTCAGTTAAGGATATCTGGGAGATAGAGGCTGGATTTGTTATCTCTGTTGTGATGCAACTCTTTGTTCTCTTTTTATACAAGTGAGTATGTAGAACACACAGGTAGAAACTGTGTTGTTCTGTACTCTTACACAGAATACTTGGTAAAATTTTCCTTATTTAAAAAAAAAAAAATTATTCTCCAACTGACAGACTTGAAATAGAACTTGTGCTCTACCTTCTGAAGTAAATGAGAAGTCTACACTAAGTTTACAGAGACAAATCTTTAGGATGTTAGAAAAAAAATATATTAAAAGTTATACCAGTTAAAGGTCATGCCATGGAAACAATGTACAACTAAAATGTTGATGCTTAAGAGAAACAAAATGCATTTATCAAGAGCAAGTAAATAACAGATACTAAAAGAGATAACAGTAAATCTATTCATAACTTATAACACCAATGGAGACATATTTAATCTCTGTGCATTAAATATCTAGTGTGAATATTATCAGATATAACTACCAGATCAATCTTACTAAAGGTAAAATACTAAAAAAAACTAAGTTAAAAAAAATAAAGACAACTAAAAGATCTGAAATAGTAACAGCATAAAAACAAAAGCTATAAAATACTTTAATTTAATCTCGTGATTTTCCAAACAATATAATTCAGTATATTATGCCATACTGAACAACAGCATAATACTAGATTAGGCTGGATTGCATTTGATTGTGATTAAAAAATTAAAAATCAAACTTTTACAGGTCAATTGTAACCATCATAATTTTATGTAGGTTTGGTAGAATACTGATATATAAAAATTTCTGAATTTGTGAAAGCACCTGTGAGGCTGTGATGTGGAAATCATATCGCAGGGTAATTTCTGTAGTGGCCATTATGTAATGTGATGTATTTATGGCATTTCATATCTAGAAAAATATATCTTCTTACCAATTTGTTCTATAACTTGAGAATGATACAGTATAAGAAAATTAAAACCAGAGGATGGGAAGCTAGACTTCCTTTTGAATACATGTCCTAGTTCAGCAGGGGGGACCAATTATCACTGTGTGGGGGTGATCAAAGCTATGTATTCTACACCCTCCATTCATTCCCCAAGAACAATGGACCATTTGCAGCAGCTGCCGAGGAAGTCGTTAGCACCTTCATACCCAGCCTGAGGGGGTGTGGCTGTTAGTGGGCCATCAATGGTTCAACAATACCCCATGACTCACAGAGTTAGTCACCCATTGTTTGAGTCCCCACCCTGGGGGAGGGACTGGGTGCTCCCTGAGGGTACATAAACGGGGCTCAGAAGACCTCAGGAAACAACTGGTTGGATCGAGAGGAGCAGCAGGACCTCGACAGGAGGAAACCACCACTCTTGACCAGACCACAACCATCACTCCTGACCAGACCACAGCCATCATCTGCACCAACAGGTCCGAGAGCTCAGCGCTCGGCAGAGTAGGAGGACGGGGACACACACTCCGATCCTGGCATCACTGGATACTNGACAATACACTGAAGAGACTGGCCAAGAGTTTTAGTGCTTCTAAATTTCTCTTGTCAGCAATTAATCAATACCATCAGGATCATTCTCAATAAAGCTTTTTAAGCATCCCAGATTACTGGAAGTCTTAACCTGGGGGATCAACTCCAAAGTAACATCTGTCAGAACAAGTGTGTAAGATTACACTCTTCTTCAACAATCTTAATTGTTAATTGTATGGAAATTTGAGGTCCTTAAATATTGATGTCTCAGCTGGAACAGGCAGTTAATACACAGACAATATTTACACCTACCTGTAAAGTCCCACAGTTTACCTGTTACTTCATACATTAGACTGGCAACTTTTCTGCTTTTCTGTACTTAGGAACTATGTGACCTTATTAATTGGCTAATGTTTTATGCCTGTAAATCTTATCCCTATTTTCAGACCTTCTTGATTATTTCTTACACTTGATAACACATCTGGCTTCACAATCTAAAGAAGACTGCAGAAAGTTGACAGCACATTCCTTTCTCCTTTAAGAATGTGGCAAACAACTGTGCTCCATTGAACTGATTGTCTCAAAACTACCTAGGATAGTAAATAGGATAGTCTCTACAGAGAGTAAATTGATCATAAATTCTTAAATAATACTAAAGCTTCTTCCTAAACTACCAAGATAAACCACCATAGCAATATGCCCCCATTTGGTCTACAGTTTCTATAGCCAAACAATCCACTACATTTCTGTTTCTTCTTTTAGTCAGTGAACTCATAACTTTTTCCTCATTCTCACCTGCTTTCTTCTCTCATCTTCTTTCATTTGTTTTGCACAAATAATTCAGTTTGACTGAAATGCTGAAAGGATGCTCTTTCCATACCAATTTATAGTCTAGTTCTGAATGCCCTGTCAGGAAAGACATCTTCAAATACTTTTGTGATGAGGAGAGCACTAAATTCCACTCTCCAGATCTCATCTTCTTGAAATTTTTGACTAAATTTAGTAATATGGACTATTATTAAAAACTTAAGTGAGAACACTATCAGAAACTCATCTTAAAAGACCGAAGTTTTTACTCAGATTAGAAGAAATATGTTATCAAGTGCAACAAACAATTCCAGACCTGAATCAAGTCTCACATGGCTTTTAAATCAGTGGTACTTGTCTAAGAGAGGAAGATAATTTCAAACGTGCCATTATCTTCATATTTTTACTGACTGACAAACCTATCCTACAAGGAAAATTTAATAGAAGTGGGTTTGTTCAGCCTGGAAAAGAGAAGGCTTAAGGGTGACTTAATTGTAGCCTTTCAGTGCCTGAAGGGAGCCTACAAGCAAGATGGAGAGCTATTTACATGTAGTTACAGGAGAAGGGAAGATAGTTTTAAGCTGAGAGAAAGTATGTTTAAATTATACATTAGAAAGAAATTCTTCACTGTGAGAGCGGTGAGGTAGTGGATCAGGTTGCCTTGGGAAGTTGTGGATGCCTCCTCGCTGGTCGTGTTCAAGGCCATGCTAGATGGAGCTCTGAGCAATCCTGTATAGGGGAAGGTGTTCCTGCCCATGGCAGGGGGGTAGGAACTAGGTGATCTCTAAGTAAGGTTCCTTCTAACCCAGGCCATTCTATGATTCTACAAATCAATAGTAATCTTCTTTTTATAACACTTCAACCAAAAGTTTGTGAAGGATATAGCTGAATATTTATGTTCTTTACTGGCTCTGGGTCTTGAACTTACACTTTGAGATTAAGATATCTATTAGTTTACCTTCCATTTTTTTTCTCATATATACTAAGAGGTTATTTGAGGCATAGGCAGCTTCTCTGGGAAAAAAAAAAAAAAAAAAGCAAACTCCAGTGAGAGCCACAACATCTGCGGGGGCTTATACATGTTGTTATACCCCATTTACTCAACATTAATCATAACCACTCCATAAGGCACAGTTGTTGATTAATGAAATTAATGGTCAGTTCCTGGTTGATGTTAACTGAAGCAGTATGATTCTTATATATCTATCCAGCTCTAATACTAATGAATCACAGGTCACAGCTGCACTGCGATTATATGCTTAACAAAAATGTATTGTTAACAGGGCAACTAGGGAATGTAAGGGATGGCTGCTTTTTACCACCCACCTCTTTGTGAGGAATAGCCAAGGCACCTGAAGGGCAGTAAATTGGCTTCTTTTCTCCTTACAACAAATCTCTTTTTATCAATGGTACTTGAAGATAGCCTGCTGTCATGGTTTAACCCCAGCCAACTACTAAGCACCATGCAGCTGCTCACTCACTGCTCCCACCAGCGGGACTGGGGAGAGAATCAGAAGAGTAAAAGGGAAAAACTCGAGGGCTGAGATAAAGATAGTTTAATAGGGAAAGTAAAAGCCGTTCATGCAAGCAAGGCAAAACAGGGAATTCATTCACCACCTCCCATAGGTAGGCAAGTATTCAGCCATCTCCAGGAAAGCAGGGCTCCATCATGTATGATGGTTACTTGAGAAGACAAATGCCATCACTCCTAACATCCTCTCCTTCCTTCTTCCCTCAGCTTTAATAGCTGAACACGATGTCATACGGCATGGGACATCCCTTTGATCAGTTGCAGTCAGATTTGCAGCTGTGTTCCCCTCTTGTATGGCCCTGCCATACAAGAAACAGAAAAGGCCTTGATACTGTGCAAGTACTGCTCTGCAATAACAAAAACACCCCTGTGTTATCAACACGGTTTTCATCACAAATCAAAGACACAGCCCCATGTTAGCTACTGTGATGAAAATTAACTCTACCCCAGACAATACTAGCATACCCACTGGACTAATTTTGTGCATCTTCACTTATTTCCTCTGCTGGTCTTTGTGTGCACAGAGGACTGGCCATAATTATGCTGGGGGCAGCTCTCCACTTCTGCAGAGATGGGCTATGGCAGTGCAGGTAACTAAAACACCTACTTTTGCTTCTGTTATTTCTAATGTTCACATATTTTTCTTATGAAACAAAAAAACATAAAGATATGTTGATAGAGATTCTGAGCATTGGGATAGAAGGCTTCACTTGCATATTTTCACAGGTAAGTGACTTTCTTCCATTAACTTCTTTATGAAGAAGCTTAAGTGTAAGTATGCACCTTTCTAGTATAAGACAACTCCCTGTTCCTGAAAAGCATTTCCTAGTCAAGTTTAATAAAGAGTTACCAGCACTATCTGTTTAATTTTTATCAAATATTCCTGGAGTTTCTATATGGAAATAAAACCATTCTTTTTTTCTTCTTTTTTTTTTGGGGGGGGGTGGGAATTGTCATTAAATATTAAAAATTTTTTAAATACATTTTAATGTTTTGGTTTCAAACTCCAGTCAACACAATTAAGGAAGTAAATAGTTCTGCCTAACTATATGCCTCTTGAGGAAGAACAGTTGGTAGAACTAGATTATTCAGTGAATTCCACATTTTTACCCGTAAAAAGATTCATGGTCTTTCCTTTCTTTGATGGTTTGAACAAGACACATATACACTATAATTTTTCACTACATTCTAATAAAGTGAATGTTTTCTAAATGTCACCATTTAAATTTCATGGGACATGAAATCTACTTTTGAAATGAAATTTAAAGCTCTTTCCCAAATAAAAAGTATAATCTTCTAGTCAAAAACACTTGATATTTCCTGACATTATTAACCTTGTATGGCTGCCTGTAAGATGATAACACTGTCTGACATATTAAAACTGAATTTCCTTTATATAATTATGTTACAGAATATTTAAAATATATAAGGCTCCAAGAATAATATGAACTTGAATTTAGCAGTATTATCATTTATTAATGATAAATATAACTACTCTTCATTTTAACACACTAATGGTAACATATATGCTAACATATTACTTCTAAAGAAAACTATTTTGGACTAAAAATGGTCCTTAATGTCAAAAAAGAGTAATCTCAAGGAAGCTCAATATTAAATACACTTGCTATTAAATTTATAATGCATCTTGGCAAAGACCGGAAGAGTAAAGATTTTAATCACATTCTAAACAGTTGTAATAATTCTCATACTTTTTTATAGAAATCCATAATTAATTTATTCATTATCATGACACCTAAAGCAAAGGGTTTTTATAGAGAAGAAACATACAAACAGAGGTGAAGATTTTCAAACATTTTCAGCTCAGAGATTCTAAAACCCAAACTGGGGAAAAAACTGAGAAACTCTTAAAACGCTTTAAAAAAAATAATATCTGCTTCGAGGTTATCAGGTCTTGATAACAATTTAAATTTTAAAAAAGCGTCTTTTCTTTATTTTTGCTTTTGAACATTAGACTTGGTGCTCTTTACATTTCAACACTCTGTGGTATAAGCAGAACAGTAAGACAGACAGATGTATAAAAGAATTCTGCCCTGATGCAGAACAAATACTGAAGACTTTGATCCCAAGTTATTTAACATCTTACTTTACCACAAAGCAGCCATATATTCAAGGATAAAATACCTTGAGAAAATAAGCATGAAATATCAACTATATTCACAGTATTTGTAGTGGAAAATAATAGAACAGTCACTAACTTTTCTCACAGGTATCAACAAAATGTACTTTCAGATGATTAATGGAAAGGAAGAGTAAGCCTGATGGTACAGACATTAAGCCAAAATTTTTAAAACCTGGGTTTAATTTCTGAATGCAGTACTTCTTTGTCTCTGTAGTCATATACTTGTTAATTTTATCATCACCTAGTCTCCAGTGAATTTTACCAGTGTCCCAAGAATTGGCTCTGGATCAGTTCCTTCATATTCTGGCTGAGAGAGCTACACTTTGCTTGACCCTTTAGACTTGCAAATCTTCTGTTTAATTTTGTTTTTTAGGGTTTTTTTTGTTTTGTTTTTCCAGGTAATTTGGCTTCCACAGATTTATCCAGGACAAAGCTGCACTCAAATCAGTCTGTTAGAAACAGGTGCAGCACTGAAAAAAAGCTGCTGACACCAAACACTTTGTATCTCATTTGCAAATATTGCCTTGGGTGTAGTGGGATACATCCCCATCAGAAGTTGAAAGCCCCCTGTAAAATCTTGTTCAGTTTCATATCCCTCTTTGGCTAAGGGTAGATGACACATGTAAGCACCAGTGCCAGCACCATGACACCTCACAAGAGGAAGAGCACAGTGGCACAAGGAGCACAGACCTCATCTGTCCCCAAAGTCACAGAACTGGGTATGTAGCCACATGGGACTAACATGAAAAACAGTGAGTTGACAGGACCTGCTATTCCATTTCTCCTGAGATTTCATGCCTAAGGTGATTTATGAGAATTCTCTAAGTGTCTACTTTGACTTCCCTTCTCATTATGAAGTTGGAAGACAGATTTTTGGTGCTGAAAAACAAGTTCAGTGATGTCGTTGTTGAGGCGACAATGACAAAAATAAGGCATACATCCCAAGTGGATAAAAAGTGAAGGAACAAGGCTTAAAGGAAGGGATCTTTTTGTTCTTCAAACAGCTGCTTTTATAACTTTCTTAAATGTACGTGCACTAACATTATTGGTGTTCATTACACACAAACAATCACCTATTAGCCACAGTCGTTAACGACTGTCTCTGTACAAAGTCATACAGATATCTTGTGCCTATCCTGAGTTCTCTCAGTCTCTGCAAGTTGTTTATCTTTACGGGTACGCAGCAGTCTGGTCAAGGTCAAATTCTTCTTGCTCTGTCAAGAAATCCACAGGCCTGGTGCAGGTTCCCACACAGTGACAGCACTAGTGAGTTCCCAGACTTCATGCACTTGTGCTGTAGAACTCAGTGCTGCCAAGTGCTGGCTGTCCCCAGGTTCATAGAAATGCGCATGTGGCAGCATGGGCTGAGACCAAAAAGGAGGAAAAAGGAGAAAGCAGCAATGCCTCTTAACCTTGATCATGGTTATTTTTGGGGTGTTCCAACACAAAACTGTTAAATATTCTCCTTGAGTTCATATTTTTCATAACTTATGTAATTTATACTATGCTTGTTTTGTATGATGTAAAATTTCCAGGGTCTTACATGCAAGCATTCATGAGCACACCCCCCCACCCCCAAAAATATTTTTTTGAGATCCTCACTAGATAACAGGCACTTGAGTCACTGCCACTTGCAGGCCCCCATTTCTGGTGGCTGCTGTAAAAGAGCAGTAAGTGAGAACACTCTGTGACAATACCTTATCTCACTTCGGGAAAAAAAAACAACTACAGCATAAAATCATGTTTATCAGCTGTAGTGTATTTGACAAGAATTAGGCAAGAACTGTTTGTTTACACGGTCGCTCGTACCACTGGAAGTTTCTGACTTCTGGTGTCATCAGCTATCTTAGTCTGGAAGCACTCAAGGGCAAGTTCAGTATAACTAACTTCAGATTTGAAAAAAGTTGCATTCACATCTGAAGCCAGAGGATCCCTCATTGGGAGAAAGGCACTACTGAAGGGATCTACTTTAAATACTCTTTATGAATTAATCACCCCTAGCAGGTACATAACTTTCATACTTGGCTGACAAAGGAGTCTAGGCTGACTAGGTCATATTTAAGCATCTGATGTTGAGATGCTTAAATGAGGACAGATGAAAAGAAACCCATTTGTCTGTGGCTTTAACTGGCACTATGAATTGCTATAATAGAAACACCTAAGGTTTCTACTGTTAACAATCTTAGAGATAACATCCGTAAAATAAAAACCTTTAATCTTATAACTCCAAGATTTCTTATATGAATCTGAGCTTCAAAGCCTGCTGTATGTGCAGACACAAGACATCCTTTTCAACTGCCAGAAAAGGTAATAAAACACAGCAAGGCATAGGGCAAGCAGAAGATGTAAAGTTGTTGCAACTGTGATACATGCCAAAAATTCATGTGGCATGCCATAGCATAACTGCAAAGTACAGTGGCCAAGAATGTTTTCAAGATGTCAGATCAAGGCAAGAACATTCCTATTTTATTGGAAGCATTTTCAAATTACAGTGCTGTCTCACTGTCATGACTAAAAAGCTTTGACTTGCTTTGGTTTTCTGTATCACTTCATACAGATTTTCTACAAAATGCTTATGAGACAAATGTTTTCAAAGACTAGCCCTATCACAGAAGTTCCAACTAAGCTTTGATGCAGGCTAAAAACAAGTACTCATTTGAGTAGTACTGACTTTTATCACATTTATTATATGTTGCCTTTTCTGCTGCAGTCAGTAAGGTGAATGTCTATGCAAATAAAGCATTTTCAGTGCTGAGCTGAGACATGTATCCTGCAGGAGATCACTGTACAAACTTTATCCATCTAATAAAGACTGCAACACTTTGCTTTTCAAACATAAGGTTTCTCTCTAACTGTTACTTTCGCAGACTGTGTTGAATAAGAAAATGAAATTAAAGCAACCTGTACTTTGCCATAGTACATTGAATTATTTTAATTCAATCTTGGGAATAATAGATGATTTCTAACCTAGTGCAAACCTAATCCCTATAAATTGCAATTGTTTATTTTTAGGACCGTGGTGGAAATGAAAATGGAAACAAAGGGAAAAGAACATTGCAAAAGAAGCAAATAAACAAGATCAAATGAGGTTCACTAGTGAGAAGAGCTGGGGACTCCAAATATTCTTGAAATGTTTTTCAAGATATCATTGATCATAATAATTGATGACAATAATAACAGAAAATAATTGACACCAGTAGAATCTCTCTACATGTAAGAATTCAGCAAAGCATTACACCACATTCTAGTAATTTATAATTGTAACAAGAATAATTATAATTAATAGCAATATTAATAACAATTAACAATAATAGTAACCAAAATGGTGTCTCTAGATGCCACCCTTACAGAAATTCTATAAATATGCTGGGACTTAAAACTCCTTTTAAACTTCAAACAGTTGGACTTAATGCCTAAGAAGATTTGTGTGTCATAAAGTCTCCAGCAGCTGCTTAAAATTAAATATCAAGAGTTTAAGGGTCCCCTTAACAATATTATCATAATTTACACGGCAACTGACGGAAATAACCTGTCACCTAAACACCTTTATAAAGCACCATTACAGGCTCCCAAACTGGAGAATACACTGCAGGTATCTATTTGTAGCTCTTCGCACTAGTATTTTGCAACTAATTACATCTTGTGCCAAAAGCTTATTTCCTATATTGGGATTTCACTTAAGTATTCCTTCTTTCTTGAATAAAGCCCAGAATTTAGAATAACTATATTGAAATTCTAGCTTTAAATACCTGCCAAAATCCCAGAAAGACTTTCAGTTCCTAGAGAGACTGATGCTTCTGAAAAGCTGCGGATGCCCCAACCCTGGAAGCGTTCAAGGCCAGGTTGAATAGAGTTCTGAGCAACCTGGTGCAGTGAAAGGTGTACCTGCTCGTAGCAAGGAGAGGGGGAACTAGATGGCCTTTAAGGTCCCTTCCAACCCAAACCATTCTATGATTCTATGATAGTGATGACATTTGGTGTGACTGCATCAGCTAAGAACACTGTGCAAAAAGAAAAAGATTGGCTTCCACTCTTTCCCTTCTCAGAGTTTTCTCATCAATTTCTAGGTGCCTTCAGCTGAGCTGTCCTCTAGAAAGCCCTCTCTCTCTCTCTCTCAACTGCAGAGAAACTATGCACCCCTGACAGCAAATCTTGGTTGTCTAAGTAGAGCAAATTTGGGTCTTAGTAGCATAGTTTATTGAACTAAAGCTGTAGTATGCCTACTTTTATATAAATAGCTATTTAGAATAAAAAGTTTACATACAGACAAATAAAACCAAAAGGGTTTTTTAAACACTATCCCCTTAAATCCTTTGTGAAACTTCTGTGATTTTGATAATTATAGCCTGATTTCTGAAGAGATTGAAAAAAATCAGAAACCCAGGCCAGTCAACAGCAACTGGTGACAACAGAAACACAGCCTCTTTCTAGCCCACATCCTGAATTCCTGTTTCTATTGCTGCCACTACCTCTTTAATTCAAAACATACAATATTATCTCAGAGCAATACCAAGGCTGGAGCTCTGTCTCATCTTTCCAGAAGAAAGGTCTGACTTCAAGACCATAGCCCTTTCTGCATTCCCTCTCAGTGGTTCATTGCCCACATTTTATTTCTGCCACTGGAACAGCTTCCATCAGGACAGGGAAAAAATATTGCCATCTCATCTTTGCAGTACCTTATATTTTCTGTGACAGTCTGTAGAATGTTAGAAACCTACCAGTCTCTGCATCCACTGCTCAATTTTTAGAACAGCAATTTTCTCTTGGCAATTGGAAGTGTTCCCTGTCCTATCCCCACTTCCCACTTTTCACACACACGCTGGGCAAAATAGTTTAACTGTTCACACAGCATTGGAAAGAATTATCTATAAAGCCAATCTTCATTTTTCGTTCTTGTTAGTATAACTGCCTTTCATTATGTCAAACAACTTTTGGATGAGCATATTTTGGTTTTCTTTATGAATTAAAAAAAATAATGTATCTTTCCGAAAATGCACAACCTGCAAGTATTATTCAGGCTTATGCTGAGGTCCTGGGACTTGGATTATATGTGGCTTTTAGGTCATGTCTGCTGTTGAATTAATTTGACATTTGTACATGTAAGAGCAAGCTGACAGTACACTGTGAACTGCAGAGGAAGCAAGGAGTTGGGTAATTTGGGCTCACCATGCCCTTAAACATAAATCAAGGATCATTTCTAGCTGCAATTTAGACACAAACAGAGTCTGCTGAACTGACTATACTCAGTAGTCATGCAGTCAGTGTAATTGCCCTTCCTGGCATAACAGCAGAGCATAATATGTCTTACACAAAAAAAACCAACAAAGTAAAACGAAAACAAAAAGCCTGTGTAAACATCCTAAGCACTTTCCAAGACCAAATTCAGAATAATAGTTTGTTTTCAGATTCACCAGACACTTATGTTCTTGCATGAAGGATGACCATGAACAAAATATATCCAAGAATTTACATACAGTGAGCAGAATTTAATTAGCCCAAGTTGGCAGAGTCAAAGCAGATGGACTAGATCTACAGGAATCTCAGTGTTTAGTTTGAAAGAAATTGCATAATTTCAATTTATTTTCACAATCTCAAGTTGGTCTAGGCAATAGCAATTTAATATATTAATACAAACAGAGACACAGTTAAACAAGGGCCTAAATGGAGTCAGACAAATAAAAAAAATTTGGGAAACCATCACACAGTAATCCAAAGCAAAAGAAGCAGAATGCAGATTTGAATAATGCACCACAATTTGAATAATGCACCAGAATATTAATATGTATCTAAATAAGAAAAAATACAGTCCAAGGAATAGATAAAATTCTTTCTCTTTGGGGACGTTATTGATGTGTTTGCATTTGATTTGGCTGGCTGTCAGAAATTTTCCATCTGTGAGGCAACTAATATCAGCAGACATTTTTTAAAATGCTATCATGTTTTTTTGGCCCATATTTTGATCCACCATTACTGAAAAGTACTAATGGATCAGGGCTACATTCTGTCAGCTTAGTAAAAGACTAGATTATGCTTGAGGTTTAATGAAAGCTAAATTTATAATGCAGAAAGAAATAAGGTGTCACTTCTAACCTTTCTTAAGACAAACCTAAGGCCAGCTTCTTACAAGTCACATAAGGCTGAGGTAGAAATCTAGACAATTATTATTTATCCTTTAATGTTCTTCTCAAGGCCATTTTATGGTTTATAAAAAAGGATCCAGCTACTTCATTATTGTTCATGGCAATGTTTATGCTGTGAAGACCCCAGCATCCCTATAAATAGTCAGCAGAGCCATCAATAAACAGAGAGAAGAGGCAAACTCTCAGCCTTAGTGTTTCATGAAGGAAGGTTTAACACTAATACAAACATCATTTTCACTCTGCAGTTTTCGGTGGGTTTTTTTTTTTTCCATTCTACGGATGAATGAAAAGCCAGGACTGCCTTATTGTAATTAAATTTAAAATGTGCTTTAGAAGCTATAAATCCCTAATTCCACCTTCACAGGGCATAAAGACACATTTACATTCAAAATGTAACAAATTCACTTCTTTTGCTTTATTTTATATACTGATTGTAGGGTCTGAGAATGATTTTTGTTTTGTTTTTACAGTACTGCATGAAACAGGAATACTGTGACTGATTCTTAGTTTCTGAGATAATACAAATAATTACCTGTAAGAAAAATGGAAAACAAAGAAATCTGATTCAGTTATTCCATTTTCTTATGAGGGATGAACAAGAGTTTTGCTTCTTTGTTCATTAGCAAGGAACATAATTAGACCAAAATTCCAGACTCTGAATGGTGCTCTAATGGGAATAAGGCATACAAACAATCACAGGATTTGATATTCCTCTCTACTTGGTGTTGCAAAACATTGGTAATTGGTGGACAAGTATATCCAACAAATATTAACAATTATCAAGGATCAGATCAAATGGAATCATATGTAATTCCAGTAGGAAGAAGGTGTGGTGAAGAGTGAAATCTATTAAGGGAGCGATAATCTGCTCTTTATTTTAATATAATTAGAGTAAAATCCAAAACAGGTTTGGATACTATCCAGCACCACTACTTAAACAGTTTTTTTTTCTCAATGGCAAGAGTTCTCATCTATTCCATTCACAGTGCTAATTGTTATATAAATTGGTCAAGCTGTTACCTGAACAAGAAGAATTTATTGTGTATACAAATTCCAGTATATACCCTTGATTCCCAGCAACAGCAATCACACAAATGTATATCACCTTTGGCTAATTTGGCAATACCCAAATTTGGCCATCTGATGAGCAAGGACATGCAGAATGATGGAAGAAAAAAAAAAAAGAAAACATGATATATTTTTAAAAAAACAAACTTGTTTCCTGTAGTAGAAATTTAAATAATTCTTTGAAATATATTAGCAGAGCAAGACTGCAACAATTAATGAAATATAAATTGTATAGAGAACAGTATAGAAGTTCCTTCCAATTCCCATTGCAATTCTACTGGTTTCATTGCAAGCCTACTAAATAAGCATCCACCATTTCTGCATTCACATATATGCACTAAAATGCCTATAAATGTGCTCTCATGAGACAATGGTGCTATACCCTTTTACAAAAGACCCAAATGTACAGAAAATATAGCTAACAAAAAACTAGAAGCCCTACCACAGAAATTAAAGAATCATCAGATTGCTCTAATTACAAGCCGTGTTTCTTGGAGTGTGCCCTCTCTAGCACATATCACTGTGTGCTTGTGCATTGCCTTAATTGCCTGAAAAAAAAAAAAAACAACAAAAAAATATCCTTTCTCACAAACAGTTTTCTCCTTGGGAGAAGCTGACAGCAAAAATATGCAGTGGATGTTAATTATTCAATGTACTTACCATAGGACACTCAGATATTATGATGATAAGCACAGTGTAAGAGCACATATAAAAAATAATAGAACAGCACACACTCCAAGAGTCTGACAAAGCTGCAATAAATTAAAAGCTGAAGCAGCAAGTTAGCATTAATATCTTCATTAGAAAAGTGTTCTTTAAGGTATTTTGAAAACTTAATGTACATGCTTCATTTCTGTCATTCATATTAGCACTAACTCATATTGCTTTTCAGATTGATTCCTTTTTTTTTTGGTCTTTCAGGGTACATAAGTATTATGTACCTCTCTGAGGTCATCTGTGGCTCAACAAGACACATATAGTCTTGTCACGTCTTCACCAGCTGCCATTGGAAATACCTGTGTAATACTTTAATTTTTTCTTTAAAATTCTACAACTGTAAACTTATTCTAATCAAAAGAGGTTTTGTTGCATAAAGCTACTAGAAGAAATTAAAACAGCTTCAGACTTATTGCATACAAGATCTAGCATTGTGCCTGTTACATACGAAAACAACTGTTCTTTTACAGAAACATTTTTTGCTCACTCTTAACTCCAGGAAAATGAAAACATGAGAAATGAACAAGTTTGACTTCAAGGTTAATGCAACAGAAATCATTTCATTCCAACACATTTTCTTTCTAACCTGTGATTTCTACTATTATTATTATTATTGCTGTTGTTGTTGTGAGAGTTCAGTGGCATTTAAAACCAAATTGTTTAGGAAAGAATACCTTTTTCAACATGTGTGTGCTCCTAAACACCAATACAGATTTGTAGAAATCACCTTCTTCTTTAGATATATTTAAAATTAAATTGCAAAGGAATACGTAGTCTATATATGCCACCTACTGTAAGAAAATATTACTGCAGGTCTCCTACTTGAACCAAAAGTTAAACAAAAAATAAGACTGTTTTACAATTTAAATTAAAAAAAAATAAAGACTGGCAAATAAAATTAATCAAAAAAGAAAAAATATTTAATATTTAGAATAAATAAATATTTACTATTTAGATAAAAAATGGACGAAAGCATAGCTGTACTATAAAAATATATGTCTATTGTTTGGAACATATTTTCACTTTGCTGCAAATTTAAGAATGGGGATTCAAACAGCACAAATAAAATGAACTTATAGTTTTAGAGAAGTTTGGCATCATTGGGATACAATGTGCGAGTAACAACTATAAACACCATAGAGAAGGTATGAACTATTGGACTTTATTAAGTGCTTGCATACTTCTCTTAACATATAAATATAATTCCAGCTTTAAAACTTCACTGATATATCTGACTTCCAGAAATAGTGAAAAAAAATAACTCTAAGTTGTGTTGTAGTTTTTTTATTGATCAGCCCCTGTAGATGCGTCCACATTCAAGCACTGATATCCCTCTAATCTGTATAATTTTTAAGTTTTCCCCATGGACCTGTGCTGGATTAGTCCAGCTGCATATCTGCACACCTGTAGGCTTTGAGGCCGTGGATGTTTCTCTGACTGTCCTATTTAGCAGCAGAGATGAAATTTGAGTGAACTGACTGCAGTGGTGTACAATAATCAGCTTCTTTAATCTGATCAGGCCAGTAATAACATCACCTGGGAAAAGAGTTGGTATCAAAGAGGTACTAGTGCTGTATTAGTACAGCTTTCTTTAGAGCAGGGAAAATTTCAGGGTCTATCCAGGCAGATTTGGGCATGTTCCTTATTACACACCCATCAACTGACCCAGATCCTGAGCAATGAAGAAGCTTCTTCAGAGGTCAGCTCCTCCTAATGACTTCTCACTGTCAGCCTTGGAGAAAACCAAGACGACCTTTTTGGCCTTCAAAGACCATTTCTTAGAATCCCACCTAAAGAAGTGCATTAAACCAAAATCAAGTCAACCTGGAATAGGGCTGTGGCAAGCCTTCACTGAGGCATTATTTCAGTGCCTCTCCTCTGCAACATACAAAGATATACATCTTCATTGTACCTCACAACAAAAATTTGATAGATTAATGCCTGAAGAAGAACATCTGCTAGTTGAATAAGCCTTATGCCAGATTACAGATGTTAGAATTATTTTTTTAATCACAAAATATTATTCTAATCTATTTCTACCCGGGAAGATAATATTTTTTTTCAAGGTATCTATCTAAATTTATAAGACATTTCTTATGCCCATAATACATATAACTTTTATATCATTCTTTGTGTGCATGGATGTCTCATAAATGAGACTTGAAAAAGGCAATGCTATTGAAAAAGAGAGTTTTACAGAACGTGTTTAATTTGACAAATGTCCACTGTTTCAGGAATATATAGAGAATATACATATTTTTATACAAACATCTAAATTTATCTTCCTTTTTTTTTTTTTTAATATTGCTCAGGAGTGCTTTTAACATGCACATACAATGTCTCAGTTGAGGGGATTACATCAAGCAACATTTAGTCTTCTATTCTTGGTTAACTTTCAGTTCTCACTCTCCAAGTCCAACTATCATGCTGGTCTCTTTCATTAAAATAGCAGAATGAAGAAAGTTACCTTCATTATTTACTTCAGAGACACTGAGGATTTTGCTTTTGCTAACACTATAGGCAACAAGAGAGATCAATGTGATAGGTTGTTTTCAGATGGGTGTTTCAACTTTCAGTGTGTTTGTTTTCCACTCTTTTGGGTCAGGGAGATGCTGCCACCCATTCCTGGCTCTGATAACCATCTTTTTTGCTTCCATGAGGACTGGGGAATAGGAGAGCAGAGGATGATGTACGTCGCACATCAGAGTTTCATACAAGGCAGAAGAAGTCACCTGGATACAAAATGTAGTCTCAGGCCTGGCAGGTCATGTCTGTCCCACTTCCTTCTTCTCAGGTACTCAGTGAAAAAACGAAACCCTCTTACATACCACTGCATTCGTTCCTGCTAAAAAAAGAGAGATGTTAAGGAGAAAAAAGATCATACTAATGTAAAAAGGCCTATCTTTTTCTCAAAGACCCAATACGGGCAGAGTGTCTGAATTAATTCTGCATGACAAGAATCCCTTTCAAACATGACAGGAAGCTACATTACCTGAATAATTAGGATTCCAGCTGAGGTAATTCGGGGAAACGCATGGACTAGTTTATGCAAACACAATGCCTCATTTAACATCTAGAACATACAGATGTCTAAGAAGGCTCAGTGTTAATCAAAACACATTAGAAGATTTTGAAAATATTCAGAATCCAATGACATTTTGCAATAGACACACCTGTCCTAGAAATTCAGTATAGTCTCTAGGGGATTTACTGTATATTTCTGAACAGCAGAGGAAGTATGGCACAGTTTATAGAGATTTGTTGCCATAAAAATGCAGAAGGCAGTGACCTGTATACCTGCATATAAGGCCACTTTCCAAGATTTGCATTAAGAGGAATTTCCTCCTCTCACCCTGTCCCACTCCCTCTGAGAAGGGGATTTGAATTGCAGGTAGCATCACTTAGCACAATGCAACACTGTTAACCACTTGTGTGTTTTAGGTATTAGACAGTAATTTCGAAAGAAAACTTCTGTCTATCAGAAGATGTATCATCTAAGACATAACCCTTCAGTTTTCCTTATTAGGAGTTCATTTCTATCTGCTCATTCCATTTTGGAAGAGCCCTTCCTTAAACACTGTGCTACACTGAGTGGCATTGGAACTTCAATATTTATGGAGAGGATTGCTCTGAAAATCACATCTGCATATCATTGAAATACCCAGTCTTGTGGAGGGGGAGTGCCTTGTTCTGTTCAAAATTCAAGAGAAGAGTGCACATGGGAGAAATTACATACACTCAATCTTATGCCTCACTTCATATACATAGAAATTGAAAAGACTTTTGTCAATTTAAAGTAAATTTTTCACTGGCAGTGCACTGAGAAGACTACACATCTCTTTTTTCCTGCAAATAATTATTCTCCCCCAAACAGTTAAAGTGGTAAACTACATAAGGTAACTGTTTGTACACACAGAATCAGAATCAGAGAATATGCTGAGTTGAAGGGCCCCACCAGGATCATCAAGTCCAGGTCTTAACCCTGCACAGGACCATCCCCAAGAGTCACATCATGTGCCCAAGAGTATTGTCCAAACACTTCTTGAACTCTGTCAGGCTTGATGCTGACAGGTTTGATTCTCTAGTGAGCCTGATCCAGTGCCCAACCACCAGTTGGGGGAATAACCTTTTCCTAATATCCAACCTGAACCTCCCCTGACACAATTTCAGGCCATTCCCTCAGGTCCTGTCACTGGTCACCACAGAGAAAAGATCAGTGCCTGCCCCTTCTCTTCCCCTCTTCTTCACAAGGAAGTTTTAACTGCAATGAGGTCTCCCCTAAGTCTCCTCTTCTGCAGCCTGAACAGACCAAGTCCCCTCAGACATTCCTCATGCGACTTGCTCTCAAGGCTCTTCACCATTTTTGTTGCCCTCCTTTGGACACTCTCTAATAGTTTTATGTCTTTCTTATATTGCAGTGCCCAAAACTGCACACAATATTCAAGGTGAGGCCACCCCAGTGCAGAGCAGGACAATCCTCTCCCTTGACCAGCTGGCAATGCTGTGCCTGATGCCCCATAGGACATGGTTGGCCCTCCTGGCTGCCAGGGCACTGCTGACTCATATTCAAATTGCCATCAACCAGAACCCTAAGTCCCTTTCTGTGGCACTGCTTTCCAGCATCTCATTCCCCAGTCTGCACAAACATCCAAGGTTGCCCCATCACAGGTGCAGAATCCGGCACTTTCCCTTGTTGAACTCCATGTGGTTGGTGATTGCCAGGTCTTCTGATTTGTCCAGGTCTCTCTGGAGGGGCTCCCTGCCTTCAGAGGAGTCAACAGCTTCTCTGAGATTTGTGTCATCTGCAAACTTGCTTCGTATCCTTTCCAGTCCTGTGTCCAAGTCATTGACGAAGATGTTGAAGGGCATAAGGCCCAAGATGGAGCCCTGTGGAACCCCACTAGTGACAGGTCACCAGTCTGATGTTCCCCCATTCACTATTACCCTCTGTGCTCGACCCATGAACCAATTGCTCACCCACCACATGATGTGTTCATGTTTTATTTACTCATACAATGGACTTTTATAGCACATCTTAGTCTGGATGGCACCTACTATTTGGTTTTCATGGGTTTTGAGTCTGCAAGGTGAGTGTACAAACACCCTTTCTACAGTTGCAGTATTCCCCTCAGGCAGCTAACTAGCTGCAGTAATTTGCTCACCTCACTGCTAAATTTCTTAATAATTGAAGAAGTTAAGCACAAAAAGAAAGGATAAATGTATTCTTTCCCCATTAAAGCAGCATGGTTTGCAGTTTTTTCAACAACTGCCAAAGTTCCAAAGCATATAATCATTTTTAGAAAATGTAATACTGCTACTTGATATATATTTAAGAAATATTCATGATGTCATAGAAACAAATAAGGAGGTAGAGAGAAAAGTTGCTTCAATGTTTTTATCTTCCAAGTATTGATCCAAAGCTTGCCTTCTCTATTTCTGGCACAGAACTCAAGTTTGTATGTTGTGTCCACATATAAACCTTGCTACTAACTTCATCACAAAGACCTATTCTTTATCCCAAAAGGGCTAAATTTGGCCCAGTATTTTGTAGCAAATCATAGGAAATGACTTTTAGGATAGCTGGTGACCTTCTAGACATCTCTGTCTTTCGGGTTCTTCTTCAAAATTGAACATAAAACAAGCAAACAATGCAAGACAAAAACATATTCTTAATAAGTTATATCTTTTAAAAATTGTATTTTTGAAAACTCAGTCCCAGACTGACTTTTGGTTTAAATATGTCACCTAAATTAACTTGTAACTGAGGAAACCATGAGAAAAGGATCAACCTGCAGAGTGTCATGGCCTCAAAAAGACAGGACTATGTTATAAAAGAACTCATTGCTAATAAGTTATTAAGTCTCAGGGTTACCACTAGAGAATGCAGCAAAGACACAAATTGAAAATAAAAATGTTCACTGTTCCAATCACAAAGAATGGAATAATTCCCTCCACTCTCTTTTCTCCAATCCCTGGTCAATGAAACATTATTACTTCTAGTTACAAGGGCATTATAGCAGAATCATTCACTTTATGTTACTATAAGGCTATTAATAAATAAATAAATAAATAAATAAATAAATAGGTCAAAAGCTGAATTCTTCAATCTATTCTCCAGACCAGTTGTCTGTTCCAGTCCAGACAAGCACATAGGTACATTCTCAGGATTCTCTAGAATCCCTATGTGGATTTTATCATTCAGATTAAATGGATTATCCCAAAAAAAACACAGACACAAATATGAATCATGGTTTCCTCTTGCAAGAAAAAGAAAAAAAAAAGAAAAAGAAAGAATTCTGCTTTGTCCTACTGCTGTTGAGAAAAAAAATGATTAAGTCAGAGAATCCATCTCCTTTAGGATCCCCCCTTCCCTGAGGACCTCATGGATGGCACACATCTACTGCAAAACCATTTCCTTTTCTAGTGAGGATGGCACTACACGGAGTACCCAGCTGATTATACACCTGTATTTTAGAACATGAAAGTAGTCTTCAAAAACTGATCATCTATGGTTTACTAGCTCTCTTGCAAAAGGTCTGTATTGCTTTTAAATGAGAAAATTACCTAGAAAATTCTTGGCATAGGAAAAAAAAAATACATTTTCAATGCCATAGGACAAATGCTCCTGAATTCTCCTGAATTTTGTACCACTCTCATCCATAAACTCTTCAGTTTGTTACTCACTGAGAACCAAGACTATATGAAAAGGGATCCCACACATATCAGCCAGCAGAGGGGGCAGGATGAGTGAGGGACATTCAAGCAGAGTAAGGGCAATTTGTGTGCACTTCTATTTTCTTAGGGATAGCACCCAAAAAGTTATTAAAATCGGTCCTGAAAATTACTAGTTCTACTAGTCTTGTCTTCTCTGTGCACATTTCTGATAAGTATACAACTTCATGTTAGTGGTCCTGTTCAGGCGTATGCTTCTTTCAATGGAAACAGAGACTAGAGGTGATGGATTCTACGGTAGATCCCTAAATCTGCCACATAAATGAACAAACTTTGTAAAGGTGTATTAAAAAGAGATAAATAGTCCTGCACAGTCCCTTACATGCAATAAAAGCAATGAAGAATTCTATTTTACTTAAAGTGTTTTTCAGACATTTCTCCTTTAAACATGTGGATTATGGCATGAAACATTACACAGTACAAAAAATGAGCAGAAAGAGGATTTTGCATGACGGGAAGTGCTATGTAAATCCTTCTGCCTCACAATTAGTATTTCTAGAAGTCTAAAATTTGCCATTACTGATCAAAAGCCAATAATGCAACACCCATGATGATTGTGGCCAGTGTGCACAGATGTAAAATACTACATTAAAAGAGCATTATTATTATCATTATTGTTTTATTTTATTTTACTGTGCAAATGCTTGTACACAGAGCAAATCAACAAGGGGAAAAAATGCATGCAGACCACAGAAATGTCTAGCTATCTCAAAGGAAATCATATTTATTATACAGCACTACAAGAGTGCTGCCTCCTTGCACATTGAGTGTGTGCATTATTCACTGCTGTACCAACACAGAGGACGGAGTTCATCTCACCTAACCTAAGATGCAAACAGCATGAGCTGTTCACTGCAGGTTCTGTGTAAAATCCAGCAGTGCAAATAGGCAATTCCAGAGCACAATCCGTCTGATTTATTTCAGACCTGCAAATTAGGATACAATGAATTGCACCCTAGAAAGAGGCCTAGGGTGATTAGATCAGGTGTAGAAGTCTGCTTTGGGAAATGAGCCCCACCCACACTGTCTGTTCTGGAGGGCCCATCCTCTTGACAGACTAGGCAGGCAAAGGGTAAAACTGAAACACTGGCAGACTATCACAGTGCTCTTATAGCTCACTGGTCTACTTACTGGACACACTGGCTCTGGGGGGGATTTTGTGTCCATAGTGCCTGTCTTATTTTTATTAAAGTATTGCAAATTCAATGAGCAAATTTCTCCCAAACCCAAAAGTAAAGAAATAATTAAAAAAAAAAAAAACAACAAACCAACCAAAAACAAAAACAGCATTATCTCCAAAACTGACTTACACTAAAGCTGTCTTCATGCATCATCAAAGAGCCTCTGCCTAGAATTTTGCTCCAATCTGGCTCATTTCCTGATACAGCTGTACAGAAAGATTACAAATCTGGTCACAATTTGTACTGTCATTACCCCTCTGCAACCAGCACATTAAGGTTGCAATTTACCTGCTATTGTGAGACTCAGAACATTTCAGCCACTATTTTAGCAAACTGCCTTAATCATGAAAGTGACGCAGTGATAACAAATGAAAAAAGTCTCGGATTTCAGGATTCTAATGGTCATTTTGGACTCAGACTGAATCACAGCATGATAGGTAGGGTTAGAGTGGGTAGAAGAATGATATGTGTTCCTGTGATTGCAAAATGTAAGAGCTCTATATAAGCCCCTCTACATTTGAGGGGGTTTTAAGAATCAGAAGCTATATCTGATGCTAATAATGAGGTAATAATTTCATTGGGTTTGTTGATTAAATTTACCTGAGACATCCAGACTTTCCCATTTTTAAATAGGGATTTTCTGAAGGGAGGATCTTCTGTAGTTTGCTGCCTGCTTATTTTTTTTTTTTCATATTGGCTTTAGAAGTTTATTTAAGTTCAGACAGTTTATTCCTGTCTAATAAGGCTGTTCCAAAAGCAGTGGGCTGTGCTATAGGACTGCTTTTTTATTATAATATTAAATAAAACAACATTCATCTAAGAGCAAATCCTAAGACTGTTGAATTCTAAATGATCTCTAGCAGTAAAAGCATTTGTAGTATTTTTAATGACACTGAAAATATCTCTTTGCCTACAATATTTCATGTTGAGTGCTCATGTGTTCATCACTTTGAGTATATAGGGATAGAGGAGTTTTGGTCTAGTACTAAGGAAAAAGATCATGTCAGGGTTCTTGCTGGCATGGGCACATACTATATGACAATCAAATTATTTTCTTAGGCTGTGTGATTCCAATGCTGTGTTTCAATAGTTCTCTAAAGCTGTACAGTGGCATAAAAGAGGTTAATTATACATAAAGTCTCTGCAAAGTGGCTCATATGCTAAGATTCTAATTCATTGGGGAATTTTAGCAGGTAACTAACTTAAGGCATACTTTTTTAATTTCACGGGGACTATTTCAGCATATTTGAAGTAACCTACCTTCTTCTGTGCCCTAGTGAACTGGGGCCTAAATGAATAAAAGGCTATTATGCAACTGAATATACCAATGTTATTATGCCTTCTTATAGAATGGATTTTGAAGAAAGTAAATATTCTGCTCTCCCCTAAAATCAGTTTAGTGCATGTTGTATCCACAGAGTATAAGTAGACTTTTATAGCTCCTTTAAAAATTCTGGAATTGGAGTTTTGCTCTAAGGATAGTAAAATCCATCTGTTAAATTTTCATGAGGAAAACTAAATTTACAACGATCTATATTCTTAAGGTAGCATGTAAGGAGTTCTTATCTTTAATGTACTGCACAGTCATATCTGTATGAATATCAGATTTAACTCTACCAGAAATAGTTACTTATTTAAATTAGGTCAGTTACAATTTAGACATACATCTACAGACAAATGCCACTAGGGCTTTCCTCAGGCAAAATCTCAGTACTAAGGAAGTTCCTCAGACAATGCACCACACACTGATAGAGCATACTTGTACAGTCCAGGAGTTCACATATAATCTCTTTAAGAATTTTTTTTTCTTTCATTCTAACAATCTCATTGTTAATATGTATTATTTTGGTGCTGTTTAAGTATCAGAAAATCCTCACTGTAAGCATCATAGAGTTAAGTTAGGTATCCATGGCTTCAAAAACCTTTAATCTTACTGTTTGAACTCCTTACACAGGTCCTACAAAAGCATGTCAAGCTGACCCATCGTAGTCAATTCTTATTGCCCTTATCTAAAAGGATTCCCTGCTGCAGAACAGTCCTGTGCTGAAATGGGAATGGCAGGAAACTGAAAGCAGACTCTTTTATAACAACAGGACCTTCATTTATAGTGCACGCATACAGTAAGAGCAGTCCTGGGTTTCCTACCAGCATGCCTGAGCCTAATTACAACTGCTGTAGTCCTGAATCACCAGGAAAAGGCCCAGAGTAGTACTTCAGTGCCTTGCTGAATTCAAAGAATAGCTGAGATGGAGCCTGCAGACAACTAATGGCCTCTAAGAACAATGCAACAGCCATTTCCTGGAGTGAACTGAGACATTTCAAGGGAGCTGCCGCAGAGACACCACATTGTTGAGAAGCAAGAGGTAGTTTTGTGTACTGCTCTTCACTCTAACACTTGCACTTGGAACTAAGCTATTCAAACCCAAATAAAACATGAAGTCTTCCTGGACTAAATTTTAACATCAGGGGGTTGTTTGTTTTTTCAGCTGCTGTATTTTATTTTTTTTCAATATATACATTCAGATTTTAACCTTCTAAATAAGAGTCTCTTTCAAGTTTTCCTTCTTTCTTCAATTTCCTATATTTTTCTTTCATCCTTTGTGTGTTGGTTGTTGCTGCATGGCAACAAGCGAAAATTGTGGTCAGCATTCTGGTTTGCCCTCAGGAGTTTTTTTCTGTAGTCTGAAGCATCTGCTTCTTTTTCAGTTCACCTTTCTTGTAAGACAAGGGTGGAAAGTCTCTGGCTCCTCAAGAACTTCTCACTTGTGAGACATTCAAGTCCCAAGACTTGCTACTGGCAAAAGTGGCATATCTTTCTTGTGAAAGCCAGTCCTCTGAACGAGGCCAGGACCCTCACCTCTCCTGGCTTTAGAAGATAACGTCCCTTTCTGCGTGTCCCTGCAGCTGCATTCAGCATCTGGAATGGTTTTTTTCTCCATTTGTTGGGAAAGCTAAAAAATCTTGCTTTACTGAATCCTTTTTTTAACTGCCTCAGCCATATTGTAACATAGGTATTTTTTGTGCTAGATCAGATAAATGATTCATTTGTCCACAGCACCACTTACATGCTCTATTAAATTTCTCAGTTCTTCATCCTGGTAAAACCTTAGTTCTGCATAAAACTTAACTGTAGCTGTTGACTGAAATTTCTCTTCCACTGAATAAAGTAACGGTTGAAAATACACCAGATTAGAAATACAGACCATAGTGAAAATCACTGACAAGTTACACACAATTCCTATTTTCATATATTGTAGACAACCTGCAAAATACTCCAGCCTGTATATGACACTTTACATATTCAAGACATAAAAAATGGAGCACACAGCATATTAAATAATTTTTCAAGGGTTTTGCTGGAATAGTGGACTAATAAAATTAAATCTATATATTCTAGAGAAGAAACAAAGAAGCTGTAAAAGGGAACCTCATGAAAGTCTTTTAAAATCTAGGGGAAAGGAACTTTGTGGTTAACTTACTCTAACTTGAAAAAATTTTAAAAACATAGGCAAGTCTCTATGAATAATAAAATATTCAGCCATGCTTGACCACACCTTAAAAACTTATGCCAGGATTTTTCTTTGGATGACAAGTGAAAACACATCACATTTTTAAGTTACATTTCCCAGAAACTCAAACAGAAGCTATGTTCTAACCTCACTGAGAAAACAAGGTTTCAGTTTGTCTGTGCGTCTGAAATACTGCTAAGCAAAAACACTCAAAGCAAGAAGCCTGAGCAGTGGTGGTTTCATCACCTGAACTGCTTAACTTTTAGCTACAAAGATCACGTTTATACTATGCCAAGCAGCAGTCCCAGGGCAGGGCCTAGACATAGTTCAGGAGACATCACATACCATCTGCCATTCCCAATATGCAGTCTGAATCAGACTGCGTCAGGTTTGTCTCCCTTCACACACCGTATCTCGACAGGATTTGCAGAGCCTGGAGTGTTCCTGCTGGCCTTCATGCCACATCCCAGAGCTTGTAAAAGATATTCTCAGATTTGGGGTATGAAAATACCATCCCAGTGAACTGCCCTCATGTTGTTTCAAACTCTGAACTAGTAGAGGGAGAAAAACAAAACAAAATAAACAAACAAAAAACCCCCACCAAAATGAAAACACCACAACATGATAACTATGTCCTAGGGACAAAAAAAACCATGGCATGAAGCCCAGAAGAGATCCAGAGCCAACTGAAGTTTGGTTTCAGCCAATATGTAATACTTGGCCGCAAGGCCAAAGGAAGGTCCCTTACTATATTTTATTTAGCTGTAGAAATGCAGTCACTGCATCCTCCTAGCCTGTCATCCTGTCCGCAGTAGTAGCTAGTAGCAGATGTTAAGGGGAAATTTGTATTAAAACCACCCATAGGCACATCTTTCCAAATACTAGAAATCATCTTGTTTAGGATTTGTAGGTTCAGATGCTGAGTCCAGAACACTGTGCTTGATAGATGATTTTGTTCAATACTGTTTTTTGGACTAGCACACAGTTTTGGTTTCCAGAATGTCTTGTCAGAGATGAGCCCTACAACTTATTTCTTCGGTCTCTGTAGAGGAAGCAAAAAAGAAGAAAAAAAAAAAAAAGGTCTTCTGGGTTTGTTTGTTTTTAAATTCACTGTGGAATTAGTGATTTAATTGGGTGAAACCTTGGATTTTCTTTTCCATAAAGACACTTTATCTACAAAGCTCCTCTTCTCTGAAATTCTTTCCTATCTTGGCCCATGCTTCCTAATATTTTTTATCTTCCCTAATTCTGTTGTGGCTGTTTCTTGTCCTTTTTAAATCATGCGGACTTTAACTGCATATATTAATCAAAATGTGGGTGATTATATGTTGGTATTATACATGTATATAACACAAATAACAAATACTTAAATACATATATAACAACTATATATGTGTGTGTGTGTGTGTGTTGAACATACTATAGCACGGTGATGTTCTTTCCTAATAAGTCTAATATTTCCTGATAATGCATTGCATTTTGGCCTTTTGAGCACTGAGTTGATGTTGCTAGAGAACTATCACAAGGTCTTGAAGATTTCTGCTACAGGGTAATAGATAAATTAGAGCTTAATTGAATACGTATAAAAGGTATATACACAGATTATCACCTGCTCTTACTGTCCATTTTTATTAACCTGTATAGTACATACCCAAGAAACTAATTATTAGGTTTAAAAGAATATTGAGGTACAAGAATATTAAGCACTTACCTGAGAAATATTGATATTCCTAACTTCATTGAACAACTACTTATCTACAACAATAAAAAGAAAACTTTAGTTCATTACTTGTATTTCTAATTCTTTCAAGTCTGTGATCTTATGTTGTGCTGATGCCTTCAGGTTGATTCTTCACTACTTGCAAAATATAAATCAAGAGCAGAATAACTCAGACAACATGACTGATCAACTCAATATACAAGCTTTTACTTACACAATATAATAGTGGCTATAGAGAAGCACGATTCCCTATCATAAATAGCACAGCTGCAGCTGCACCTATTTATTTCTGTATATTACTCATAACAAAACAGTAGCATTTTCTGTCTCCTTTGCACTCATGCAAATGACTTCATATGCAAGAAGACAATGATGAAGCATTCCTTTTTGATTCAGTCTAGTTTAGTGCCCTCTGGGACTGTACAAGGCAAGCCTTTTGTCCCACATAACTTACTTTAAGACAGAAAAGACAGCAATATATTTTTTTAAAATATGGAATATTAAAGGAGATTGTTTGAAGTAAAAATTTTAATTTTAAACATGTAGGAACCAACAAAGAACTTTACTGTCATGTAATTAGCATTCCCTGGCTACTACTCCTCATGTTTCTTCAACTGGGACATTGCTGCTAAAAAATAGTTCAATGGAAAAAAAAAAAAATCCATGTGAACAGAGGACCAAAGAAACCCCTATGGACCTATACAGTGCATTCCTGGCAGATAATAATAATATAACACATATTTAAAACTACTGAACAAAGAGCATCTAGCTTTTATTCAAAACAAATTCTTAATATATTTAATTATTCATTAAATCTTTTCTTTATCAAACTCTATGATTTTCTATTCTGAAACTATAGTTCACATGTGAAATAAAAGGAAACTTTCTGTAAATCATAATTCAAATATCATTTTATTTCTGTTCTACTGAATTACACTCCATTGGGCAATAACTGTCTTTATCTGTGCTTAATAACTCATTTTTCATATTATTCAAGTGCTTTCAGGGCTTTTGTATTGTGTTTCTGGGGTTTGATTTTACTCATTTCTAATATAACCATTTTACAGGGTCTCCAAAGAATAATTCAGAGAAGGAGTTGGCACCATAGTGTGCCTTGCATGGTAAAGAGCTGATTTTTGGGGAGAAGGCCACTCTATGAGATTTGAAAGCTATCATTATCCCTATAGGGTCAATTCAATTTAAAACTTCTGAAGTTATTTATACACTTTAAAAGGTATTCCAAAGAAGAGAAGAAAGACTATTTGGAGCTTTAAAAAAATGTTGGTGGCATTAAAATGAAAGACTACCCACACCTTTTCATATATTTGTTTCAGAACATTACCCTTGTGTAAATAGAACTATTAATTTCTACTTAGGAGTAGAAAAATACTGAATAACATTAAAAAATAATATTGGAGAAACAGCATTCTATGACTTTGTAGGTGACTGTTAGATCTGAAGATACATAAAGGATCTAAGCAGAAAGAGTTGGTTTTATTTCAGTATTTCCTCACTCTTGCTATTTTCTCACTCTTGCTACCACTACTTGCTCTTGCAAAACTATGCGTGGCCTCATCATATATTTCTTAAAGTTCAAAACAATGTTTAAAAATGGATCAAAATACAGTGGAACTCAAGTGCTGAAGTCAACCCAGATGTTTCAAATAAACACTAGTCTTTATTTTACTTCACAACCTGAGGAAAAAGCCACTGTTTGACCTGGATGAAGGGGAAGTCATTGCATGCCTGATTACACTATTCACAGTCCTGAAGGAGGAGCAGAGCCCAGGCTGCTCCCAGATGGGCTACAGGTGGAGAATTGCAGGATCTTCACTTCCATTTCTGGATCAGAAACTCTTATATTGTTTGGTATGCGCCATTGATAAGTACACACAATTTGGATAAGGAGAATAGTTGCAAAGGATTAAAAATTCTATTTTTTACTGACCTTAAGTCATTTTTTCTTGTTGTTTTAAACCCTATAGATCTAATTAAAGCAGAATCATTGCAATGATTTTAAGCTGCATGAAGGTTATAAGGTACATAAGAGGATATTTTTACTCCAATGATGCTTAAAACTATGACAAGCCACTGTTTTCATTGCCCACATCAAATTCGGGGGTTTGGTTAGAAAGCAAAGATTCAAACAAAAAAATACTTCACAGGAGTAGTCTCTATGAATTTAATGGCTAGAGACTTATCCAGTGGGAAGCTCCCATGCTATGTGCTGCATGCCTGAAGCTTTTCAATCAGTACAATGCTAGCAATGAGTTTATCACTATCTTGTGCTAACAGGCAAAATTAAAGACCCTCCACCAATACACATTTAAATATTTCATAGGGAAAAATGTACAATTTCTACATAAGAGAGTTTATGCCACCAGCATTTACCACCCTCTTCCTTCTGAAAACATGTATACACAACCCTTTGGGATGGAAAATCATGTGCCACCTGAGAGATGCAGGGTCAAATTTTAGATCCGGAAGAAATCACATTTATTAGCTGCTACTGAATCCATAAAAACAAACTCCATGTTCATCCTATCTGCTGAATCAAGTACTACCTTTCACAGTCTTTCCCCAGGTGAAATGGTTAAATTATCTGACCCACAGTTTGCAAATTTAATATTTACGTACTGGCATCAAGTTTTTCAAGGCACAGATTAACAGCAGAAAAAACCTGCCCAGGCATAATTACTATATCAAAAGACAGCAGGTGGCAAGCTTTTAGAAGCATTTTTACTGAGAACACAGCAGGGTGTAAAATTAATTTCTCAATTATCTTAAGTCAACCTGTTATAACACACTTCTGAGTCACAGGTACACTTATCAACTGCATCAATTTCTCACTAGATTTTCCTATTTTTTCAGTCCCCAAAAAATTAGCTAGACCTACTGGTGAGCATTAATCACAGTTAACATTGTGCATTTTTCAAAGTATACTTTTTCAAAGCCAAAGTGTATTAGTAAGAAGTAGGTGTGAGAAAATGTATCAAAAGGAATTTTTTGTTTTGCTCCTCTTCCTCCTGGGAAGAATCATATACAAAATCCACAAATTCTTAGTTAAATAGAACTGGATTAAGCAGAAATCATCAAAAAATCTAATATTACTGACAACTTTAAGATAACTAAATATACCCACTTAGATGGTATTACGTATATATTATATATATATATATATATAATATATATTACATTTCTGAAGCTGGTCAATTACTTTATTTAGAACAAAACCCCACATCCCACAAGGTAAGATGACTGATGTAGCACTCAGTATGTTGGAGACATATTCAGCACCTTGTTCATAGTAGTAGACCAATGTAGTATTCTTTACAAGTTCATGAGTATATTCAAATGTGTAAGCACTTAGCAAACTAAAGTGTTGAACCATATAATAATCACCTTGCAATACCAAAAAAAAAGTAAAAACATCTGAATTTGTCACTTTCTGCTTTAGAGAAGTGGAGTGGTGAAGATAATAGTTAAATTAATCTGGATCTAGCAATCTTTATCTACATAAAACTCTTATTCAGATCACTGGCAGTTAGGTAACAGTAAAAGACACAAAAAGAGAAAGTAACAAACAAATCAGAGTATTTTCAGAGGCACTCATGGGCCACTAGAGCCAACAACTGCCAATGTTAGCTGTGATAAAATCTCAACTTACCTTGCATAACTATAACATCAAAGACTTCCAATTTCCTTGTTATTAATAATGAAACTACCATTAACATCTGAAACAGACAGACAGAAAAAGAGGGGAAAATGCACCACTGGAAGGAATTAACCATTTCTGAAAACTATTAAAGAAGTACATGTGAAGGTTTTATTGAAAACACTGAGACCGAACTTTCAAATAATGAAGAAGGTTTATAGGTTTTGACTTGGTTAATAAGTCTGTAACTGAACAAAAATATGAGCAGCAATGAAGGCAAAATAGAGCTCAACACCAGATTGCCAGTACTAGAAAAAGAATAATCACTCTGTTTTTAATTTTGGAAATTTAGGGAAGTAGAACATCAATAAATTCAGTCATGATATTGAACTGAAGTGGGTGATCTCCTCACTTCACTGTAACTCTTTGGCTGCACCTGAGCAGCTTTGTGTGCCACAGGTCCAGGGGCAGGGCCCTGTATGATCCATGGCTTGCAAGGTGCTCACCTGGGTCAGGGCAACCCCTGATACCAGTACAGGCTGGCGCATGAACGGATCAAGAGCAGCCCTGACGAGAAGGACTTGAGGGCACTGGTGCATGAAAGGCTAGACATGAGACAGCAATGTGCACTCACAGCCCCGAAAGCCAGTTGTGTGTGCTCTGAGTTGCATCAAAAGCAGCATGGCCAGCAGATCAAGGGAGGTTAAAAACTTTTTAGTTGCAAGAGAACAAGAAGTAATGTTTTTAAACTGAAGGAGTGTTGATTTAGTAAATATAAGGAAGAATTTATTTACAAAGTGAAACAGTAAAACAGATTTTCCAGAGAGGAGGTGGATGCCCCATCCCTGGAAACATTCAAAGTCAGGTTGGAAAGGGCCCAGAGCAGCCTGGTCTGGTTGAAAATGTCCCTACTCATTTCAAATGGGGTTAACTAGATGAATTTTAGAAGGTCCTCTTCCAACTCAAACTATTCTGTGATTCCAACAATGACAATGTCATCTAATATGACACATTCCATGATCCTGATCCCATATATGAGTAAAGATCTAAATTTTGGTTGTTATGGGGAAGTAACTTATCAGCTTTTTTTTTCCCCACTTACCAAGTAGCAATTATGTACAGTAGAGAAACAGTCTTTTCAAATAACCTCATTTTGAATACTAAAATTGTGTCCAAAACCCAAAAATTATTTCATGGGTTAGTATGTGACAGAAAGTGGGAATAAGATGCTAAGTGCAAGTGAGAACAAGGTGTTAACAGATACTGTTTCACTGTTGCTCTATTGAAAGAAATGGTCACCTTAGCTCCATTTTATTTCTTAGTTGTATTTGTAATACTCAGACATTCGATGAGCTCAAAAATTACATGCTACAGTGGCAGCACCTTGAGGAGCAAGACTATGCTTCATACTAATTAATGTTTGCCATTGAAAAAAGCAATTAAATCTCAGGACACCTTTTTCTTTTTTTACTTTTAATTTTTTTCCTAGAAAAACTGAAGAGCACGTATCTGGTTTAGACTACAAGGGAGAAAGATTACTTTTTGCACAATTAATCCCATAATAATTTTTAGGGTTCTCAGGATTAAATAGAAGTATTAAGGTAATAAAGCATGTAAGTCGACATTATAGAAATAAAACATTTTCAAAATCAGACAAGAGACTGGAAATTACATTAAATTTAGAATTGCGATCAAATATAATAAGAGACAGGTGTTCAGCAATTAAAAGGGTTGATTGTTTTAACTGGGGCAGCTGAAAATGGTAAGAGAACAGATGTTCTGTAATAGTACTTCCATACTATTTCTATTTTAACAATTTGTTTTTCATTTGCTTTCCTGAAAATATTACTCTACAGCTAACTCATAAAAGAAATTGGAAGCTAGTCATACTTTCATTAGCAGTGTCATAATATTATAAAATTGCACAATAAAAATAGTTTCTGAACATTTGTACACTGGTCTTAAGCATCAGTTGTGTGGATGTTGCGTAGTTATTTGTTAAACTGAATGAACATTAAACAATGCTTCTCAACTACAATATCTAAAAAAAGCATCAGGTCATGGAGGAAAAAAACAAAAGAAGTCTTCTGGAGAATCATCTGTTGACTTAATGAATGTGCTTTCCTCCCTCATTCTTTCTGGTCCTAGCAAGCCCTAATGATGCAATATCTCACTTGGTATTAGTCTCTCTTTACAGAAGACATTTTAATAATGAGGTATTTTTCATTATTTATTTTCCAACTGCTGAAACATTTAAAAGAATTATATTTGCACTGTAGCATCTCCTAGCACTATTCATAAGGATGATTCACATTTTATCAGCATAGTTTGAGAGAGATTGTCTAATGACCAATGCTGACATTACATTCATAAAAACATACAATAAATATAAGATTTAGCTTTTTATTTTTGCAAATGCCTTTTTACACACAGTTGAGTGAAAAGGCATTTTTATAATCTTGATTGACTACCCTACCACCAAAGAACCTCACAGTAAGCTGAAAGGAGACTTCTCACTTTCATATATCTACGTCTATATGCAGAAGTTATCCATAACGTAGGTATAGATCACACAAATATGTCAAAACCCTCTTTAAAAAAAATACATGAAATATAATGATGAAAAATACACATGAAATAAAATATTTAAGTCAAACTTATGTGCACCAAATGAAAACTTACCTTCTTTATTTTTTTCCCCTTTTCCTAATCTAATTCTCTTCGCCTTCAGTGTCTCTGAATAGTCATCTTTTTTAAAGAGTCTGTGAACTACCCCAGTAGTATTGAACAGACTGAGAAAAGGCCTGTGCTGGTCTCTGATTACACTCTGGTCTGACCTAACACTCAAATTGAACTTGAGAAAGTGCAGACATCAGCTGTTGATTATATTGGTTGCTCCAAAGAAGCAACCACAATGGTTGCGACCACAACAGCCACTGATTGAGTTTGCTATGAGCTGGTGTTGCCAGAAGTCCAACACCACCTAGGGCAGATCTCCCTACCAAAACCCTGGAAACCACTTACCTCTGCACACTGGTATATAGTCACTAAGTGTTAGTGTTTTCAATACTGTTAAATAGTGTTAATATTATAAAATTTATTCCTTGTGCCAGTCCTAATCTTTATACTCGGCCTACATATAAGGACGTCTGCTTCTTCTCTGAATTCACTTAACATTGGGCCAATCTTATGTTGTTTTTTTCAGTCTTGAGTTTAGATGCACTTTGAAGTTACCTTACACAGTTATTTCATGCCTTTTTGTGTGTGTTTTTGTTCAAAAATTTAAGAGAATTATCAGAAAACTGTATACAACTCTGTCAATTTATTTATTTTTATGCAATGGGAATTTATTGCACAAAAATTAATTTGAGATACTAATCTTTTCAGAAAATATACTAAACATACATGTCCAGAAGTAAAATATACATATCAAGTCTTAGCCTATTGAAGTGCATACAAGTTAAATTAAAATTTCTGTCTTCAGTGTCATTAGTCAGATTTAATCCAGTTTGTATGTGCCTAAATATCAGAGATTACAACACATAGCTTTCAGATGTCTCAGGGGTGATTGAAGCTTATATACCATATGAAGAAAATACTGGGACAAAGGAAATTATTGTTGTGTCAATGTTGAGCTCTTATATTTTAATTTCCTGAAATGGAATTGAAAGTTTCACTCTAAAAAAAAAAAAATTGAACTCATGTACAGTCAACAAATGGTACCAAACCATCAGCTTCTAATGTCACTTTTTGAATGGAAGAGAATAGACAATGATAAGATAATGGAAGACAGGGAAATGTCAAAGAAGGATATAAATAATATAAAGCAACAGATAAATTTGTCCAATAACTGAGGCAAAACTACAAAGCAGCATGGCTTTCTCAGTCTGCTTAGGTGAATGTGGACAAACAAGCTGCATAATAAAATTAAGAGAGATTTTTGCTTTCAGTAATTGAATTCACTAATAATTGTTTGGAAAAAAACCACTGTTTAGAGCAAAACAACAGTATACTATTTATATCATAATTATCAATGTAATTTGGCACATAATTTAAACATTTAGAAGGGCACAAATTTTTCCAACAGTATAAAAAACCTTTGGTGTGAAAAGTAATTTGGTAGTGAGATTAAAATGTGTTGTCTAAGACTTCTGTTTTAATAGTTCAATTTGAAAACAGTGATTTACATATTTCAGTGGTTCTAAAATAAGTATAAAGGACAAAACCAGTATTTTCACATGACCGTTTGCAATCTGTTTGGCATTCTGTCCATCTAATTAATAACTCATTGAATTTAAAAGGCCTTTTGTGCAGTGACTCTAGTGTACACTCTAGATATTAAAAAAAGAACATTTCATGACACTATATGAATGAACAAATATCCTGAGATGAAGCTGTTCTTTCTATTGAGTATTGATTTTGATGGTTTTGTACCACGGACCTAAATGGAGCAAAAATTTTACACTTAAAATATCCATACAATTTATTCCTATTCAAACGGGGTGTCTATCACAGAATCAGAAATTAGTGTGAGTTCTTCACAAACTATTTTTCAGGCTCTTTACAGTGTGCATACAATGAGAAAGAGGCCTTTTAGCAGCTGTATTTCAACATGGTGAGTTAAATGTTTTAATGATTTCATACTGTTACTTTTTCAGCATGTATACAATAAGAATGAGTCTATGCCAGAAAAATACTTATTTTGATTCACCGAGAGCCATTCACTTAACAGCAGGAGAGATGCCTATATGAGGTATTTGGAACAAAACTTACCTCTAGGGTTATGCCGTGCATGGGGAATATCTTAATTAAGTTCCATTGCAATATTGAAACTTGAGAATGAGGTCGTGGCCTGCTGCAGCATGAAAGCCTTTAATTTGCACACTTCTGTTCTATTGAATAATCAAGGAAAGTTTAATTGAGCACTCTAGAGCCCTGGGTGTTCAGAGTTTCTATGTAGTTATATTGTGTTCTCTGTGCTGTGGTGTAACTCCACATAGTTATTTGGGAGCTCATTTAAGGCAATTAAAAACTACAGCTGGGGTTTTGTTGGACTGGGTGTGCTCAGCCTAGTTGGGTAATTAGACTCGAATGGATACCTTACAGCCACTTCAGACTCAGACTTGTGTGTGAAGCAGAAAAACATTTTCTTCCAGTCGGAGTTTTTATTCTTACAAAGAACAAACAAATACACGTGGTTTACAATAGGGTCATAAAATTATTTCTTCATTGCTGAAAGCAATTCACCGTAAGGTGATATTTTAAAAAGAATCCAAGCTAGCATATATACAAAATATTTTGTCAGCTCTTCAGATTTCTTAGTATTGGCTTAAATCCCATTTAAGGTTCTTTGAAAACATTACTAGCCTCAGACCTCAATAACTTGAAATGTTTGCTGGTGTTCATAAAACCACCTAAGTGCCATTTACGTGTCAGTAGTTGCCTAGGCCTAAAAAGTAGGTCCTCAGGAGCCTGCCTCAGCTGCCAGGCATCCTCAGGGCTCTTGCATTACTTATGCAAACAGCTTCTGCAAAGCCTGTAGGCAGGCAGCTGAGCTTCTGCTTCCAGACATACCCACAAATCCCCAGGCAACATCCTGTTCAGGGCCATCAAGAGTATTTCACAATTGTGTCGTACAGGGAGTTACAAACTACATTCTGTCCTACCTGATCTTCCTCAAGCAGCTGGGAAGCACAAAGAGAGAGGCACTGCAGGGACATCTGTGCTGCCAGGTAGGCAAGGATCAGTGAGCCAGCTCAAGCACTGAGTGAGCTCTTGAGCATCGAAACTGCCCCTTCATTTACTCCCTGGACATGTTTTGTAACATCCCAATTCATTCCCTTAAGGATGCTCCTGCAACATAGAGGGCAAGTCCTCACTGGCAATCAGCACCACTCATCTCGTAAGGCCAGGAGTGAATTTTTGATGCAACAGTGACTAGCAATAGGCAGTGGGACCCTTCCCATTGCACTGAGCTTCCTCCAACATGCAGCCAGGGAAGACAGCCAGGTCTATGCCATCCTATGATAGCATACAGAGGTTTAATTCTCAGCTCTACCTGAGGAGATGTAAAATACCCTCAGCCCCACAAATGAAGCTTATTTTAAGACAGAAATCCCTTCCTGAAAACGGGGCGGGAAGCGGACGGCGGAGAGGGGGTGGAAGAATCATCCAGCAAGAAAAACAAAAAACAAAACTGATTTTACAGTCTGTCCTTGAGTTGACAAAGATCAGCTGAGATCAGCTGAAACACAGGAGTGTTTAAATCACTTTGCCCAGATACTATATATTTAGCATGATGTGAAGTTCATCCAAGGAGCTGCACTAGAAATAAGGTGCCTCAAAACCCACCACAGATTGGCCAATAAGGAGGAGCTTTAGAAGACTGGAGTCAGAATTCAAGAACCTGCTCCAAATCAGTCAAAATAAAGGCTGAAAAACAATTTTCTGAACTTCAAAACTGGCTATCTTAAGTCCTGTTGTACTGCTTCATTGAGGAAAATCCTGAGGAAACTATTCTCATCTTTAATATTTTCTACTGATTAACTTATATGTCCTCCTTCTCAATATAATGACCTCTGCTAAAATAATCCTCAGAATCTGATTTTTCCCAGGCATATTTACAGATGTGTATCTGTGAACCTTCAAATGGCAGATAACCTGCTTGCAGCAATTCAACACATTTTCTTGTCTAACTATACTGAGTACTGGAAATAGTATGGGTACAGTGTTGGTTAGTCTGCACAAACTGTTGCAGCAATGTCACTACACTGCTTCTTGATCTGAGCTCCTTTGTATCTTTCCAGCGTATTGTTACAAGGTAGGCAGAAATTTCTAAAAATAAAGCATCTCAGTGCCTATATCCAATTCAGGCTTCTGTCTTTAGTTTTCAGAAGGGAGTATATTTAGAGCTAATAAAGGATGTATGTATGTAATAAAGGATGTGTATGTATGACTAATAAGAGAGTCAAATATTCAAAGAGATGGCAAGGAGAAATATAGTAAGAAGAACAGAAATAAAACCCCAACTTACTCCTAATTGCAGATTTGTTCTGAAGGCAAACAAATATTGAGGGACTAGAAGAAAGACCAAGGTAGTTGCAATAGAAGGACAGAAAGAGGGGACCTACTCAAAGAATACAGGAGAGAAGGCATGAGAATACCCATATTTTATTATATTTTTTTCATTTCCTGTGAAGCACTGTAGTTGTGACTTGCATAATGAATTGCATCAAAAAGAGAATCGGGTATTAAAGCTGATTTGTTTTATTGAAGAGGTTTAGGCTTTCCCTTCCATTTAGTTATTCTTTATGACACCAAACTCTGAAAGTAGAGAGCTCCAACTAATAATCCGATTATGCAAGAGAATGTATGAGTGGTAAATGTCTCCAGGATGGAAAAGGAAAGTAAAGGAAAATAATTTTCTTTAAATATTCTTCAATGATTTCAAAGAAGCATAAAGAATTTGTTTTCTCTCAAAGGCACTGAATTAGTCCCATTTCATAGTAGTATAGCTACTAAGGTAGTTTTGCTCAGTTCTCCTACATGATGCTTTTTCTACCTTTCTTCCTCACAGGAAATATAAGAAAATTCTGATTATAGCTTTCATTTTCATGTTAACAAGCTAAAATTAAAAGAATTCTGAAGGGGGATTAAAAAGGGAGTGTATGCATCTGCATGAACATGCATTGTGACGTACATTATATTAATATGGCAGAAGGTTGTAGTAAAGCTGAGGCAGATCTAAAATCCTCCCAAACTGTTACCAGTAACAAGATCAGAAATCCCTCAGTCTGTTTATTAATTTTGTGCTTTAATAGTATCAGGCATTTAAGTATTTCCTGGGCACAGTTGTGGAAGTGTAACTAGAAGTATACAACCTCTCAGATTTAGAGAAAACAAAGGAGAAGATAACAAGAAACAAATTTCTATGGAAAGCTTTCACAAAAGGAAATTTGACCTTCAGGCCATCACGTTTTTCAGTCAGCCAGTATAAGAGGGACAATGTACATTTTTTAATTGGCTTGTGACTCCTTTCCAATTTCCTGAAATTATATTGATTGAGACAGTCAAGAATGTAATCAAGTTTGCAATAGTAGCTGATAAATGACCTGTATTATTATTATATAACCTAAGGATTAAAATCTTAATTAAATAGACACAACTGAAAGCCAGTTGGTGTAAGCCTCAATGTTCCACCTATGAAAAAGGAATTTACCAAACGTGTTTAGTGAAGGAGAACTTGTTTTGAGAAAAGAAGATTAGTTCAAAACTTGAGTGATACTCTGCACAGTTTAAATTTTAGGGTCTTCAAAGTGGCTAGTGCAAAAGCTTAGGAGATTCAAAGTCCCCTTAAGTTAGTTTATTTCTCAGTCATGCCTTTCCCCTGCATGCTTTGACATATTCATATTTTATTCCTGCTTGCTTTTGGACTGTACTCAGAAATGAGCTGCCCATTAAATAAATTTGGACCTTTTTCGTACTTAAGAAAAGCAAACAGTTTATGTATTCATGCTTTTATACCAGTTCAGAATCCATTTATATGTATTATTTAGTACAGGATGAGGCAATTGGATTGATATGCTAAAAAATAAAGAAAGTACAAGTTTTCAATTTTATAAAGTGAGAACAGCTGTTCACATCAAAATAACTGACCTGTCCAAGACAGCAGTCAAAAATTTTTAGATGACATACGAGTGCTAGGTAGAAATAAAGAAAAAAAAAAAAAAAGAGGATGCTGAATCAGATGCATAGTAACAGTCTTGCTTTGATACTCTTCATATTGTGGTACAGTGAAGTTAAACCCCATTCCTACCCCAGCCCTATTACATCCACTGGTCTGAGTTCACATCCTCTCCTTCCCTGTCAGTAGTGTTAATTTCACCTGGAACATGTATAATTGTGACAGTGAATTCAAAAGATTTAATCTTTCATGTAAGAGTTCAGCACCAACATAATTTTATGGGTTTAGAAGGAGTTTCAGAGTAAAATCTTATGACCTGTTCTGTGCAAGGGGTCAGGCTATCAGGCCTTAAAATCTATTATTTCTAGGATTCTTCTTATCAGGATACAATTGAGATTTCCTGTATAGCACAGAGGTCAGAATTGTTTTGATCACAGCTTTTCTTTCATTGGGTAAGAAGAATACTCTCAGCTGTCATGAGTCAAATCTCGGACAAGCACAAGACCTTTTGTCCTAGTTCAGCAGGAGGGACCAGTTATCACTGTGTGGGGATGATTAAAGCTATGCATTCTACACCCTCTATTCATTCCCCAAGAACAATGGACCATTTGCAGTAGCTGCCCAGGAAGTTGTTAGCACCACCACACCCGGCCTGAGTGGGTGCTAATGGGCCATCACCGGTTCACCAATACCCCATGACTCACAGAGTTAATCACCCATTGTGTGAGTCCCTGCCCTGGGGGAGGGACTGGGTGCTCCGTGAGGGTATATAAACGGGGCTCAGAAGACCTTGAACACCTCTCATTGGATCCAGAGGAGCAGCAGGACCTCGACAGGAGGAAACCACTGCTCTCGACCAGACTATGACCATCACTCCTGACCAGACCACAGCCATCATCTGCACCAGCAGGTTCTTCACTTCTTTTTGCTTTGGACTCAGGGGAACCACGTGGTTTTGGTTTTTTGGGCTTGTGCCCTGGGACACTAGGTTATGCTGTTGGATTTTGGTGAGTTGAAAGCAGTTTTCTCTTTGTGTCAGTGTATTTATGGTAATATCTTTCATTAAATTGTGACTCTGACTTAAAATCTCTCTTGTGGTGGGTCCATTTCTCCTGCAGGTTTACCTCTAAACCAGCACACCTTTCCAGACATGTTCACCAAAAAGCCAAAACAGTAAAAAGTCCCTAGTGTATCTTGAAGAGCTGTTGCTTTACAGACTCTGGGGAGCAGAGGGCCAGGGAACAGTCACATTGCAATGTCATCACTATATATTCACTGTGGCAGAAGATAACCTGTCCACACACAACACTGTATGCTCTGTGCTAGGGCAGTGCTGCCTGAGCTCTGAGCAGATCTGCAGTTATTCTTACTAGTTTCCAAATGGAGAAAGGTGGGTCAGCTGCAATCCTGAAGTCTGTATTTGTTGTGACTCTGTAAACTCATTCTCTTTGGGTGTGATGTCAGCATTGTTGATGACCAGTTTCTATAGTGATCTCAGAATAACCCTGCACTGTCATTGAAAGTTCATCTGCCTCAAAGCTGCTCTCTATACACCAGGCCATGCTTCATGCTTCAGAGCAACAAGAATGTCCTAAAAGGCTGTATCAACTTTGCCTAGTTTTAACTACCTTTTTGTCTACCTGGAGGATATTTTAATGAACATTAGCTAATAAAGAGAATAATTCTAATGCATCTTCCCTCATCAAATGCAAATATAAGAAATTTCACAATTAGAAACCTACAGAATTAGATCAGTACTGACAGGAAGTTATAATGATGTAACTGGAAGAAGGGTATATAACCAGGAGCCACACGTAAGATAAAAGTAAAGCTCTGGTTGAATATATAGAACTCCTAGTTGTGAATTTCACATAACTGAAAAAGGGAGCGAGTGAAGCAAACCCTGTTAATATCTGTACTTCTGCAAAGGGAATACAATCTCACAGTGCAGACTTGTTTTTGCTAAGAGAAAAATTCTGGAAGACAAGAGGGAAAATAATGGGCCCAAATATGTCAAAACTAATAGATGCAAATATCTTAGAAGTGTCTGAAACTCACTAGTTAAATGATAGTCAAAAGTAAGAAAATTAGAAACTTCTACTTAAATGTGCTATAGCTAGAGGCTGTGCAAAAGCAGAAAACTACTGCAATCTTCACATTTTGAAATACACAGGAAGACAAATGTACATTTTCAAAACATTCCCAAGTCATGACTTTTCTGTGCTTTGGTGTAACATTAATAATTACTAAGAAAGTCATAACCTGAGAGAGAGCATTTAATAAGCACATTTTTCAGTTAGTAGTGTCTACTGAAAATGAACAAGAAAAAGATCAGTCTTTGGGAAATGGCAAAATACAGGTCTCTCTGTGTTTTCTTATGAACAGTTGTGGTGGTTTAGTTTTCTTGGTTTTGGTCAAGGCTTTCCTTGGTAGCAAGGTCATAACTAAGGAAGTATTCCACACTGTTCCTTCACGTAATCAGGTGTATATAAAGACAGGAGGAAAGTTTCCTCCTTCTCTTTTGCTCTCTTCTCTCTCCCATTCGTGTGCTTGGAGGACATCAGCTCTCTGTCAGCTCTAGCTCTGTGAGCTGAGGCCTCTTGGAGAAGCTGCTGCCCCAGCCGTACGGAGGGGAAGGACCTGCTTTCTCTTAAAGGGAGAGTTGGTGAGAATTGATTGTATTAGTTACTTATTGAGCTTTCCCCTGAGTTTACGAGTGTGTGTATTTGTTTTGTTTGGTTTTACCCATTTTTGTCCCATTTCCCTTTTCCCCTTTTCCCTTTTGGGGTTGTTCTGGGATTTGTTCTGTAGATTCATAGTGTTTGATTGTATATAATTGTAATATATGTGAATATATATATATACACTTTTACTAAAATTGTCTTTTTGGGTACTTTTTTTCCCTTCTCTCTTGGGAGGGGGGAATCTGTGTGGCCGGCAGTTGGGCTTGGCAGGGAGCCAATCCAAACCTCCGCAACAGTCATCAGAGTTTAGATCTGTAATTGCACACATGTGACTGTGGATGAATATACTATGGTTTTTGACAAAACTAAAGAATCCAATAACATTGCAACATCAGGAATACTTGCTAAGAGAACAAACAAACAAATAAACAAAAAAGTTAGTGACTAAAGCCTAAAATGTTAAGTACAAACATGGAAGTCCTAAAAGAAGTATAGGAAGTATGATTAGAGTAATACCAAAGCATTTTAATCCCTTCACTCTTCTAAGTTTCTAGGATGCTTCCTTCTGCTTCATCCGAACAACTCAGTATTTTATCTGACAAAGTTTCCTGATGTTTCCCCACTGCCGTTAGAGGACTGAGAAGGGATAGTTCATCTATGTCTGTCAGCATCTGGTCTTGTTGGGCAGTTTATGACAGCTGGACCAGAGAACTGACTACCTGGAAACACCAAACAATCAAGGTTTAAATGGCTTTGCTATTTTTTTCCCCAAAAGGCAAACAAGATCTTGGTAGTTCTGGGCAATGAGTGATTTCCCCATGCCAGTCTGTAGATTACTACACTGCTGAAAATATTTTGTAGTGTCTGAGATTATTACCCTATGTCAAATGCCTGTCTGGTCAAATGTTGCCATAGAAAGAAGATGAAAAATTGGACCACGGTGCTGGAGGTATATAAGAGAAAAACAGCTGAGTTCATGTAGCCTGCAGCCATGTGGTGTGGTACCTCTGTGATGGGTGCAAGCTGACTGGTTTCCAAGGGTATGGTATGAAAGACTCACATGGCTTGTTCTATTCATCCATGTGTGGCTTTTTTGTCTATTAATTTTAAAAATGAGCAAAACATTAACTATCTCTTCTTTTGCTGAGCAAGCTGCTCTCTGCACTCTGGTCCTTAATTAAGGTAATCCTCTGAATCTTTCAGTGCTTCCTACCTCCTCTGACCTCTTCCAGTTATGTTCTGCTCAACAGGGGACCCATAGTGGACTGGGCTTACAGTTGCATTTTAACTAGAAATACCACAGAGATGAAAACCTAATAGCAGTCACAGATTATCCCTATGACAAAATTCTGATGCATTTTTTTCTAATTTAAAAGTATTAGCCAGTATCATCTGATTCCTACCTCTTCTACATAATTTTGAGGCATTTGCTAGGTTTTTCTTTTTATGAGTAAAGGGAACAGGCAGTGCATATGTAGTTATTTTATGTGTAGATGTCAAGGTTTTGGCAGTGGGGAACTGCAGTGTTGGCCTCTGTGAAATGAGACCAGGGACTGACCAATGCCAGACAGCTGGCTCCAAAACGGACCCACCACATGACACAGCTGAGCCCATCAGCCAAGCAAAGAATGAAAAACAGCAGAGGGAACACCAAGGTCAGCACAAAGGCATCCAAGAAAGAGCAGAGAAGCCAGAGGAGGAGATGCTGTAGGCACAGGAGCAGAGATGCCCCTACAGCTCATGAAGGACCCAGGCTGGAACAGGTATTTCTCTGCAGCCAGTTGAGAACCTCATTCTGGAGCAGGTGGATATTCCCTGAAGGAAGCTACAGCCCATGAGGACAGCCCACAAAGAAACAGAAGAATAATGGGATGAGGAAGGAGTACCATAACCCCCATTTGCCAATCCCCCTGCTCTTCTGTGGAGGAAGTGGAAAAATGGGTGGAGGAAAAATGTTGTTTTAATGTTTGTCTTTGTTTCTTACTCCCTGGATCTATTCTAATTAGCAATAAATTACTTTTTCCCAAGTTGAGTGAGCTTTGCCCACAACAGTGAGTGACAAATGTTCTCCCTGTCTTTATCTTGACCCATGAACTTTTTGTCATATGTTTTTCCTCTGCCCGATGAAAGAGAGTGAGTGAGCAAGTGGCTGGGTGCAAGTGTAGCCCTTACCAAGGTCAGCCTACCACGGTTGTTCAGCATGGTAGGTATGACTCAGACATCTCTACCTCAATCTTCATTATGCACAATGGTTAGACTGCAAAGAAATTGATTGTCAACCAGTCCCTCTGCAGTCTTCTCTACTTTTCCCTCTGCCATGTTCTTTTTTATAGCAGCCTTAGTACTCTGCATCATTATATTTTTAATACCCTCTGGAATTCTCAATAGATAATTGAGTCAAGTTGATGTTAACATTCAGCATAATTTTTAAAAGACAGTGATTACATAAAGTTTGCATTCAAAGATAGACTTCCTCTTTATTTTTTTAAAATCTGGACAGAGCATAATAGTACAAAGGGAACTTGGATAAGGCGAAATAATGTTTACTGAGGAAATCTTTCATTTGGAAAAAGAAATGCATGCTTGCATGACAACAATAGAGTTTTGTGATTCATGGTGTAAAAAATGTTTAGTTTTGATGTCCTAATACATTATTTACTTATATAGAAAAGGGTTTAAGAAAGCAAAGATGATAAATACTGTCTTGCATAATATTGTATAGAATGTATTTTTGCCACCACAACTATACTCAAACATTGTGAAAACAATACAACACAATTCTGTTGATTTAGAGTGTCAATAACCTGATTCATTGAGCGCATCTAATGTATGTCTCCTCCCAATTATTACTGCAATTATTTAAAGATTAAGACTCCCTAAAGGTACACAATATGATAAACTGCAATAAATCCTTTAAAATGTATGGTCTGAAGATATCCCACTGAAATATGGATAATGATTTATGGTATATTGGTAAGAGATGCAATTTAATCTCACTTTGGAACCTTACTAAAGCAGCAATCATTATGTCACAAAGTACCTGCAAGATGTCAAACTCTATTTCCATGACAGTGTTTCTCTAATTTGTCTGTGGTAATCTTTCACTCTGAAGGCTTATCCACAGAAAATGAGACATCAACAAAAAATTATGCACAGCTGTCGTCTTTACCATGTGCCATTTTGTGTAAGTTCTGTCCAAGTGTGAAAACAGGGAGATGATCTGATCTGTTATGGAGCTAATCCTAATTCCCTTCATACTTACAAAGCTATAGCTAGTTTAGAAAATTATCCTTGGGAATTTATAGGTAGATATATAGATAGAAACTATATATCTTCATGAAAATAATAAACTCCTAATTTTTAGCCCTATGGTCAGCTTCCAACCTTCTTTCCTGTATTTTGACAACTATGGAACTGTAGTGCTTTTAATGGAATTAAAGTGTACAACAGCATATGTCTGATCAGAATGAAGTCTGTCTTTCTCAATTTCATCAGAGAAAACAGAAACATATACACACAGCAAGAAAAAAAAAAGCAACAAAACTAACAGCAAATTAGTTACTCTATGAAATTTCCACCCCCTTTCCTCAAACTCCCTGTGCTTCTCTAACTGTTGTTTGTGGATGAGTCTCTGATGTTTGTTTTTTTTTTATCATTTGAAAGTGCCCCAGAGATTTCCCCTTTATCTCATGGTTGCCCTTTGATCTTTCCCTCACAAGAATACCTCCTCAGCCAGTGCTGCAGGTCCACGCTGTGATTACCTCCGGATACACTCCCCTCCGGTATCCTCATAGAGATTGTTCTTGGCTGTCCTAGAGGCATGTTACTCACACCACTGCAATTCAAACAAGAGCCTAAGGGCAGATCTTAGTTTGAAATTCAGCAGTTGTGAGTCTGAATGAAGTTATTACTCTTTCCTGTATTCATGTCGCATGCCTCAAAAAATCTCTACTCATGGGCACACACCATAAAGCAAGAACACAAGAATAACAAACCTTAAAGTCTGCAGTCAGAAAGCACGGAGGAAGACAGGAAATCTTATCTGAAGGTCAATAAAAAACTGTGGAAGAAAAGTTCTAGGACTTCATTGAAAGCAATGGTGTTGTGTGCCTGGGCAGTGCAAAGCCATCCATGTGGGCCTCTGATGAGACAGTGGCCCTGTACATACACTTTGTCCAGGTGTGATTTAATCACAGATCCCAGAGGAAAGAGAGAATTAGTTCCCATCATTAAAACCAGTGACAGCTCTGTGTGGTTTGCTTTTCAAAGCATCCCAATAGTACATAAAGAACTGGTGGAAATACAGTGATTTTTACTATACAAAACATACGCTTAGTAACAATTTACACAAGATAACTTTTATTGTATTTCTCATTGTATGTAATACACCTTAGTTGCAAAGATTTTAGTTATTTTTTGTGTCAAGTTTTTGTTATCAAAGATAATTAAAATGTCTCTTTGCAGAGCTTAATGCTTATGTGCCATCTAAGAATTTTGAGTGAAACTTTTGCATCATTTGTTACTGTTCTACCACTAGGAAGCTTTGGGTCATAGAGCAGAACCACCAAACCATTGAGATAAGAAAAGACCTCTAAGACCATTGAGTCCAGCCATTAACAGAGCACTTTTAAGTCTCTAAAGCATGTCCCTAAGTGCCACATCCACATATTTTTCAAATACCTCCAGGGATTTTGATTCCACCACTTCCCTAGGCAGCCTGTTCCAATGCTCCGCAACCCTTTCAGTGAAGAAATTTTTCCTAATAGCCTAACCTTCCCTGGCACAACTTCAGGCCATTTCCTTATCCTATTGCTTGCTACCTGGGAGAAGAGACTGACCCCCACCTCACTACAAACTCCTTTCAAGAAGTTGTAGACATCCATAAGGTTCCCCCGACCCTCCTTTTTCCCAGACTAAACAACTCCAGTTCCCTCTGCTGCTCCTCATAAGACTTGTGCTCTAGACCAGAAGAGGAAGTCCCCTTACTTCCCATTTATCTGAGCCATGGACTGACTCACCTGAGCCTTGCAGATGAGAAGAGAAAGCATCCTGTTTCTGTATTCCACAGTGTTTTGGGCACTGTACTGGCCCATGGTGAGCTGCACAGAAATAAAAATGAATGAGCACAAAGAATTTTACCGCTGGGTGCATATTAGGTATTCAAGTACAGATAGGAATTTTGAGAACCTGACCTTTGCACATAAATTGCCTAATTTTCGTCATGAGCCTTCTCCTTATTTATTATTTATGACACTGTTCAAAGACCTGGTCTTACTTTGTTTATGTATAGGGAGAGAGAAAGCAAGTCCACATTCTCAGCTGTCTTAAACAAATGACTTTCTTATAATCTTTTTAGGGATGAACTACCATTGTGATCCTTAAAATAAACAGTTAAAAATAGTTTGAGGCAAAGGAGGTCTGCTGCAAGACAAGAGAATATGTTGCCAAAAAAGCATCCTGTAATGTAATACTAAGCTCTAGAATTTATGGATGTTTTCTTCCTTGTGGTGTTTATCAATACACTTTTATTACAGGCTCTAAATTATACTCTCACTGAAAAGGTCTCTCTTTAAACCTTTAGGTCAGAATTGTTCAGCTCTTTTCACACTGAATCAGTCAGTTTTAAGCTGGCACAATCCTTGGCAGACTTGTAAATCATTCAAAAGACCTTATCCAATTACCCTTCATGGTCCACAGTCTTCTATGGTGTGATCGTTTCCTACTAGGTGAGGAATTAAGTGCTCATGAAAGGCTAGGAACCAATGGAGTTGAAAAGTAAGCCAGGACACTTTTCTATAGATCAGGTACTACAGTTGTACCTTCAGAGACAGTGTAGAGATCTATAAAGAAATTCAGTCATGATCAAGGACATTGATGGTCCTTTGAGTCCACAAGAACAGTAAGGACAGAAATTTTTAGTTTATTTGTTTATAGGAAACAATCAGTTATGTTAAAAGTGAACGCTTTTGCATACATGTCTAAGGTCTTGAATCTTGTCTAGGACCACAAAATTTTGTCTGTATGTATCATAAATTTTTGCCTTTGTTATATGTAATATACCTTCTTCAGTAAAAGTGACAAGAGGTCATAGACATCCTAGATTTTTTAATACAAAAAGGAATATAATGAAGAGCAACCTCTGAAGAAAGCTTAATTTTTATTATTTTATATACTTATGTAATATCTTTGTTAACTAAGAGAATATAAAAGATAGATATTTACTAAGATGTTTGCTAATATCAGAAAGAATTTTAGATCTCAGCAGTTTTAATCTGCAGTATTTATTCCACTGACCTATAAACTGCAAGGCTATTACCAAGCTACAACAGAAAGGGAAGAAAATCACTAAATCAGTTTCACATATAACATACAAATATTATTTCATCTCACTCCATTGGTCAGGATTACTAGAAAAATGCATCTTCAAATGAATTACATGGGTAATAAAATCACAGTTAAGAAAAAATGAGAAAATTCAAGCTGTCTCTTTGAGGGAGAGCTTAAAGAATTCTTTTCTTTTTAATGCTAAACAAGGAGATTGCAGTGAGAGAAGTCCAGCTGCATCTTGAAATTGTGTTAGTGACCTGTAACTAAGCTTTGACATGCTGTGATTTCAAATTTACATATGTACACACATATTAAGATATACATATTCATTTTGTTAGGGTACATTATACATGTATATATATACACATACATGTACATACATATATATACATCTTTTTTATCACTTTACAGTGAGACAGACTTTCATTTCTCAATTGAAGAAACACAGGGCAACCAACCGATACGCCAAGACCTTTCTACATCTGATTTTCAATTGTATCTTTAATAATTATTCATTTATATAGGTGCAAGACAGAGGGCTCTTGAAATGGGAAAATTCACCCTCTGGAATGAATTGAAAAGCAATCAAGTCAAGCAGAATTAGGTCCTTGTTAGCTTGTTTATTCCAAACACACTTCCATTCTGAATACGGAAATAAAAGGACTTTTCCTATGCAGCTTTTAAAAAGCTTTCAATTTAACAGATTGTGTTCTTCTTTGTATTGTTATGTCAATAGAACTTGTCCTGATTTCAAGCAGGAGTGTGAAATGAAGGAAATAAAAAGCTTAATATGATTCCAAAGTCTGTAATTAGAGGGCTTATGCATATAAGAAAAATCCTGTTAGACATTTAAAAAAAATATTGAGTTGGTGTGGGTTTCTGCAGAGTTCAACCTTCCTGGGACTTTCATGTTTGTAGATAAAAAAGTGTTCCATTTAGTGAAATTTTGTTTAGTTCAGATTCTGGAGAGCTTGTCAACATCATGTCTCCCAAGACAAAATTGCATTTATAAACTCATCTGTGAAATAAATAAAAGGTCATTGCTTGGTTTACAGCAAGAAATTGCTTATTATTTAAAAGGAAATTTCCAGATCCGATGGGAGAGTAGTGCTGCATGTTGAAGAGAGGAAAGTGCATTACTAATTCTGCTGCTCAGGGTTATTTCACAAAATTACAAATTACAACAGGGAACTAGAATGAAGCGGAGAAGTGGGTTTTTTTTTAATACATGTTTTATTTACCAGTACTATACTTTACATTTTGCATAGCCACATAAGTTGCTGACAATTGCACAGAAGTTTTTTTGTATATGGTGTTTAACCACAGTCTTGGAATTTTTCATCTTGACAGACATACAGGAACAAAATAGAATAAAGAAAGTTGCATGCTAGCACTAGACACAGATAATAAATTTGGATGCTCATCAGCTAGATGAGGCATTTAAAACTTCTGTATAGAACTGCACTTCATTGAAATCACTTTGATTGAATGAAGTGATTCATAACTAGTAATGTGTGTTAGAGCAGGATCAAGAATTAGGTGTATAATAAAGATAATCAGTTATTTACTGATAAAATGTAGTGTTTGCTAACGAAAAAAAAGGAGGAAAATATTTCACTTCATGCATTCAGAAAGGAACATAATTTTAAAGAAGGAACAAAAAAGTACTGCTCTAAGTAAGTAATATATCGCTTATTTTTTCCTTATTTCTGTCTTTTAACTTAAAAAAAAGAAAGAAAAAGGAACAAAATCAATACTAACTGAGTTCTGTAAACATTTCTCCAATATTTTTCATAGGTTTGATTTTTGACAGATTATTTGAATGATGATTATTAGAAAAAAATGAAGAGCAAATAAGGGTTCAATAAGAGAAACATCACTCCTATTTTTAAAAAGGTGAGAAAGGAAGATATAAGTAACTATAAACCTGTTAGCCTCTCATCTGGACTTGGGATGATCATGGTGCAGATCCTCATGGAAGCAATGTTGATGAGGCACAGAGAACACAAGACAGTGAGGTGATACAAGACAGGCAATGTGGCTTTTCTAAGGGCAAATGTAAAACAGTATCACAGAGAAAACTGTCAGAATGAGGTGAGCAACTGAATATTCTATCCTATCATTTTGGTTTTGATACTTTCAGGCTCTTATTCCACTGATTTGACTTAATATGGAAACCTCAAGAGTAAAGAAAACTTTTGCTTACATCTTGTATCTACAGACATTCTAGTATCCTTATAAACTGACAATGTCAAAACACTTACAATGCTCAGTTACCTCACTCTGGGCCTGCAGATGGCAAGACTAAGTTATCGCTGACTAAATATGGGTTTAGTTTATAATTTTTATTGTTATTTTATCTCTTTCCCTTGATTGGGCACTGCATGAACACTTACTATACTACTTTTCTGAAATAAAAAAGGTCATACATCCTCAAATCACTAAAGCTTGATGTAAAATCATGACACCATTCCAAAGACTATATCACCATGTTATAGTTATGTCAGTAATGAAGATGGAAAGTGACGCCTAAGGGTTTCTTTGATTTTTGATTTTTTAATTTTATAGATGTTAGAAATTATTGTAGATCTAATGTACTAGTAATACAACTTCAGTAGCTGAATGNGGCAACAAAACTGTCTGCTCTTACTGTTAGCTCCTGCTAACACTCTAATCATTTGGAGTCTTTTTTTTTTATTTCATTGTGGGCTGCCAATCATTGTTTATGAAAATGCATATACTGCCAGGTCAGGCTACACATAGGGAACTGTTTGTCATGAGAAATCTTCACACCTTGAAAGACTAGTCATTATGAAGAGGGAAGGCACAAAACAAGGGCCATATCTCTCTAAGCAAATAAGAATTATTGAAGTACCTGGTATAATTCAGAATGGGGTTTGGGCCTGTCCGACTTATGAATGGCTACTTACAGCTCTAGAGGCAGTCAGTGATGGTTAGGGTTTTGGAAGATCTATTTTAATGATCCCTGGCCCAGTGAAACAGCAGATTCAGTCATTCCTGAATTGCTTCTGCAGTGTGAACATTCACTGTGAAAATGAACTGAGATAATGAAGTTATTACCTCAAGATTGCTTAAGAGGTACAAAGCATTTTATTCACACCTTCTACAATTTCAAACTGAGCTTCTGTCACTTTTTATTTTCAAGTATGAATTAAATTTAAGATTTAAAAGCACTCCATACTTTGACTTCAGTAGTTACTCCGCTGGTTTGTATTGTTTCATTTCATCTGTCTTTTTGATTTACTAAACTGTGACTAGTCTATAAAATGTCAAAAAGCTTTTAAATAAAATCACTCAGGTAAGTTGAAAATAATTAATTTATTTAATCCATAGTATTTCAGAAAAGCTGAGGGTTTGGGGTTTTTTGGGGTTTTGTTGTTTGTTGTGGTTTGGGGGTTTGTTTTTTTTTTTAATTTAAAAGTGTCCAGTTCTTGTGAAATCCTTATTCTCTTCCTCGTGCTTATCAATATATACATTTTATATTTCATGATGTTCATGTGAGTAAATACTAATCTTCACTTCTATCTCAGAATCACTCCATGGTTGAGGTTGAACAGGAAGTGTATCCCCTCAGACTTTGTTATGCACAGGTTGTATAAATGTTCCCTAACTTTATTCTCCTCCACCAAGGGTAAGTATCCCATGTTCCAGATTCTCCCACAGGTCTTGGAGGACTGGAATTGCTGAAGGCAAATCTCACCAGTAAGACTAAGGCAAAGAAGATAATAAATACTTTAGCCTTTTCCATATCCTTTGTCACCAGGTCCCTTGTTCCAGGTCCACAATTCCCTTTGTCTTCCTTTTGCTGTTTATGTATGAATAGAAGCCTTCTTGCTGTCAATCACATACTTTGTGAGTTTTAACTCCAGATAGTCTTTGACTTTTCTTACCCCTTGCTTGCATGCTTGGACTGCGTCTCTATATTCCTCCAGGATTCCTTGTGTTTCTTTCTATTTGTTGTATGTTTCCTTCCTGTATTTGAGACTTGTATTGTCTGTGAAGACCTCCTGCAGAATTTGTACGACTTTATACCTGGGGGCATGGACTATTTGAGTTTGGGGGAATTGATCCTTTGAGAAATAACCAGCTGTCCTGGACCCCTATTCAGGGCCCATGCCCTGTGATTCTTCCTAGCAGGCCCCTGAATAGTCTAAAGCTCTGCTTTATTCTCCTGAAGTACAGCATTGTGATCTGCCTATATGCATTTTTCCATCCTCTAATGCGGAACTCCAGGGAACTCTTCCGTTTCATACTCACTGCAAAGGCTTCCCCTGACCAGCCTCCTCTTCCTTGTTAATTAGCAACAGGTCTGGCAAAGCACCTCCTCTCATCAGGTCATCAGTAATCTGTGTCAAGGAAGTTGTCACCAATCCACTCCAGAAATTGCCTGCATTACTTCTGCCCTGATGTGTTTTCCTTCCAGCAGGTATCAGTGAAATTCAAGTCCTCCATAAGAACCAGGACCTATCAAAAGGAGACTTCCTCTAGTTGTCTGAAGAAGGTTTTAGCCACTTATTCCTGATCAGGAGGTCTATAGCAGACAGTCACTACATCACCCACAGTAGTCTGTCCACTAATTCTGACCGCACTCTTTCAGGTGGATCCTGTCTCTTACATGCCATCCTCAGTCCTCAAAGAAGCTTCAATGGCTACAAAAACAGTACAAGTCCTTGATGTTCACACAGGCTGCACAACCATTTCAATATACACGATCCATTCACTTCTCCACAAGCCTTTCCCCCTTGTCAGAGAGATTAAGAATATCAACATTGAATTAACAAATAAAGCACTACTAAAATGAAGAAGGCAGAGATTCTAATCTGAGTTGCAAATATCATTTTAAATAGAAATGCTTTCTAACTCTGCTGCTGTAAATCAGAATATGTGTCCCCATCACTCACCCCGATCTATTAATCAAAACAAACCAGAATTTCTATTTTCCTCTATTCTGAGTCTTTTGTTATATTTTTCCCCTGGACTGTGAACTTCTTATTGATTTTTTTACTATCTGCACCACTCATTCAATAAGCTTATCACCCAACATGGCCCCAAAAAATGCTCAAAGCAAAGGAGAAAGTGCAGTATCTATTGTCCTTCACTAATCGCTAAATTCTCCTTTCTTTCAGAGGAGCCCTTATAGAAGCAATCAGACTCTAGCAAAAATTTAGAATATGAAGTCAAGCATCATATTCACCAGTATGAGCATATAGGAAGACCTGGTGAAAGGACGAAGGAAATAATTTGCATGGATATATCCTTGAAAACAATAATTTGATAGTTAAGGTTGACTGGTTCTCCCATATGTCTATGTAGGATTGCTTACAAGATTAATTCAGGTTTGTTTTAGTAACCATTCCTTTGGAGTTTTGAACGTATATTTATCTATCTGATTAAAGAAAATAATTCTCTGAAGGAATGTTTCTTGTCTATTCAGATGTTGAAGGAAAACTGATAATTTTAATGTCTATTTCCATGTCAGTTAAACTTGAAATTCTTTTTCTGAAAAACTTGTTCTGAGGTCCCTTCTAGTTTTTACTTTTGGATACAAATAGTTTAGATTTATGTATATGTGCAAATTTATATTAAAAAAAAGCCCACACATACCAAAAAATGAGAAAATACATACATTCTTAAACTGGACAGAAAATTATAGTTGTAAGGAATTCAGGCAGGCTTTTCTACATAATAATTGTATATATTTGATAATATTCTAGTGATATGCTTCAGTATCAGAGACAACAATTAATTCAAAATATCAGTGCAACAATTTCTGCCTTGATGCTATAGAGACAACCCCGCATTAGGGAAGCTAACAATGCAGAACTGGGAAGTACCTCTGTTTGAGCAATTATTACTATACCTCCTACTGGCTTTCACAACTTCAAAGGAAAAACTGGTCAATTATTTTCTTATGGGTAGACAAGGAAATCTAAAGAGTTAAAGGTATGTGACCCCTCCATTTCAGTACTGAGTCGAGTATGACAAGTCTCTTGCCAAACAAAGAGTGACTCAGATAAACAGCTCTAGTAGTGCCAGCAGCACAGAAGGTTTAGGCCTTGATATTAAGACTTTTGATGCCCAGAAACTCCAAACATTATATGGAGAATAAATTTTCAATATCTTTGTTAAAAAGGGCTTTTATTCTGGCTAGCAAAGTAAATGCTACTATTTCATATTAGGAATTTGCAGCTCTCAAGTGTCCAAGGACGTCCACACATGAATGCAGATTTGTGCAAGATCAGTTAAACCTTCTCTCCAACCACCCTCCCCCCCAAAAAAAAACCAACCAAACAAACAAACAAAAAACCACACAGAGCAGAGTCAATCTTTTTGTGATCTTACAAACTTTCTGATGACTATACTTCTGAGTATATAACAATAATTTATACTACTCTACTGTATAAAATCTCTCTAAGGGATCATGAAAAAATGAGGCCATTTTGTCAGGTGCAGTCACATTCAAAACAAAATACAGCCACCACTCCAGAGAACTTCTTACTATAAAGATTGAATCAATAACCCTTAATCTACTTCTCCTACCTTAATTCTGTTGAAAACATAGTAGGAGGAATTAAGTACTTACCAGAATTAAACCAAATGAGCTGAATAATCCCGTGGTATGCCAATCATTTTCTCCCAATAAAGAAATAGTGCATTGCTGGAATGTCACCTGTGATCCAGAAAACTACTAACAAAAATGAGGCACTGGATATAACACATCACAGAGAAGAGAAGAAATCATCCCAAGAAAGATACCTAACTAAACACAGATGAATGTCACCAGGGATCATCACCTTCACCTGCTCTGTTGAACTTTCCTCCTTAACCAATTTTAGCTTGGATAACTTGTTCTTTTTCTCACTGGACTTGAAAGAGATCCACCTGGTGTTAAAAGACAAATGTGAACTGTTGGGTTACTTTAAAGTGCTGAAGTGCAATGATTATGTTAGGTGGAAGGAGGATGAAAACTTTGTTTTCACCATTCATTTCAACCGGACACATTTACACGTTAAGTATTTTAAAATTCATCAGCCAACAAAATTTGAATATGGGGAGTTAGCTCTTTATATGATCTTTTACAGAATTCTTGAGCTCTTCCCTGAATAGTACAAGAAAATAATTACTAAATAGTATATCCTTTTTTTCTGGACAAACCAGTATCACATTTCAGATTATTTGATATTAATTATCTCTCTTCATTTTCTGTACATAATGAAGACAGTGGCATAGAACACAATAAGAACATTTTACTTCCCCTGAATTTTTTATTTTGCTCTAGGATTTTTCTTAGCTAAGCTCGAAACCTCTCAGATCCACAGGAATAGATAAATCCCAAGTTTCTTAAGAAGTCTATAAAATTACATACAGATTGCATTTAGATTACCATAAGTCTTTCATTGACCTTAATTAAAACCAGAATCTACAGAGGAGCAAGTTATGCAGATTTGCAAGATGGACCATACACTTTCAACATAAATAAAATAACATTATTTTGGAGAATTTCTTCAAAACTAAAGGATATGTAGTCTAAAAATGCACTTGAATTTCCAGAGAGAAGCAGTAGCAAAGACAGATCATACACTGCCAATTACTTAAATTTATGTTTATTCCTTCCAGCATGATTTTACTTTCTCATTATTTTTATGATAATCTATCCTTAATTCCATTTATCTAAATATTTTAAGGGTCTTTAAACACTTTGAATAACTAGAAATGAGCTTCAGGAGGTTCATGGATTTTAAGTCCGCAAGTGATGACTGGATACAGCTTTGATCTTTCCTTAACTGTAGACCACTGATTTTCATCTACTTACTTCCAGTCTTAACAATCTGACTTTCATTATATCACTGCCTTGGAAGTTCATTCTAGCATGCCACTACTCATGCTATGAAAATCTGCTGCTCATCCTTTCCCTTGGATTTTCCCAAGTATCTTCACTATGAAATTGCAAACCATGAGCTATCTTCCTTCATGTGTCTGGGTGAACAGTGCCAAGCACAGTGTCCACGGTCAGCAGCCCTGTGAGTCTACTATCACTAGTAATAAGAAGTAAAGCTTTGCCTGAGTGTGTGGGCTACTTTCAACACCAGCACTGTAGTCTTTAGGAGGGTTAACTGAAGACGTAGGAACCTAATTTAGTTCAATGAAATTGTGGGTGTGCTCATTTCCTGATGCTGAGCATCCTCACTTGGGCTATTTCACTGAACACAAGGCTACATTCAGGGTTTCTTACGATCAGACCAGTTCTGGAGAGGTCAAACACCCTGCTGCAGTGTCAGCCTTTGAAATTGGAAAGAGCAAGGGAAGCCACAGGGAGTCAGGCCTCTCCTGCAGTGAAGGCGGCAAAATGGCCTTTGCTCTGTACATGCTCTCTTTGATTATTGTGTCTTTTGTTCTCCTGTTAGTGGGCCTGGTCCTACCCACCTTCCCAGAGAAAACTAGCTTGAAGTCAGGGATTTTTTTACTTTTCAGGACCAACAGGTTTGAGAGTAGGCTTTCTTAGTGGAGTGAAAAGAATTATCTTGATATATTTTCTGTATCAAAATGTAGTTTGATTTTATTTTCCTTGAGGATACATAAAAACAGTACTTAAGGAAGAGATAGAATTATCAAAATTACTCATAATTGTTTGGATAAGATGCTCATTACTTTCAGAGAATGTATATATTTTATAACATAGAATATGTCTAAAAATCATACTGACATGTTAGGAAAGCTCTTTATTAAGCATAATGACCCATGAAAATATCTGTGTGACAGTATTTGAACTGAAACTTAATTGACAATAACTGGAGTTAAATTTTCTGTTATCTTTGTAACAATCAAAAATAAACATGAAATGACAAGCCACTCACTACATTACCTTTAACCTGATATTTCAGAAAGGGCAGCCCTAGAGAAAACTAATAAAGTAAAAAATTGTAAGCCCTACTAATAATGGATTATTAAACAACAGTGATTTAAAAAACTTGTTAAAAAATTCCTGTTGATTTGCTGAAGAACTGAAGAATTTTACTACTTATACTGAATGCCTAAAAAAGTCTATATTCCTTCTTGGGGAAAAAAAAATTATACAGAGGGAATGGGAGGTTATCTTACAGTAGATTTGAAACTGTTTTATCTACAAAATGAAAGGTTTGCTTTGTGTCTGAAAACTAAGCACCAGTATGGTACTTTTTGCATTCTTAAATGTAAAGCAAAGAGATTGATACTAACATTAATATAATTCAATAAAAACAGCATGAATAAAACCAAGATATTAAAAATGGAAATATATTCTGCCTAAACTCATTAATAATATGTTTTTGCTTTTAGTATTCTGCTTTAGAAAATATTAAGAGCATAATTCACATCTTTAACTGAGCAGAACTCTATAGAGAAAACAAGGTGGAAACACAAATGGAAATTTATAGTTCATCTACAGGGGGAGCACCAGAGAATAAAGACTACATTTTGGGACTCTTTTGTCCCTCGGACCTCTCTAGCATGCAGGAATAAGCAGAGGATGGGACACCGAAAGAAGTCAGAAAGGTAGAATCCCAGCCTTTTTTTCTTTCCTCCCCAAAATGGGAAATTTTCAAAGGCATCTACCATTGTCAATCCTTTTTTAAAATCACTGAGAGGTTCACACTATAGGGACCCCAAGAGGAAGACATTTTAATCTGAGTCAGATGTGACCCAAAAGCAATATATAGAGAAATTAATAATTGCACCTAAAAATACATTTGCTACATTTCTTCAGCTGCCAAACCCTTAAAAAATGGCATTGGTTCTGACCTGAAGTAAAAGTATCCTTAAAGAGAACTTGATCTTAGAATAGTACAGAAGACCCAATTAGCAAAGTATAAGCAACCTGTTTTTACATGAAAATTTGGAAGTGAAACTTCTGTGTGCCCATTCATCACATGTGCGCCTTTTATCAAATGAGATAAGTAAGCATTTTCAGGAGGTGGTACATGTAATTTTAAGACAGATGTGTGAAGTAGATGTACTGCCTTTTGGAGGTGATATTTTTCTCTCTATTGATCACTAGGGTGACCTAGGAAGAACTGGATCATGTTTTGATGTCTCCCTTGTAGATAAGTTGAGAAGGAATGTTTCTCAAGTTAGGTTTTTGCCATTTCTTTCTGAAATAAAATGTTCCAGTCCTCCCAATCACAGAGGAGTCAGAAATATTTTTTTTTCAAGACTTACATTTCTGTTCCCTGGCAGTACTCTTAAATGTCCATTTGCCCTTCAGGAATCAACATAAATTGCAAAAAAATAAAAATAATAAAAATGCTCAAAAATAATAGAAAATAGAGAAACATATTTCACCCAAATAATTTTTTCTCAGCAATATTAAAAATCCTCTCCCTATCTTTTTTTGCCATGAGCATATTAACAGTTTCAAAAGACCAGCTGTAGCAGAGTCCTAAGAAATTGCATTTATTTGTCTCATTCATTTGAGAAACCCTAAAGAATTCTTATAAGGATGTTGTATCTTCATTTAAAAAAAAATATATATATAAAATATGGCAAATCATATTGAATAGGTCATTCATTTACAACTATCATGGATTCACTAAAGAAAATCCATTTTTAAATAAAATAGATGAATAAAAATAGATTTTGAAGTTAAAAAAATCCAAAACAATAAAATGTAAAATATATATTATGTGTATATACACTTTTCTCCCTTAATTTATTTGCTAAAAATGGTGGTTAAAGAGAGGCAAGGGTTTATAGGTTTTTTCCCATACTTTCCTGAAAAAGTAGCTGTGGAAACTGAGTTAATAACCTCAGGTGAGTTTTGCTTGTCAGTGTGAAGAAGTGTGCTGGTTTCGGCTAGGATTCTGTTAATTTTCTTCACATTAGCTGGTATGGGGCTGTGTTTTTGATTTGTGCTGAACACAGTGTTGATAAGTCAAAGATGTTTTTGTTACTTCTGTGCAATGTTTGCACAGTTCCAGGGCCTTTCTGCCTCTCATCCCATGAGGCTGGAGGGGTACAAATATTTGTGAGGGGACAGAGCTGCAACAGCCAACCCCAGCTGACCAAAGGGATATCACATAACATATGGCAGCATGCTCAGTATATGAAGTGAGTGGGATAAGAAGGAAGAGGAATGGTTGAAGTGATGTCTTCCCAAGTGACCATTGCACATGATGGAGCTCAGCTTCCCTGGAGATGGCTGAACACCAGCCTGCCCATGGGAAGGGGTGAATTATTTCCTTGCTTTGCTTGTGCATGCAGCTTCTGCTTTACCTATTACCTGCCTATATTTCAATCCACAAGTTTTCTCATTATTTTTCCAGTTCTCCACTCCATCCCACTGGGACAGGGGGCCAGGGGAAGCGAGTAAGTAGGTGCATGAGTTTTAGCTGACAACTGAGGTTAAACCACAACATGAAGTTTTGTGCCCTGTGTGGAAAACAATGATTTTGACTACGTTTAATTTTAGTCCCACTTGATTCCACCATCTTGTTCCATACTGGGGCAAAGTGAAAACTAGTTCCAAAGCAGAATTTTGGATTTGTTCTTGAAAACAACACTTTTAAATGCTTCCTACTTCTTGTCTGAGACTGTTTCTTTTGAAACCCTAGGACCAATGGTAGAACAAGTTATAGCAAGGGAAAGCATCTGTTATGAAGTGAGAGGAGTTTTAGACTGTCTTTTTCAAAACTGATTTCTAGTGAATGACTTTCACAGGCTCTTCAAACTCGGGTGAACAAAAAAGCAGCTGTTGGTAAACATAGTGTAAATATACCACAAATGGGGATCATGAAGACCTTTTCTGACATAGTGTTACACTTGAGACAGAGATGTACTTAAACAAAACAAACCAACCAACAAACACACAAACAAACCAAAGCCATTTCCTGGCATTGATTTTCTGAAAAACCTGAGGCAGACTATCCCACCTTACTAATTTCCTCTGTGATGATCATTTTTGTCCATGTTTGATATCTCCATGTCAAAGTGCTAATGAGGACAATGGGAAATCTTTATAGACAGCATTTGAAATTTATGGTGTAATATATAGTGAAAATGGTGCACCCATACAAACTGTCACAGCTATAGAGTAAGAAAAAAAAATGAGCATTTGTAACAGCCAGGGAGCTGCTTCACATGAATATGCTGTCTTTCTTTAAAATGCTTGATAGCATGGATGAACCCTTTATTTCCTTAAATTTCTGAATAGATGGATATCCCTCTCTGTATGAACAATTTATACAGTCCTTAAGGAAGCAAACTGGATCATGTTCAGACTCAAATCTATATGGTAGGTCTTCAACACCATTTTGGAGATTTTAACTACTAAATAAATTTTTCTGATGAAATGTTTTAGTCAATTTAGAAAACCAAGGAGTGCAGGTAGTTCCTTTTTTATTTCTTGATTGAGAAGCCTCATTTTACTGTAGTGAGTGCAGAAGAGTACTTTCTGTTCTGAAAACTGAAGGAGAAAAAAATTTAACACTTCTTTTCCCCTAAAAGAATGCCTAGCCAAGATACTGCTATTGTCAAAGGAAAAAAAAAAAAAGAAAAAGTCCAAGGAGTAGGCACTTTTTAATAGAATTAAAATAGATAGCATATGTTTCTTAGACTAATAAAGATAAGGGAAGAATTACAAACTATAAAATAGGGGAGTCCAAGGCAGGAAGGAAGGACCTGAATACTTACACTTTTTTTTCACCACACATTCTGCCTCTTTCTTAGTCAGAGGCTAAATAGCGGCAAATGGTGCAAACAATGGAATAGGTTGTCTTCCACTTCCTAGAGTAATCAAACTGAATTAAAATGTGAATACTGAATTTTAAATTTTAGAAATTAGACTTAAAAGCTGTGATTTTTAAAAGGAAAACTACTTTGCAGCTTCAACTCATCCTAAATTAGCCATTTAAAATGGGTCAGTTAAACAGAAGCTGAAAAATTTCAAAGAATCACAGAATGAATGAGATTGGAAGGGACATCTGGAGGTCAGCTTGCTAAACCCGCTGCTCAAGCACGGTCACCTGGAGTCTGTTGCCCAGGACCATGTCCAGAAGATGTCTCCAAGGACAGAAACTCCACAACCTCCCTGGGTAACTTGTGGCACTGCTTGATCATGCTCAAAGGGAAAAAAATACTTCTGGTGTTCAGAGGGAACCTCCTGTGTTTCAGTTTGTGCCCATTACCTCTAGACCTGTCATTTGCCACCACCAAGCAGAGGAGCCTGGCTCTGAGCCCCTTGCACCCTCCCTGAAGGTATTTATAGCCATTGATGAGCTCCCCCTGAGGCTTTTCTTCTCTGGGGTAAACTGTCTTTGCTCTCCCCGTCTTTCTTCAATTATGAGGTGCTCTACTTTCTTCATCATCAGTCTATTTTCTCTCCACTTAAGAATTCTAACTTTATTAACACAGAAATACACAATGGAGATGCTACATTTAGTCAGATTCATGTGCTGAAATGACCACACTTCTTAAGAAAATATTAACATGATTGTACACTGCAAGTATCCATTGCTATATATTTCTTACCTATTATCATATTTAACAAAGAAAGCTTTTCTGGAATCTTTGGCATATGTAACATACATCTGTATCAGCAGTTTATGTTTTGAAATGTGCTACCTTATGTCCTGGCTCTAGGGGATTTGCTTTCTGCATGTTTCCAAAATGCAATCTTTTTGTACTATTCCCTTCTGATCTCCACACAGAATACTCAAACACTTTCTTCCAAAATGCTAGGGTTTTTTCTGCATCAGTGGATGATCTGGTCACCTCTTTGAAACTCACAGGCTGAGCCATAGACAAAACCTGACCAAGTAGCTTAACATGACCTCTCGCCTTTGCAGAAGTTCCACTGTAATAACCTGGTAGTGAAGACAGTGTGAATCCTGGTGTCAGCATTGTAACATCTTTGGACTTTACAGTCTGTTGAAGGCAAAAAGAAGCAACATATCAGTCTGATGCAGAACTTTTTTTTTTTAAACATTTAAAATAAAGCCCTGATGAATTAGTAATAATATGAATATATTAGAAGAAACTTAATTGTCATCAAAGAACTTCAGAGATATATGGTAATTAGTTTACTAGCAATTTGGTACTGCATTTTCAAAATACTTTTAAAATCTAAGAATATTAAATCTCAATCAACATCAAGATCTATACACTAAAATCCTACCTTTTTATGTTTTTTAATGGTCATATTTTTCGCATTATGAAAACCCAGGCACTGTGGCCTTTTGCTTCTGCCTCATGCCTCATTACGCAACTAAAGTGTGCATAAATCTGCACTACTTGATGCCCTGCCTGGCCTTGTACTGATTCCTTAAAGGAAGGTTTATTGGGGAAACTATAGTAATAAAGACTGAGCTGCAGCTCTGAGCTGCAGTGTAAGACAATACAGGAAGAGAACCTCAGGGAGTATTTTTTTTTAATGTGTGGTTTCTTTTAGCCTTGTATTTAAAAGAGGGAAAAAAGTGATAAAACAGTAATGCTTAAAACAAGAAATAAATGTATAGAAATATACAATGACTTAAAATTTCCAGCAGTGCTGCAAGGATACTGCCATGTGAACATTGCCATCTAATGGTTTTTGTGAGATTAGCTGGCACAATGACTCACAAAACTCATTTGAGCAGCATTCCCATGTTGTGGCATAGCACACATCTGAAGAGTATTGGGAACATTAACAATATATTTATTAGTAGGAGCCAGCATTTTCATAATTTATAGAAATGACTTTTTATATAATTTTATAGGTTTTGGCACTGTTCTTATTTTAATATGTAATATTCAAAGTTAATTGCAGCATGTAAAAATCATACAGTTATTTATTTGTTTTAAAAGTAAACTACAACCACTTCAATATTGAAATCATAAAAAATCTTTTGAAACCATAAATAGAAATATTTTTTTTTATCTAGAGATCAAAAATTAAAAGGTCAAAATGGGAGATAGAGGTGGCACTGACAAAGCAGAAAAACCTCTGAATTAGAGTTTTATCTCATTCTTAACTAAATGTAAAAATAACCATAGAAACTGAAGAACTCTTACTTTTTCTCTCCGCCCTTTGATCTCTAGCTTCTTATTGTATCTTCCTTTAATAATAAAATACATGAAGGGGTATTTTTACTTAATGATTTTACTTCAAGTTGATATTGGCTATGTAGCAGTATTTTTAGTGTAGTGATCTTCATGGAAGTTAAGGTTGAAAACCCTTTACATACAGCAAGAATTCCACAGCAGGAACATGTCTCTGTTGCACTAAAGTGGCTTAGAATAAATAGAACAAGAAGCCTCCTATGGAACTTTAAACCATCTTATAGAATCCAGTATTCCTGTCACAGTATTCTGTAAAAATCTATAGGGATGATAACATACCCTTAAACCATATAGCTTTTTTTTTCTGCAGGGGAAAGGAAAAAAAAACAAAACTGTAGTCACAAAAACCAACAAGGATGATTGCTGTAATAAAGCTACAGGTGATGTTTTATAGAGCTATAAAAACAAGCTTCAGCCACAAAATAAACTAGCTGTCTTTAGCCTTCTCACCACATATATGCATTTCCAGATCCTATGAAATATCTCTGAGCATCTAATTAATGAAATTGCATGCTATATCCCATGCAGTTCAGGTAATGCAGTGAATGCCTAGTAATGATGTGTACTTCATGCTATTGGTACCTATGTTGTAATATCTGGAGGACCTTTGACAGCATTTATAGGGACAGCCTTGTCCTCAAGGGCTTGAGCTGTGTATGCATGGTAGCATAAAATTCCATCATAGCACTTCCACAAAAGGATCTCCAGTGCTCTGCTTTCCTTACAATGGAGAACAGCCATAATGTTAGAGAAATAAGAAAACATATATACATTTTAAAATAAAATAAAAAGTTAGATGAGATGCATATCTGCCATGCCACAGAAATGAAGATCTGGAAGACATTTTGAGACCTGAAATTATAGAGGCAGACCATTCTCTAAAATTACAGTACAAAAATTAGGTGAAGCACATTCCACAGTCCTACAGTGTTGTCCTACAGTGTTGCACCATTCTCAAACTTAGAATAACATTTCTCATACTAAAAATAATCTTGTTTTCTTTTCTTCAAATTAACCTAGTGCCTTATGTTTTTTCTCTGTCCCTACCTGTTAGATACAGGGAACAACTGATCATTTCCAAAAACTGCATCTTAATCTTCTTAAAGATCAAACAGTGCAGAACAGGCTTTCCCTCTGCCCGGTCCAAGCTTTCCAAATCTTTTAGTATTTTTTTATTTCTGTCCTCTGAATTCTGTCTAAATGATCCATGTCTTTAATACCAGGTGCCCAAAGTGGAATGAATGCTCTGTGTGAAGCCTCTCCTATTCTGATCAGTGTTGGACTAAAAATTCTTCCCCATGTTTCACACGTGGTGTTTCTGCTAATGCACTTCAGAGTGAGAATCAGGCATTTTGTGGTACACAGAATGGAACACCCATTTTTGTGTTCAAGTGTGATTTCAAAATTACTTTCTCCAATACTGCTGCCTCCAGCTGGGGCATTCCCACCAGGCAGTGGGGCAGGACCTGCTCATCCAGGGGCCATTGCACCCCCTTTCAGGAGCAGGACAGTCAAGGGTACTGCTGCAGCCCCAGCCCCAGGCACTGGGCACCTCCCTGCGGGTGGAGACAGACTGAGGCCAGGGCAGAACATCGGGTCAGCAAGGTGTGGTCAGGCTCAGGATCTGCAGGAGTGAGGCCAGTCAGAGACATGGTGGCTCAGGCTTGAGCAGCTCCCAAGGGTGGGAAAGGGGTGCACCCCCACTTCTCTCACATTTCTCATCCTCTTTTTTGTCCTACACTTCCCCAGCAGTCAGGTTCAAGGCCACAGATCCACAGTGTATCAGAGCTGGCCAGTAAAGGCTGCCAGCCCCGCTCCTGGGAAATTGGAAGCACAGCCATGGCCCATGACACTATTGCTTTCAATCCCACTGAAAACTAACTCCCACTTTGACCAGAAGTGACCAAAACTTCCTTTTTGTCTATGGCTTTGTGACTGTGTCATGCCCTATCTTCCGGGTAATTTCATCACCATAATGAAATTTGATTCATTACCACCACTCATTTTTCTGCTGAGCAATAAAAACCAGCTGAAGAGCCCGTAAAACTCCAGCCTGGGAGCTGTGGGCTCACGGCTCAACCAGGAGTTTTACTTTAATATATATAGGGCTCTTTAGTACTTAGAGACAGTGTCAAGAGAATAAGCCACAGACTTGTTCCCAAGGGGTTTCTTTATTAATTTAGGGGAGAAAATAAGGGAACTTGACAAAAGTTCAAAAAGGGCACTAGATATGTTCCACCACAATATCAACCCAGTACATACTAACCCACAACACTTAAGCCAAGATCTAATCAATCTGCAACACTAAAGTCAAATTCAATCCCTCCAGCTCCAGGCCACCCAAAGCATCAAGAAAGAAGCAAAGAAAGAGAAGCAGAGGGAGCAAGAAGAGAGGGAAAGAGGCGGGGCAGGTCATACAGCTACCACTGAGACTCTGTGGCAGAGCAGCTCTCCAGATGGCAGAGCTGTGATATGTGGCACCCCGAACACCTCTGGGTTTATTTGCTCTGGTCTCTATGGCCAAACTCCTCAGGCAGGGCCTCTGACCCCCCGGCCACTCTGGGGTCCCAGGCCAGGGTGAGGGGCTGTGTTCTCCCTGTCCTTGCCAATCCAAGCAGGGTCAAGAGCTCCAGGAGCTGTGGGGTGTTAAAGTTTCCCCAGGCTGTTTGTGACTGGCAGCTGCTCTGGGGCTTCACTGTATGGGCTCTGGGGGCTGCCATGATGATATGGTGTGATATGATGTCACTCTACCTCTATGAGGTTCAACCTATCCCTGCCCCCTTCACACACACACACTCACATGCCCACACAACCACCCCACAAGGTAGTTCTGACCCAATGATCACTGATCTGGTGTTGAACAGAGCCTTGTCAGGTTGAATAGAGAATTTCTTGTTTGCCCTCCATTGAACAAGGAGGTTACGGTCAAAAAGACAGAAGTCGCCCTAGTTTGCAGTGAGAAGTTCAAGGAGTTTTGATCAGTTTATTAGGCTCCAGCTGCTCAGAGGCTGATGTCTTGGCAGGCTGCTCTAGCATCCTGTTAGGAAATTTCAGTCTGACCATGCAGGCAGATGGATTTCAAGGTAAAAGGCTCTCCTGAAGCAAGTGTTACCAAGATTTGGGAGTGACTCAGGTAGATGAGTTGTTTTACCATCAGCCATCACTGTCTTATGAGTCAAGCAAATAAACTGCAATGACGCATTTTGAAAATCCAGGCACTGGGCAATGACTGCATAGCTTATGACTTCATCCTTGTCAATTATAGAAAAAATATAAAGCTTGAATTTAAAAAGACTAATAATAATCCTGTCTAAACGTCACTGTAGGTGAGTCAGTTAAAGAATCAGTACGTCACTAATGCTGATATGTAAGAAGTGAAATCTACTTTTTTAATACCCAGATTCTCTATTCAAAATCCTCTGATCACCTGTGCTTTTCCACTAATGTCCACTTTTTCTCTGACATTCCCAGTGGCCTCTCCAACCTGTACTCCTCATTTTAAAAATTGTGCATCCTTTATTCCTTCCATTTATACCTGTCCTATATCAGGACTTTGTTCATTTCCCTCTCTTTCTTCTCAGGGTTTTTAATCTTCATTGTGAAAACACTATTTGCCTTTTCCTGTATCACTCACACAGACAGATTCTATGAAGACTATTCTGTGAAGCCACAAGCCCGGGAACTTCCATACACTTGAAATAAATATTTAATCTGAATTCTCCTTCAAAATAGGAAAATAAAACCTACAAATAAATGTTTCACACAATTCTCTGAGGGTCTCCTGCCCTTAGTGAGACACTCGAAAGTAGTGCAGTATCTTGATTAATACTGCCATCTAGCGTCCATTGAAGAAATTAAAACTCCGTGACCTACTTAAGACCTATTTAACTTTTTTCTAGACTCAGTTACTTCAGAGCCGACATTCAGCGAAGTATGCAAGAAGATAGCTCTGAAACTGTCATTTAACACTATATTCTGGTTTCATGTGATGAATTTAGGTTTTGTGCTAAACAGTGCAGTTACTAGAAATATTTTTGTGGTTTTGTCCCAGAAAGGAATATATACAGACAAACCAAAACTAAAATAAATCAACAATATCTTTGCCACTATCAGTTTATATGAGAAAGGATTTTTTCTTATAATCTGTGGAAAGAAATAAAATTACAGACTGATAAGTACCCTTGATTTCCAGAGTTCAAGACCAGACCTATCTCAAAAGCTGTAAGACTCTTCCAAAGATACAGTTTTATTTTAGAATAAATCTGAAGCATAGAGTATTCCAACATTTTCAAGGTAAGAAGTCTGTCTTAACAATACATGAATCTTATTCCCTTCCTCCCAAAATATATTCATTTGTGTCTTTACTCAAAATTAGATTACTGAACAAATATCTCTCAGGGGTCTTTCAATGGCATCTGCTTTTCTCCACTGATTTTATAGGTATTTAAATATTAGCTTTAAGAGGACTGGGTTCTAAAACTTGAAATACCTTCCTCTAACAAACTCCTTGCTAGAAACTGTGGGATTGATTAAGAGCATTTTCCTACCAACCAGTCCTGCACTGCTTTCAAGTGTTTTCTGTCAGTGCATGGGATGGCAGTCAAATACTTCGGGTGACTGAGGAGGGATGGAAGTGCTCACTTTCTTGGGCACAAACTGGCTGAAAGGTAATAAAAAATTACATCTCTGCATGAATATGAAAGGTTGAGCAGAATCTACTGATTATCCTCCTAAAGAGGGTGTAGTTTGTTCATTCTAAAACCTACTCATCACTAAGAATATTGTTGGTCTTCCTCCAAAATTTCCATGATGACTTCCCTAGAAATTCAGTCTTTACTCCAATTACTGTATTGGTAAACAACATAGATATTGCCAGTGCAGCTACTTGTCATCAAAAAGTAATCTTCCCTTATTCATAGCCCTGGAATGGAAAGAGGACCTGTTTTTCAAAAGCCTTGTTTTCATACACTTCTGTAAAGTAAATGGAATGTTTTTATAGAATTACACTATGTGCTAACTTAGCTATAAGCCTAACTATTTTATATGCTTTTATATCTAGTCACAACACTGTGAATCATTATCACTGTGCTAAGCAGCTCCTACAAAATAGCAAGGGTAAAATAGTTTGGTGCATTTAATAACTAGGCTTTTATTCCAATATGTTGTTTTATTCCTTCCTCCCTGACAACCATCAAAATAAAAGTAGCATTAGAAGCTGTTCATAGAAAAGGGGGTGGGGTAATGGCTATATCAGTACTTAACTCTACCATTTTATTCACAGTGATGAGAATCAGCTGCCAAATGAGAAAATTGTTACAGGTTCAGACAGACGACTGGATGAAAGGGGTGAAAAAGATCTCAACTATATAAAATCTAGTAAAACATTTCTTGTGATGCCATATTGAGAAGTTTATCATTTAAATGAGGACACTGAGATTAGTAGATGAATTAGTAAATTAGTTGAGCTTAGTAAATTACTTCTTAATGAACTAAGGGTCCAGAAAAGTGCCAAATGTGAAGTTTCACCATCCAGATTGAAAACGGGCAAAAAAAAAAAGATTAATCCAGGTCATTCTTGAAACTGATTTTATTTAACATTCTGATTGTAGGAGAATTGCATTAAAAACAGTGAGCTGTAGATGGATTTTGAACATGATGTAATGGCTGAGGATAATCAATACTGGTATAAGTATCAAAGGCTGGGTTAGTGAAATGGGAAATATAGAAGTAAGAAATGTTGGATCATGCTGTTAGACACTCATACAAGAAAAATGATATTGTGAACTGAAAAATTAGCAGCCTTAAAATGACAGAGGATGAAAAACAATTTTGTTTCCCTGGATCCTATAAGTTGCCAGTGTAGTATAGCCAAAGCAAATACAATCCTTTACAACTAAAAAATCATTAGTTCTGCTGTCTTGATGAGAATCTGAGGAACTGTACATAATTCTGATTATCCATTGAAGAAAGATGAACAAAATTTCAAATAGATATAGAGGAAATAACATGGGCTTAAGAAGAAAAGGAAAGAAGCCCCAAAGACCAGGCTTGCCTAGTTTTGTGAAACAAAGGCAGCGAAAGGACATAGTTCTTTACTTTACTTATCTTACTGGGGAAAAAAAGTGAACAATGAGAACTTAAATGAGAGTCATTTCTTGTGATTAAAACCAGATATATACTGTCTATTCTGCTTTGTTATCTTCCACTGAAGACAGAATTCCAGGGGAAAAAGCAAGTAAAAGGCGAGTGATTTTGGTCTGACAGAATGATCCCCAAGTGATCTTTCTATGTAGCATCACTTTAAAACTATTTGCAGCTGTTTTATAAAGCTATTACACTGTACTACTAGAATCTTGGGGGGTTCACTCTTCAGCTGTGCCTACCATGAGCTGAATCACAATATAAATGCCTAGTTATATCAACTAATGTCACACATTCAGATTGCAGATCTCTCAACTGGTCACTACAGGCACAGTTTATCTGTCTTGTCTCAAATTTGTGGTGCAACATCAGTTATATAGGATCCCAGAAGTTCATACTGAATGATTAGCTGAGAAAGGGACTTCTAAAACACAGCCAGTGAGATGAATTTCACTCTAACATACATATGGTAAAAGAGAGGCTGTATGTGGTACCACAGTTCCCAGAGGTAGACTCAGGAGAAAATGAAAACCATCCCATGACAGAGATGCAGAGAGAGAACTCAGAACAGCTGTGGTTTCAGCCATTTATTTAATGTATATTTCAGTAAGAACTGCACATGCAATCTGCAATTCTCACAGAATAAAAAAAGTAGCTCTAGAATGAATGCAAGGACTGAAATTATTTAGGGAGTCCTTTTATCATCATCATAAGCTATCATAATGAGAATACAACTGGAATCAGTTTCTGTGAATCAGCAAATCCAAAGCAATGAATGCAGCTATGCATGCACTTTGGGACCATATTATGCCTTTTATAATTTTTGTTTACCACTTGGCATTCTGAAATATCATAAAAAAATCAACGGCCTTCACCATTCACTGTACTGGGCTCTGAAATGCTGCAAAATACTATGATGAGCAAGACTGAATACTGTCCAATTAACTTCATTTCTAGAAACATTCTGTCCTTGAAAGTCCATTACATACAGACTATGCTTTTGATATTTTCCTTCTTTTATGTACAGATTGCAAAGGGATGAACATTTTCCGTGTTTGTAGCTGTGATCACAAATTATTTTAACCTCCTTTTGTTAGCTGTATGTAAACAACAATGCAAATGAATGTGGATTGACAGACAAGCATATAAATGACAACTTTCCTCTGCTATTAACTGTTGTTTAATTAATGCTAAGATGAATAACAAAATGACACTGAAAAATATAGTCAATAGTCAAAGACTTTTCAATAACTAGTAATTGTTTCTTTGTATAGCATATAGAATGTGGGTCACTGGAACTCTCATTTTACATTGGGGGTTTTTCCTGAATTCAATACAAAACAAAATAGTCAGAATTATCCCTGTGAAATCAGCATATGCAAGTACATACTCTTGTCGTTAAAAGCGATTAAGTGAATATCTCTCCACTATCTATTTCAAGAATTTGGGGGGCTACAAAGTCAGATTTTCTGGCACTTTATTTTCTATTTTGAGTAGCCCATGAATTTGCCTTAGGCAATTTATTTTCCTAAGTTAATTTCTTGTAATGTCCAATGAAGCTCAGAAAGAAAAGTCATGGGTTTGCGAACACAGTGACTACTGAATCACCTGTGATATCTTTAACTGAATAAAATTCCATAACCTAATAAATAAGGCAGCTATCCTTAAAATTATACTCTTTGAATTGCAGAGAACTTATTGCCTTCTATTGAATTAAGTGAATTAAGATATACTACTTTATGCAATTACAAAATATGACATGCATCCCAGTAGGATATGACATCTGAAACTGAAAAACAAAAAAAATCTTCAGCATCAACTGCTTTATAATTAGTGAAGAAATTAGTTTCTGAAATACTGAGACTAAGAGTTAGGCCATCAAAACAAAATGTGTTCATGTGAGATAATGTTGTACTGTTGAGCAGTATATCTCCATAAGGAAAGTGACCCAGGCATTTAATTCCTCTGAGATCAGTCACTGAGTGCTTGTTTATGTCAGCTGAGGAGCTGATCTAATGTATGAAAGTCATAAATGAAAATATTCAATTGTCTTATCTCTCCTAAGTTGTCTAGTGAACAATGGCCTCATATATTTAAAAAAATATTCTTTGCATTTCATTATATGAATGTTGTGGGTTTTTTTTTAAAAAAGAACACTTATGGGAGGGAAGAATGGATCATGCAGGACTAGTAGTGATATTTTTAAATTTCTTAAAATCACCATCTCCTTAGCTCCAAAGAGTCCAAAGACCAGTTGTGCTTCTGATACCAACCCAAGTGCATTTACATGCACATTTCTCCAGATATTTTCTGATCTAAGAGGTTGGTAGGGTTTTTAAGATTTTTAATAAAGATAATATCCCATGTGTGGACATTTTCTTCACCATAAAGCATTTGCTGATTAACAAGAAGAAATTTAGAAAAAAAAATATATATTTCAGTGTTCTGAACTGACTATTAAAGCTATTGATAATGTCTTGAATCCTGGAAGTTTTCCCACATCTACTTTAAGATTGGGTGTTATGTTAATGATGTAAAATGTAATGTGTTCCATCATTATTCTGTTGCTTTTGCATTGCAGTCATATTTCATAGGAGATCAGAGCTAAATTCTAAGCAAATTCCTCTTTGATCTCTCTTTCCAGGTTACCCTACCTAAAAATTTCACAGCCGGGAACAAATGATATGGTTGATCAAAAAGCATTGGCCATGAGTTAACATGGTTTTAAGCAACTTGGGTGGACTTATTTGGTACTTGGTTGGGAAGAGAGAAAGTACTTGATTTTCTCAGCTTTCTTTGAGTTATTTCTAACTTTGAACAGCTGGAAAATAATCAACTACTACTCTTTAATCCAACCATTAGATTATTATACCAGCCCTTCACACGTGGAAATGTGATTTTAAAGTCCTCTGAGATAAAACATGAAAATTCATCAGTAGATGGATCCAATGAATATTTCAGGCCCCAGTGCAAAAGTATCTATCATTTTGGTTTAACTGGGAATTTTACTAAGTGAAGACTCAAGAATAAAATACAATTCAATTATCTCAGGACTGTTAGCACAAAGTCCCTGCTTACAGCAGACATGGTCAAATTCATAGGAATTACATAGTTTGTCTCATGTCATTTACTCCACAGAAGCCAGGACCATTTTTCCAGCAGTTGTAAATAGTGTAACTTCCCTCATCTGCATTTTAAAAAGGACAATAATAATAAAAAAACCCCAACATGCATTACTTTTAATTTTCTCAGGACTTTAAACCAACCACAGGGAATTTGCTCTTGGTACAGAGCCCAAGCATGAAACACTTCAGCTTCAAAGGAAAACATGTCAGAAAGTTATGAGAACATCAAGATATCATGGAAATCGTTCTATGACCTTCACAACAGGAGAGACAAGTAACAATGCTGCAATTAGGAAGTCCAGTGGAAGCAAAGGGACAAAAGTCAAACTGTGTATCCTTTTTCATCTCTCTACAGTCCTGATGCAGAAATAATAAGCATGTGGACCAAATTCCATCACTATGATGTTGAGTTTCAGGAGCAATTCACGTTATACATATCTGCAAAATAATTAACACTTTGTGTCATACTGCCAGCATCAGCTCCAACATCGAGGTAACTGTTTGGTCCCTTATCTTCTGCATGATGCATTGTGTTCATTTCCACAAAAAAGTATTTGTACATTGACAAATCTCTGCACATCAAAATCACACCTCTGTTTTGTATTTTAGTTGTACTCTAAATAAATATTAAGGGTATAATTTTGGGGTTTTTTTTTAAGAATATGTAAATTATGCTTTGTTAAAACATTTTGAGATAGATAAACTGACAAGTCAGAAAAACATGAAAAAGAGTATGGAAGAAATGCAAATTCGAAGCAGCTGTAATGTTGAAGAAATATTAACACCTCCTTGTTTTGTTGATTTTCACTTATTCTGGTAATGGGGGGGGTGGTAATTGCTAAAGAATTTAAGGTCTAACTCTACTTTTTTTTCTCCAATTCCATTTAAACCGAATCCTGGAATCAGTTGATCTCATGTTCTCTACATAGTAACTGGAAAGTTAATATCTCTCTAAATCACTTATGAGTACTGTTCAGCTATCTTTTAAAACCAATATCTTTACTACTATCTCAGCCTGACCCTGAGATCTCACAGCTGAGACTCTGTGAAGGCAGTCCCTGAGTTGTTATAACTGAGTTTTTATAACTGATAAGGATGATTTCAGATGTGCTGAATACATGTGCCTTTATGCACAATTCAACTATTCTAGAAAATGTGATCTTGTACTGGCATTTGTAAATGCTAAGAAAAAATTTTATTTACAAATACTTCTAAAAACCCCTGAAGGTCTGATATAATCTAATCAAATATATTTTTCACCAGTTATAATCCAGAATATATTCCTAAATTTAATGGAGGGGGAAGAATCCACCTGAACTGTCTTGAAGTAACAAAACTGAAGTTGTGCTGGTGATGCAATGGATTGCCCTTCTGTGATTCCCTGTGTTTTTCCTCTGTCCCGCTAGGTGGCAGCCTCAAGANGGGGGGCGGAATAGCAAAACATTTTTTTCCCGTATTCCTAGATCAGTTTTTAACATCTTATTCAGGATTAAAAAAATCTTGAAAAGAAAACACACCTAGAAATTGGAAAAAAAATAATAAATTAGCTCCTTGCAAAGACTATGGGTCTGAAAAGATGTGTTAATTCACTGCTCGTGCTCCCACTCCCAGCCTGCAGCCATTATCTGATAAACAGGTTTTAAACTGAGGATTTTGTAAGTTGTGACTGTGCCCAAACTCCCATTATTGCTAATGGAAGCTACCTACACACTCTCTGGCTTTTTTTTCTTTTTTTTCTTTTTTTTTAATTTCCTTGAAAAGTATATTACCTAAAGCACTTAGCACTGTGGTAGCTAATAGCAGGCATGGTTTAAACAGAGAAGCACTAATAATGTGTAAAACAGAGTTCAGTCTGTGTGTTCTACATGATTTTATGTTTCCACCATCTATTCTCATTTTTTTCTGTGACATTAAGCATTTAAATATACACTAAATGTATAAATGATACAAGAAACCAAAATTACCATGAGATACAGCTTATTGCCTGGTTTGGGAAAGTACTAAGATTTATGGCCATGGATGTTACCTGTTGCCTATCTTAGAATTGTTTAGCTCCACCAGGAAAAACAGCAAAACTTCATAGTGTTATCACTAAGAGAGAAGCCTGACCCTGTTTGTTTAAGCTGAAAAGAATTGTCCTACGAGCCTCAGCAGAGGACGTCTATCCACATGGGGAATCCCCTCTTAGTAATACAGGGCAATATTTGAAGTCTTCATACACCTTGTNAATATGTAAATTATGCTTTGTTAAAACATTTTGAGATAGATAAACTGACAAGTCAGAAAAACATGAAAAAGAGTATGGAAGAAATGCAAATTCGAAGCAGCTGTAATGTTGAAGAAATATTAACACCTCCTTGTTTTGTTGATTTTCACTTATTCTGGTAATGGGGGGGGTGGTAATTGCTAAAGAATTTAAGGTCTAACTCTACTTTTTTTTCTCCAATTCCATTTAAACCGAATCCTGGAATCAGTTGATCTCATGTTCTCTACATAGTAACTGGAAAGTTAATATCTCTCTAAATCACTTATGAGTACTGTTCAGCTATCTTTTAAAACCAATATCTTTACTACTATCTCAGCCTGACCCTGAGATCTCACAGCTGAGACTCTGTGAAGGCAGTCCCTGAGTTGTTATAACTGAGTTTTTATAACTGATAAGGATGATTTCAGATGTGCTGAATACATGTGCCTTTATGCACAATTCAACTATTCTAGAAAATGTGATCTTGTACTGGCATTTGTAAATGCTAAGAAAAAATTTTATTTACAAATACTTCTAAAAACCCCTGAAGGTCTGATATAATCTAATCAAATATATTTTTCACCAGTTATAATCCAGAATATATTCCTAAATTTAATGGAGGGGGAAGAATCCACCTGAACTGTCTTGAAGTAACAAAACTGAAGTTGTGCTGGTGATGCAATGGATTGCCCTTCTGTGATTCCCTGTGTTTTTCCTCTGTCCCGCTAGGTGGCAGCCTCAAGAGGCTATGGTTTGTAAGGATTATCCTTTCCAGGCTCAGAGGGGAGTTTCATTGTTACATAAAATATTGTTCAAATACACAAATGTAAAGTAGGTTTTAAGACATCCACTTAAGCTGAACAAATTAATGAATACTCAGCCTCAGGTTACTGTTAATTATTTAACAGAGTAACTTCCCAAGACAATTTACTGCATCTGTTGGATATCTGGCAAGTGTCCACTTCACAAATCCTGTGCAAAAGACACAGTCTGTGCTACATTCACACAACATAGTCAGACTAACCCTTAAAATAACTGAATGTACTTTCAGCACTTCGTTAAGGGCTTTCAATCTCTTGTATAGTAAGACTGGCCTTAAGTGACACTGAAAGAATAAAAACTGTGGCTACTGTGTTAGCG
>WBMV01006094.1:386147-432075 GCA_013396655.1 Campylorhamphus procurvoides
TTTTTTTTAATTTCCTTGAAAAGTATATTACCTAAAGCACTTAGCACTGTGGTAGCTAATAGCAGGCATGGTTTAAACAGAGAAGCACTAATAATGTGTAAAACAGAGTTCAGTCTGTGTGTTCTACATGATTTTATGTTTCCACCATCTATTCTCATTTTTTTCTGTGACATTAAGCATTTAAATATACACTAAATGTATAAATGATACAAGAAACCAAAATTACCATGAGATACAGCTTATTGCCTGGTTTGGGAAAGTACTAAGATTTATGGCCATGGATGTTACCTGTTGCCTATCTTAGAATTGTTTAGCTCCACCAGGAAAAACAGCAAAACTTCATAGTGTTATCACTAAGAGAGAAGCCTGACCCTGTTTGTTTAAGCTGAAAAGAATTGTCCTACGAGCCTCAGCAGAGGACGTCTATCCACATGGGGAATCCCCTCTTAGTAATACAGGGCAATATTTGAAGTCTTCATACACCTTGTGCTATGCTTTCTTCAGCCAAGCTTCCTGTCTAGAAGTGGATTTAAACTCCTTTACCATTAACAATCTGGCAGGTTTTTCTTGATTGTTTTATTTTTTCCCAGGGAGAACACTTTTGCATGATATCTATATGCCTCTAGACATACAAGCAGAGGAGACAAACTACTACACCTACAAGTAGCCATGCCTTCAAGAAAACACATTTTTAGGTGAACTTTAAGGTGAATACACTTAGTTTACATGTTTGTATGAATCCTTCATTCTAGTACATAATTTTTCTCTGATCTTCTCACTTTCTGAGAGCACGTAGGAGTCAACAATCCTTCCTCCCAAGGACATGACTAAAATCCCTTGCATGACCCAGCAGTCAGTAGTCTGCATCTTTCCATATACATCTTCACACAACCGTCACACAAAATGGTCTGACAGGCTTATTTCCTCCTAGAGAGCAATGCACATCTCTTCAAAGCAGCATGATGTGATCTGGAAAAGAAAGAGGTACAGAGACAAAAGGTTGTTTATTCAAAGGAATTGGACATTCTTCCATAACATGCAAGAACATGTTTGGATTCAAAGTACAATGATTAAGCATATATTGTTTAGTGTGAATTATTTTCAAGTCATATTCCTGAAAAGTTCTCCTTTGCATCTTAACCCAAATGTAAGTGAATAACCTCAAGATACGAAAAGCTACTTACAAAGATAACTTCCCAGGTGAGCTGTTGTTGATGCTGGGAATGAACTAATATTAACCATCCTCCCAAACTGTACCCAATAAAACAAAAACAGAACAACAAGGAAACAAAAACAAACAAAAAAAGTAAGGACAAAACAATCGTATTTCAGCTATCTCTTCTGTACAACTCTGCTTATCTGCAAAGGAAGATTACATAATCTCCTTTCTTCAAAGAGAATAAGCAAGAGGAAGACACCTCTATTTGGTCAATTCTGAGCCTAAAAGGAGCACTCCCACTCTATTTCTTAGCTTCCTTCTGGTGCTTTCCTCACTGCTGAGTTGTTTTCAGACCTGTGCAAGTGTATACTGGCTTCATATTTGCTTATGCATGGCTATAGATGTGTGAGACACGTATTGCTGTGTTCATTTTAATTCAAATCTAGTAATGATTCCATTTATGCAAAAGAAAATATCTTAAGTTACTTGGGCCAGCTAATGTTCACAGCTGTGATGCTCAGGTATGTCTGGGCACAAGTGTCCTAACACTTCAGGAACAAATTAAAAAAATAGCACTGAACTACATCCGCAAATAGCTTGATTACAACAGGACTTAACAAGTTGCTGCATGCATGAGCCTGGCAGCAACATCTTTTAACATCATGATTTGCCATCTTTTTGTGTCTTCACAATATCTGTCTGAAGACATGTATTTTAAACCTGTTATTTATTTTGCAACACCTATGAAATTTATCTATATGGAATTCAGCCATCATACAACAAAGTAATTTTTGCCTAATGATTACATTAAAAGGAAAAGTGATTTACTAAAAGTGGTGAAGAGGTACTTTTATGGAAAAAAAACAACCCTGTTTTACTCTTCTCTGTATTCACTAACACTTTTGTGAAACAACAGTGGAAAGAAGAAAGGTCGCAAGGAATTTGTTTTTTACACTGTTTAGCTCTCACTTAGTATAGTCATCTTTTATTTAGAATTAGTCATTTGCGATGATGATGTGCGTGTGTGCCTAAAATGGACACTATCTGAGGGACACCTCCCCTATCCTGTCCCTGTTTGCCCCAGATTTTTTTTTCATGTGCCACTGTGATGGTTTTGTCTCCATCCTATAAGTCCCTGCACAGGAAGGACCAGCCTCTGATTCTGGGCACTTGTGGTGACTTCAGGAGGATGTTTCTCTCAGCCCAGTCCTTCTGGAGCTGTCTTCAGGACGCTGTGTAAACGTTTATGCCTTCTGAGGAAGCATGTCTCTGCATGGAATAGTCTCCTGAGTTGTAGATTGGAGTGGATTGAGACACAGATCCACAAGGGGAAAAAGATAAGTTTGCCCTCTCAGTGTTGAAACAAAAAAAGAAACAAAACAAAAAAAAACATCACCACCAAAACCAAACCAAAACAAACAAACAAGCAAAAACCCACTGGTAACTATAGTCTCAAAGCTATTACTTGCATACTTGAGTATAGCAGAGCCTCACTTGTTTTTTAGGGTTTATTTTTTTACTGTCTTAGAAATGCTCAATCTTGGTTACAAAATTAAACTATTTCCCTGCCAATATTCTAGCTCTAGCCTATTTTGATAATGGTTTTGATTCAACATCAAAGGGTCTGAAAACATTTGAGTTTTCAGACAATCTTGTAGATCCTTTAACTCAAATACAAACTATCCTCCAAAAAAAAACTCTACCTTCTAAATACTAAAACTCCTGTAATGGGGGTGGGAAAAGTATTAACAACAAATAATTATTTAAAAGTCAGTTAAAAAAATGCTAAAAATACATCTACTATTAGTCCCTTAATTCTCTTAAGAATACTTAATTTAGGAATGAGAGAGTAGAAGACATTTAATTTTTTTATATTCACCTTCATATGTTCAGCTTTTCTTTTCAGTATGTCCAGGAAACCACTTTCATGACCTTGTTTCAGAGTTTTGTGCCTCTTGTTCTATTGCTCTGCAGCTGAGAACTGTGGAAAATGGATTAGAAGACATAGATGATAATTTCTTTAGGTTTAGAAGCAGAAGTTTAGCACTGAAAGAGAAAAGAAGCAGATAATTAGAAAATGATGAAGAAAGAGAAGGTAATCAGCAAGTTTTTATCCCTTTGAGTCTTTATGTGATGCATGTATCTTGCATAGGATACTATATTGATTTTCCATTTTCAGCAAGGAAGCTGCAGTGCAATGCACTTTCATAATCTATCTACAGATAATATTGTATTTCCTGTGACAGCCTGGGCTTCAGAAATTCTGTAAAGGCAAGTTCTCTATCTTGTCAGCAATGGAACCAGTCAAAATGCCTTTGTTATATAAAGTGACAAGAGCATTTCCTTACTGGAAGAAAAATACATAGCAATAAACACCTTTATTTATGATGACAACTGGTATTTTTATATTATCCATCATCTTGTTCTTTTAGGAAAATTTGTCAGAAGATGAGCACATTGTATCCTTCAAACAAGCTTTGTCTTTCAATTCTGAGAACTTAAAATAGCTGTCCTGCCTGTTCTTTGAAAAAGTAATTTCTTGGCTTTAATTGATTTTTTTTGTTCTTCATTCTCTGTTTCAAAAGATCAGTTAAGCCAAAAATGTAAGACTTAAAATTCATTCAATTTTCAAGGTCCGGTAATTACCAGGAATCTGGGCACAGTCCCCAGATTTGTGCCTATACTATGTGGAATTATGCAGTGGTGCTAGGGAGAGGTTTATCTGGGCCTCAAACTATTTAGATACCTGTTATAGCTTGGTATCTCATTGGAATTCCTCCTTAAAGGTTTGAAACCAACGCATTAGGGTCGGTAAAGACAGTTAACAAAGGGCACAATGAATATGTATATCCTGATGTTAACTGCTTTAGCCAGAGCCTTTAGTTCTGATCTCTCCACAGGCCGGAAGGGAGAGGGAAGACTGGCTGAGGGAGGGAGGTGGGAGGGAAGGGGTCAGGCTTTCTGTGCAGGTCAGTAGCTCAGCTCTAGGCGGAGTGAGCGAGGAGGGAGACACACCGATCCCGGCATCACTGGATAGCCTGGACTGTGTTTATTTTCCCCTCCCTAACTCGACCACTTCATCCATGGGTGATCATGGGCACCGCAGGAGCTGCTGTGAGGAAAGAGGGCGAGAGAGAGTGCCTGTTTCCTGCCCCTGTGGAGATGGGAATGCTGCTGCTTGTCTTTCGACATTGATATCTCATGGGAGCTGACCTGGGGGCTGTGCCTGCCATCTCGCCTAAGAGAGAGCCCAGCCGGCCAGGCGCGACATCGCCACCTGCTGTCTGTAAATACAACTGCAATCCCCCCCTTTTTTGGGGGGGGGAGGGGGGATAGCCAAAAGACCTGTTTGCCTTGTCGTTTGAGGGAGGAGGGGGTTATTACAAACTGTTGTTGTTTGGTTCTTTCTGGATATATATGTGTATTGTGGTTAAGAACTGTTATCCTTTTCGTATACATGTATACTTCTAATTAAAGTTCTATTTTCTAAATTTAAAGGAGAGGGATTATTTCTTGGCCAACATGGATATCTTAGTTCTCCTCTTGAACTAGGACAATACCAGTGCCCCAAAGACTGTGCCCACATAAACATATACATATGTATCCACATGCTGTTAAAGTAGACCAACCTTAGGACTGGAGCCAAAGTAGCAATTCACACTGAGAGCATACGGATTAAACATGCTCTTAGAAGTTCAGCCTGCTGTGGACATAGTGGTTATTCTAAGAGCTTCCTAATAAAATATTAACACAGTTAATAGATTACTATGAGAGTCAATGAAACCCTTCACATTAAGGTATCAGCCTGCTTTCTCCAATGGAGTTCTCCTGAAGTGCACAGGTTTTTACTATTCCCATCTGAAAGTTCTCATTATACTATTTCATTTTTATTTATTTTTACTTTTCGTTGTTACTTAAAATGTATTTTTCCTCTCTTTCACGACCTGGCACTGTTGCTGGAGGACAAGAAAGTTCACGGAAACGGGGACAAAACCAGTCAGATTAAAAGATATAAATAGTTACTTAACAGAATGTCTAGCAATCAGTACTGAATCTCTACTACGTATAGTATTTAAGTCACTAAAAATGGGTGCATCAGTACAGGAAATTTTAGTGTGTGAATATAAAATCATTTAATTCAACTGTCAATGATGAAAAATTAGTCTTCCCTTATCTGGGAATTGAAATTGCCCTATGGATAAAATTGTGATTAAGACTTTCCTGATGTGTCAATTATTTTCTGTATCCTTACATTCATCATTGTATATACACACAAAGAAAGCCTCATTTTTCATACTGTAATATGGGAAAAAGAATACCTTATCATCACATGTGGTACTGGGAATTAGGGCTATTTCTCCACTTTAAATATGATTTGGGAATCATGGATCCTACTAAAGTAAATGAAATTACTGTGAGTACCATACATCAGTGAGGTCTTTAAATTGCTGTCATCAGGCTTCTACTGATGACGTGTGGAGTTATATATATACATAAAATGTGTCTCTCTATAAATAACAGGATGCACAGAGACGACACAAAGTAGTCAAAAAAATCCAGCATCATATGCTGGTTTCTCAGTGTTTTTACAAAGTACTTGTACTTGTTTTTCATAAATTCATCTTCCTTTTTTGATCTGTGAACAACAATTTATAGTATTTTCATATGCTGTTTAAAAGCAACCATTAATTTAGTTACTGTAAGTAAATGTTGGATGCTATATTCATCTAGAATGCCCATTATTCAAGCTGCATTAGTTAATTTTACGTAGATAAACTAAATCTGCTGTTGCTTCCTTTCCTATTAGCTAAATATAAAGGATATATGAGTTACTGAATATTTAAAGAATAGAGCAATGCTGGACAAATTTGTTCAGTCTTGCTTCATTTTATGCACAGTTAATAACCCCCACAGTTCTTAAAAGCTGATAGCTAGTTATGTGTGGAGAGTCCACTCTTGAGACAAATACAAGTAACTAGTTTTTTTTGATTTGTTGTGAATGCATTGTTCTATATACCATTCAGGATCTGTCAACAGTAGGGAAGAAATTAAAAATAATTTCTAAATTTTACTGGCTAGAATTTTTTTGTTTGTTTGTTTTTCTTTGGAAAAAATAATAGCAAAATCCTTCATTTTGAAGGTATTTTTGAAATAAAATATTTTTGAGATGTTCAGAAAAGTACTGTTTCAATGGAAGAAAAAATCTAAGTGCTTATTCAAAGAATGTCAATACATAACTTTTTGTTGGTTTTTTTATTATTATTATTTAATAAGACCTCATGATTTCTTTTTGTCTACTATATCTGTAGAAAGTTCATAGCTATTCACCATTGTCTAATTCTGGACATACAACATGGGATGCAACAAGACTGCAGAATTGGATTTCACCCACAGTCCCCACATCATTGTTGTTAACTAGCTTATTATGAAAAAACACCCAACCAAAAAAACCCAAATCAAACAACTCCTAATCTTCTTTCTTTACCTTTTTTTTAAATAAATTAGACTTATGATGTTCTCCCACCTCTCAAGATTTTGAAATATAAATTACTCATGCTTGTCTGTAGCATATATATATGTAGACAGCTAGCTGTAGAAGATATAATGTATTCCTTTACTTTAGAGTAGTCAAAGGTCCACAAACAAGCAGCGGTTTGGAACATTACAGTAGTAAACAAAAATCTTCATAAAACAGGAAAATATAATCATGATTCTTTAATATCCATGCAGCTTCTCTGAGAATGTCTGGAAAATCCCTTCTGTGAGTCCAGGTAATTGCCTATGCCTCAGTTCCCTCAACATTAAAAATCAAACAATAGTTGCTGCCATGCTACACTCAGCAGCAAGTTAAAAGTCTTATTTTCATCTCTACTACTGTATTTTTTTTCAATACCTAAATATCTATTCAGATTTTCTAAAAGGTTTTCTTTTGATGCAATGAAATGTTACTTGTACTTAGTACAGCTGAAACTCCCTGTTCTCCTGGAGACAACGGCCAGCACTAATCAGATCCGGTGGTAGCAATGATCTTCTGGCTGTGATTGACATGCCTCTCACCACATCCTCTAGTTTCCAGGGTATAAAATTGTTTGGTTTTGAGGGTTCAGTTATGAAATTAAAGCAACAGTATTCTTTTGTGTTTACTTAGTTTAGTTTGAGAGGCTAACTAAATTAGTTAGTTAACCAGCTTACTAAGGCTAAGACTGTTGTTAACATCTTCAAGATCAAAAGGTTTATGTAAATATGAAGATGATGATAGATAGATAGATAGATAGATAGATAGATAGATAGATAGATAGATAGATAGTTCTAAAACAATCTAAAGATTGTTGTGATACCAGCAGGACATGCTCCAGAAGACAAATTAAGTGTACTTAGCTCTAATTTATTAAGGACAATGGAGAAAACCAAATACTGTTTTTTCAACAAGTTCTGGTTACAATAATTAGGGATGGGGACAGGGAAGAAAGAGATAAAGGTCTCCAAGGACAAAAAGGGGAGTATACCCAGATATTACTGACAAATAAACATGCCAGAAACTAAGAATTAACTATAGTTAAAAAAAATCTGAAACTCTAATTCTTTAATGAATAGGAATTTTGCAGCTGTGAAAAACAGATGGAAAACAATACCAAACTGGAAATGAGATGATTTATTCCACTGCAGTCAGTAAACATAATAGCTAAAGGTTTCCATAGAGCCATTAACTCATCAATGCACAAACTATTCAGCAAAGTACACAGTAGTCCAGTCAACAATTGTAAATGCTTCAGAGACATAATATTGGTAAACTATTACTGCTATGGAAACTTTAATTTGTATTCTCCATTTATTTTTATCTTAGGTTTACAATATGAATAATCTACAACATCATTTTCTATTGCACTTTCTCACCACTACCTCCCAACTAACTTAAAAAGAAAAAAAAATACTAAAAAGTAGTTTAACACAGTAAAGTATGCAATTATTGAGTTTCCATACATGTTTCTTTGGTCTCAGCTCACAAAAATATTTGGTCTTCTCTTCTTTGTTGGTTCAAGTCTCCCTCTTAAAATGTATGTGTCTCTTCCAATTAAAATCTAAGATATTTAGAAAAAGGAGAAAAATGAGAGGCATTTCTTTAAATACAGGAGAATCATAAATTCTTGCACAGAGAGGAATTTTCCAGCTGGATTACTAATAGAGGCCAGAAAAAAGCTGAAAAACCTGTTCCACCTAAGAGGGGTACAATGGGACTCCAGACTCAGTGAAGAACGTATGTTTCCAAGTTTAGATTACCACAGATTTTCACCATAATTTTGTTCAGAAGCATTTTCAAGGACTTTTGATATTTCGACTGGATTTCAGTTAAATTATAGGTAATGCACAGTAACTCCACCATACATGGTGGAATCAAATGATACACATTTCCACTGTGGGTGGGTTGCAGAGGTAGATCCTGATGTTCCCAGGATTTTTTTTTTTGTTTGGTTGGTTTTGGGTTTTTTTGTTGTTGATGTTGTTTTGTAGTGCACAGGTTGCAATACACTGGAAGTTCAGCTTTTCCAATATGGATTTACCAGCCATGAAGAGAAGCACCTTAGTACTGCATACATTATACCATACATTGAACTAATGCCGCTTATAACTTCACAATGTATTGGATATGATTTTATGAAGCATTCAGCACTATTTCCATCTGGGGATTCTCACAGGAAACATTAACCTATGCCAAGTAGTGTTGCACAGATGCAAATCAATATCTATCAATTTATGCCGATGTAGGGACAAAACCCAGAATAAATTCATGTTTCCTATTCATTAATTATGACACATCCTGAATGCCCTCTAAAATCTGATCAGAGTTTAAGATGGTAAACCCTAATCATGCAAGTCACTATAGCATGGTATCATGCTATTTATGGGCTGCTTGAGCACAAAGGAAAACAAGGTAAAAAAATCAGTTGTCTCTGGTCAATGTTCCCAGCACTTCTGGTTTTGGCCTCAGGATAGACAAAGCTTTCTTTGGTGTCTCTGCCTTGGTCAGTGATATCTTTTGCTTTGCAGTGAACTGTTTTCATCACTTTCATGTTAACAAATCATTAATTAATGAAGAACAAGTAAATCTACAAGTGAGTGCCTAATTAAAATCATGAAATCAAATCTGAAAGCCTTCTTGCAGTCTTATTACATTAGTAAGAAAAGGCTTACCTTTGTTTCAGTTAAATATGAGATACCACAATGATAAAACTCCCATTTTATTTTGACATTTCATCTTCCAATGTGGAAATCTACAAGCTGGGAAAGAGAAATTAAAATATTTTTTCAGATCTTTGGTATTTTTGCTTTCTTTATTCTCATTGAAAGTCACAATCTTGAAATAATTCTTTTCCACCTAACTGCTTACTACTTCTAATCATTTCACAAGTGTTCTTAACCTGGAGTATCACAAACAGGAAATGCCTTGCCACTCTACTAAATGTGTTATGGTATCTGGAGGCAATGATGTTAGCAGATAATACATCAGTGCAGATGGCAGTTGGTGTTCAATGCAAACCACAGGTCAATGTGGCACACTGTTAGTAGCCACAATAAATCATTAAGAGGAACTACCTATGACACTTCCAGGATGTGTGTTAGCCCTACATGGAATTTTTTTATCACAATTCATAAATATCTTCTTAATTACATACAAAGTGACACAATCATGTGCAATAATCTATTATTGAAAGAACTAAAAAGAAAAGCCTTTCTGTTTTTTGCCACTTTAGCCTTTCAGGCTGAAATGCTTGACTTAGGCAATTCATTTTAACTACTGAGTTCTTGACCTATGTGTGAAATGTACAATCCAAGTCTTAATTTCTGCATGAAAACTAATTAAATGCAAATTGATAAGAAAATTTCCTGTAATTCATATGAAATTCTTGTGCATGAGTTCCTCCAATGTTGCTATCACATTTCTGTTAGAATCAAAATGGCTTTTAGCATCAGGAACAGGCATTCCTAAGTCTAATATTGTAAAATATGATGCTGTTATCAAATAAAGCTTTTTTGAGCAATAACAAATACTCATTAGGTTCTTACATTCTAAAGAGCTCAATTTTACCTTTATTGCAGTGCAAAATAGCTGCTCTTCACCTAAAGTAAAGGACTTTCCAAACACATACCCTTGTGCAGTCTATACAGCATTTTGTCTGTATGATCTCATGTGTGTACTATAATCCAATCTGGGTGTACTACCTTTACCCTCAATCTGCCTCAATCTGCTTGAGAACATCCTCAATCTGCTTGTCTCAAGGGACCAACAACTCTACACCCTCTTCAATAGATAAATATTGGCAAAATAATTTTTTATAACCTTTTTTAATGGAGTTAAAACCAAGTTTCATCCATTTGGACTAGTTAAAAAAACCCTTTTGGTATACTACTTAAATAGCTGTTCATTATTACAGACATTTGTACTTCAGTTATATTCTGAGATGCAGCCTCTTCTTACAGGGTAAGTAATCCACTCCCAACCAGCCTGGTGACCATCCTTTAGGTTTGCCCCAGTTTGATGATGTCTTGGTTTGGGTGACAAATGTATACAATAGTCTGTACACGGCCTGAAAAAAGGAAAATGAAAAAGATTCTTCAGCCTCCTGGCTGCAGTCACTCTGGAACGCTGTTGGCATGCTGCCAGGGCACGCTGCTCATCTCTGTTATACCTATCAGTTCCAGAGCACTGTGATTTTTCCAGACCAGAGGAAGGAAAGTCCTTATGTCAGAGGAGCACCCTCTACTTTGGCAGGTATCATCCTTTTTGCTGTTGTGGAAGATAGGTAGAACAGGCTCCTTTTCCCTTCATCGGACACTTTTCTCAATCTTCACAACCTTTCCATTACATTGAGCAAAAATATCCCAGATGTCATAGAACAACAAAACTCCATAAAATCATGTCTGGCTGGCAGATGGGTGCCTCCATCTCCTGCAGGAGAAAGTCTCTGATCACTTATCACCTACAACTTCCTTCTGAAACAAGTTAGAGGAAAAATAAGAGCCCTTCTCAAATCCAGCTCTGTGTACTTCCCCTTGAGTAAAACAGTTAGCAATTACTTCACAGAAATGAACATCATTTTAGTTCAAAAGTTTTAACTAATTTTCACTTCAATGATTTCACAAGAAGAAAGGAAAAATCTCATTTCCCTGCTTTTTGCCAATGTCTATGTGATTTGACTAGCTAATGTTTCTCCATGTGTTTCATTTTCAAGTCATATTGACCCCACAATGACTAGCTATTCAGAGTTCTCTCCTGTCAGATTATTGTTATCTGTATCTTCTACTAAAAAAAGCCTGTCAGGCTCATAACTTCAAGGTACCACAGGGTTTCACTTTATATTCTCCCCAACTGGTGTGTAATGGCTTGACTTCAATGATCTACAGAATCATCTTGAATTCTCTTTTGGACAGCATTGTATCAGTTAAATACAAACACTTTGTCTGCACAGGTTGTCCTAGTAAGATCTACGACACAATTCATTAATGAAACTTATCCACAGATCCTGATATAAAACAAAAGATATCTCTTTGATTGTATGCATTGTACTCAGTCACGTCCTGCAAATGTAAAATTTAATGTAAATATTGGCTATGAACTACTTGGTTTTATTTAAATTTTGCCCTCTTTTTCCCCTATTATTTTTTTTTTAGTTCCCTCTGTGCCTGTAAAATCTCTTAACAAATGTAATTCTGTTCCCCCTGCTCAATCAATATATATTCAGTCATGCTGTCTAAACTTTTCTAATCTTCTAGGGTTATTCTTTATTTAAATTGTAGGGTTTTCAAAATATAAATTCCCTTCACTGTTTTCATACATAGGAATTTAAGAATTACTGCCTTAAAAATAGTCTTTTTTTTCCTCTGCTCAAACAAATCTTTCTGAAAATGAATTTATGGTACAGATAATGACAGGACATATTTCGTCTTCAGTTGTTACATTTATTGCTCTGTCTCAAAAATAACACAACACAAATATATTTAAATTGGAAGCAAAGAGAATTTTCCTAAGATAAACTAATCTTCTTGACTCCATACAAAAGCAATTGCATCAGGAAATAAAATAGGGAGAAAAGGGGGGGGGGAGGGGAACTAAACAAACAAGAAAAACTGCACAAAACAAAAAAAAACCCTTTATTAATTTCAGAACATTGAATATACAGAATATATTATATTTCTTCTTGGTGATGGTGTCTTGAAAATATTATACCCATATATAACCAAAGAAGTAGACAAATCAAGAAGTATTCTGTAAAAAAACCCCAACCCTCTGATAGTTAAAATTTTCTTACTTCTCAAGACACCTGGAAACATATCATCTAGGATTTCTAGAAGCAGCCATAGTTCTAAGGTCACACTATAATACATAAGTGTTTATATGGTCTAGTGTCTTATTATTTTTTTTTCATTTCATATTCTATTTAATGCTTGACCTTCATATAGAGAATATAGATCTAAGAGTACATTTTAATGGATATCACTGTCTGCAAAATAAGAGAAAGATTCAGACAGGAAATGTGTCTGGGTTAAATATTACCTAAAAGATTGTATATCCCATTAAATAGTTTATCATCTAAATAGGGAAATTTCACAAGCTAAGTAATGGACTTCCAATTTTAAAACTTTCCTATTCATCTTCCTAACTGTCACAGATACTGCTAATTATTTGTTGCATGCACAAGTTTATCCAGAGACTTATATGGACTCTAAATTGCTTGTGCGTACACCATAAAGAGCACATTTCTTAGGCACTTTCCTGGAAATCATTATTACTTCTTTGCATCTTATGATTTTATTATCCTGACCCCATAAATTTGACCAAGATTTGCTGTTAGCTTAATTTTCTTCAGATCTGAAGGACAGATTTGAAAAGGATAATAGCATAAAAACAACAAATCTTCCAGAACTACACGGGATAATGCTGAGCCTTGCCTTCAGTGATTTCAGTCTTTTGTGATTCACAGAGACAAAAGACTAGCACAATGACTACAGCTAGTGACTGATCGAAGTCCCAAATACATTGTGTTCTCCAAGAGACATAAACATGTTCTGTGTTCCCACTTGCTCTAAGGATAATAAGTACAATAGGGGCTGCTCATGTAGGTTAATGCCAGCATTTGCAGAATTTCTTAGCACTCTCTCGTTGCATTAACCCTAACAGCATATTCCCTTCTTTTACAGGACTATTTTTCCTATTCATTATTTTAGCATTCAACTTAAAAATATGGAGCTTTTGCATTGTTTGTATACACTTTAAACCTCTAAATTCTGTCAATGGGCTTTGGATCACATCTTTTTTCCCAGTTCCAACTAAATTTGGTGTCATACACAGTACACTGATTTTCTAAAATATCCCTGTTCAGTCAGTAAAAGAAACATACAATGTCTGAAAAAAAAGAGTGCATTTTTAACTGAAGGGGGTTTGTTCCTTAGTCCATGAGATGGGCTTAAACAAATAAATAAAAAGAACTTGTGCTGAAGAGCCTTTTCAATTTGCTTCAGTTTAGCTAAAGTGGCAGATGGCAGCTATCTCTGTTCTTCTCCCAGTCCTGCTCTCTGTATGGCTTCTCTCTGCTGTTCAAAGGAACTCCACACTCTATACAAATTATTTGAGAAAAAGGAATATTAAGGTGGTAGCTGAAAGAAGTGCTTTCATGAAAAGCAGGAAGCTGCTTTGCAGAGAAAAAACAAACTCGTTGTTGATGGAACAGGACGGGGCAGGGGGCAGAGCAGCGTGGGTTTGAGTGGTAACAGAATGCACCAGAATTTTAGTATCACCCTGAAGCCTTTACTAATATTTCTGACTGAATAGATAATATTGAAATAAAAATGGATTCAAATGTTTCTAAGTAATTTACTACATTGATAACATTTGCGCACCTCACAGGATATTTTGTTGAACAGGAAATTCAGTTTGTACATTTCCTAGGACCAATTGTATATTAATTTTTTGTGAATGTGCATTTTATTTAAAAGTAATCAGTTCCATGTGCCTCTCTAGTTCTCTTTAGTGAGCATAATAAATCCAAATTAATGGCATTTCTTTCAAAGCAAGTGTAAAATTCTGGTCTTGAAATACTAAGTCCTCAGAATTTAAGTAAAACCAGATAATTTTGTAACTATAATTTATTTCAATTATTAAAAACTTTTTGCATCAGTAATTGAATACATTTTCAATAGGTAGCTTTTACATTTTAATTTCCACTAGTTTTCATCCACTATAAAATAATTTCCTACTGTTGCCTCACTTACAGTTTGCTTCTGTAAGTGAAGGTTTGAATATCACTCAGATTCCACTGTGCTGGGTGCTGTACATATGCAATAATAAGATATCCTGAACCACAGGGCTTACACAAAACAATAGAAAAAGCTAAGAGGAGAATGGTCATTTATTATTTTTAAGTTACAAAATAATATGGTTAAATACTTGTGCAAAATGAATTTGCAAAATATTATGATTTTGAATTATTTTGAATTCTCCTAATTTGGAAACTACAATGCTTCAAAGGGGATATTTTTCCTTCCACATTTGCTTTCACTTAATAAAAATGAAACTGGAGAACAGAATCAAAACACTTATTTCCTCTTTCCCTTTTTCCTCACTGAAAATTAAAAGTTTAATGCTCAAAGAAAAATGAAAGATGGGCTAAGAATGAGAAGTGGAAGGTAAAAGTGGAATTTGAAAGAAATGCTTTTAATCAATTTTCCAGAAGAAAGGAAAGGAAGGTAAAGGCATGAAAAGAATATTTAAAATCCTCAGTTTGTCTCTGGTTGCTTTTTTTCCACAAATATAACTTCTTCTCTAAGGTAAACAACCATGAAAAACAGGGAATCAGTAGAAGAACAAGCCCTGAAACTCAAAAAGGAGTTTGTGATTTTAAAAATAAATACATATCTCTGTTTCAAAATATTTTTTCTTTTACCATTTGAAGTAAAAAGCAATTCAAGATCAAAGTGTTGATTGGAATATTTTCATATGATTTACTTTTCTCATTAAGTTTATACAGGTACATTCATCCAATATCATTTATCTTTGCAGCTGATCCGGAGATATGTACCTGAAGAAACAAATAGAACTGTTTTACCACCAACTAGAAGAGTCAGAGGGGAGATAAAAAGAAATAAAGTAAACAAACTTAAAGCAAAAAACCCACATTTATGTGAACAACCCTTTATGTGCTTTTCTTCACACAAAATTTCCTAATCATATAAACAGATGAACAAATTCTGAAATATCATAGCATTTTCTTTTTTTTTTAGAGAAAAAGAATTAAGAAAGACAAGATGTTTTGCCAGTACTTTTGTCCACAGCTTTATCCATAAAGAAAATTCACCCTTTGTTTTACCCAATCAATTAGCTGAATCTAAAGTTTTATGAGGGCTTTTTTTTTCCACTAGGTAAACATAATACCTTTGTGATACAATAATGCACAAATAACATTTTTTTTTCTTCTAAATGTCAACAAATTAAAACAACCACTGCCGCTTAGAATCCCAAATCTCAGTTTTGCTAGCACTTCAGTCTCTTGTGGCTAAGCAGAGTGTCCCAGGGTAAGAGCTTATATGTCTGTCTCTGGGTCTTTTTTGATGCCTTCCATAGGTAGGTAATTTTTCTACTTTGCCATATGTATAGCTCAAACAAATATTGGCACAGTGCTCTTCTGAATTTCTATTTAAAGGAAACCTCTTCTGACAACAGAATTTTCTTCCACCTTTGGAAGCCACTCTGTATTTTGAATGCTGACTCCTATTTTTTCACTTAACTAGTCCACAAACCACTGTATTTATCTCTCACATATATCCTGGATATATGGAAAAAGTAATGTCCATAAGGTTCAGAAATAATTTCATTGTTGCTGAGGGCAAACATCCAGTTGCCCATATTTCAGGGTACAGTTTTGCAGCATGGTGGGAACTGAATAGCTTTTTCAAGTGAGAAACTTTTGTTTTTTCTTCCATCTGCACTAGCCCACAATCCTGTGGCTTACTTAGAACAAGCGCTCATAATAATTTGATCACAAAATAAACTGATTCACCTCATTAAAATGGAAAAAAATTCTAACTTCACAGAAAAGAAAAAAAAATAAGATCTTGCATGCAGGGGTTGGTCAGGTTAAAGAACTGAATCTGCTACAATCACACAGAATGCTAAAGCCAATACCAGGTGGGAGTAAATATTTCAGTTGATAGCAGGAACAAGTAGAGGAAGGAAGCAAACAAAAGATGAATTAAATAAGCTGATACAAAGGTAATTTTTTTTCAGTTCTGTTTTCTTTTTCATTTTTGTTTTCTTTTACTGCTAGTCAGTACTTTGGTACAAATGTAAAGAGAAATCAAAACAAATTAAACTGAACAGGTCTCACCAACTCAAATTTAACTCTGAAGTCTCTTACTTCTACACCAGACTTAAGAAGGGGTTATATGTTCTTTTCCCAACCATACAAGCTATTCTAAGAAAAGATATTACCACTACCTACAAGCCACATCTTTTCTCAGTACAGCTGACTGCTTGATTTGCTGACTATGATTCCTAAGACTGCATATAATATGCCAATGTATAGATAAGACATTAAAATTGGTAATTTTTGTTGATGCTGTCAGAATTTTAATTGAAGGCATTAAATAAGGCAGTGGTAGCTGTGTTCTCCTTATCAGAGACAAAGCCTACAAGTCAGATTTTTTAGGATTAGGAATTGTGAGGGCTTGCAGAGGCTAACCAGTACTGCTTATGACTTCTGTGAAAGGATGCATGTTATGTTACCAGTCTGTTAGAGAGCTTCATGCTGATTTCCAGTTGCTAAAACTTCTGTAAGGAAGCTTCAATCCCATCTGAAGTGTAAGAGATGAGATCTGGAAGTGACTAAGGAAAAACAGTTGAAAAATGGTTGATGATGTAACTGAGGTATGGCATACTTTGTAAATGGGGAGTTATCTGGGAATCTACAATTAAAACAAGAGTGTCAAACAATTGTAGAAGTCTTGGCTAGCTGACAAGACCTGACAGTTCAGTTCATCATAGGGAAACTGCTAGTACTTTTCTATGGGAGCATGTGTGAGAAAAACTGGGTCTTGGTGTCAGACAGAAGAAACAAATAGCTCTGATCTCATTGGCGGGAACACAAACCTCGTTGTAGAGAAACAGTTAGTCTCCATCACCCCTAAAATGAACTATTTAATCAATTTTTCAACCTACCTACATTACCAAACTCATTTGACATATAATCTGTTCAGGAAACGTTATGGAGAGGAGTGTGCCTGTGAAAAATCCCATTGCTCTCCCTTTAGGGCGTAAGGCCAAAAAAGTTCCTAGATCCTGACTATGGAAATGTCAAAGGTCATTCTTGGAAATACATGTTTGAGAATCACAGAATTGTTAAGGTTGGAAGGGACCTCTGGAGATCATCTCTATGTTTTGTAAATTGATTCTCAAAGCATCGCAGAATCAGACTCAGGAGAATAGAAACAAATCTCAAGATTGTTGCTGTAGCACAACAAACAAAGTATCTTCCATGGCCCATTCTACATCTTCTATGGTCCATTCTATCCATGCTATTTCAAAACTGCAAAACTCATTGGTATGGTCTCAAAATTGCATTATTGAGCAATTGCTTAGTTGAGCAAAAGATACTTTCTGGGACCAGTGTTAAAGAGAAAATGAACCACTCAGTCTTATGAGCTAGCAGTTTGAGTGACAGCTATGCAGCCTTTCTGCTAGCCAAAGCAGTATGGTTTGCTATTATACACCCACTACGTATTTGCAAAAACTACTGTTAAAAAACCCAAGTATTTGGATTTTAACTACTTCCCTTGAGAGATCATTCTACAATCTAATACGTTTAACTGTCAAGAAGTAAAAGATTAATTCTGAGTATTTTCAGTTTCATGCAATTCTCAAGCCTAAATTAGATATACTTTTTAATTGAAAATTTGTTTCAGACTTCTGCTATACTAGCATTGCAGGTCTTAAATGATACATGAGTAATCTACATCAGGGATCAACTGGAAGTACTAAAGTTGGAACTACTGGCTGTTTCTAAATATTGTATAATCTTGAGAGAATGAGAGGAAACACATTTTCTTTCAAAGGCCTCTGCAGAGAGAGACTTCTTAGTATGTGTCAGATTACATCTCTGACATTCCTCTGGGTGAGCCTCAACACTGTTTAACTTCCTTCCAGAGCAGTAGGTAGTTTGATGTAGATGTTTATCTTTTTTTTTTTAATCTAACTGTATGCATGTTTTTTTCCATAAATTTCACTATAGTGTCTTTTCTATTATATTATATTTAATATATGTTGAGAATACTTTGGAAACGAAGTCCAGTCAACTGGAATGAGTAGCTATTTCATAATTTATTTCTCTCAATTTGAAAATAACAAAAATTTTTATACATATATTCAATATGATCTTTCATAAATCAACCTTTAGACAGAACAATACACAGAACATTTTTTTTCTCTTTTTCTGTTTTTTTTTAAAATATTTTTCATACCTTTGATCATTCACTCTGGATTTGGGTGTTTTGTCTTTTATTATTTGGCACCATTACTACCTAGCCATAATCTTAGGACTTCACTATTTCAATGGAATTTATTTTTTTTTTAGCACTCATATGGGTAAACAAATTATTCTGTCATATGATCCTTTCAATAAGTCAAAAAAAAGATCATCAGGAAGTAAAGGGATTGATTTGTACAAATTTCTGTTTTGCCTTGATGATTACAACCAGATTGCAATCTGAAGATAATAAAAATAGAAGGCTACCTGAAACATAGTACTGATACAGCTCTGTGTCACTGTCAGTTATTTGGAGCCTTAGTGGTGTGGAAGGTTCAAATTTCTGAATTGATAGCAGCTAATAAATTAATACATTTCAGTAGATCAGGTTCATCCAATTTTAGAAATTAGAGTCTGCCATGAAGTTCAATTTCGAGTTATTCAGAAGGAGCTGATTAAACCTCAGAGGATGCAAGGAAGTTCTATCAGCTGATGAGCAGCTGCTTCTGGTTATTGTCAGTTCAATTCTTGAAAGTCCACCATTAAACTACTACTTGCTTAAACACAGTTATGTCATGGATAATGAGATAGCTGTTCTCATACTTTAATTCAGCAAAATAAAGTCATTATATGCATTTTTAAATACTTGAAATAGTAATATTACATTAATACTTCCAAGAATTTTTTTTGTTCTAAATGTGCAGAAGATCATCTTAGCACTCTAATGTAACTGAGCTGAACTTGTGCCTTCACAAATCTGTGGGATTGTACCTATATCTCAGTATTCAGTTTAACTGGAGGAAACCTAATATATTCCTAGAAAATAATCTGTCCCAATATCCCATTAACAATAGTAATTTAAACTCTTGCCAATAACTGATATTAAGGTTAACCACCTCCTCAGGAATTGCATTAAGTCTGAGGCTGACTGATATAACCAAAACCAATTTGAGTTAAGTAATTTAACAGGAGCAGATGATATGCACAGATGGGATTTCCCAATTATGTCACTTTGGGGATAGAGCTAGTGTTACGAAAAAAAAATAAATCACACCATTTCTTAGATGCTTACTATAGAACTCCCCTAAAGAATATAGGAACTGACAAGATTTTTGTTTCAATTCATTTAATCAATGCTTTTTGAGACAGAGAGAATCTTTCTAAAGAAATAAGAATTTAATCCAACTCAACTTATGCCTTTACATTTAGACAGTGATATTCCAGGTAAGCATTGAAAACATATTGATTTAGTTGCCTTCTTTGATTACATTTTTCAATCAACTGTTCACCCTTGTCACACACTAATGAGCAACTGTTCACTGAAACTCTTAGCAAATCATCTATAAGTACAATTAACAACTAAATTTACTTAGCTTAGATGTATCAATAGAAAAAATGTGTTCAAAATACAAACCCAAATTTTATTCTAGGTGTATAAGTTAATATATAGAAAAGTATACAACCCAATGACCTCCGGAATTCTTGTTATATAAGAGTATGAATGTAAATATGAACTGGGAATTTGTATCATGAAACTCAAAATATAAATGTCATAGATGTTGATTGTTCTTATTTATATGAGTAGCAACAGAACATCAGGGTCCCAGTGTGCATAATATTCAATAAATACAGAAGTAAAGGTAGCACACCCCAATTCCCCAAAAGACAGAATAAGAGCCCTCCTCATAACTTCCTAATTTGTGGTATTTACAGCTTTTTCAACAACACCGTTTGTTTGTTTGTTTTTAAAATCACACATATAAGACAAGGATATCGAATACAACATTACAATATATCCTAAGAGAAAGATGCACATACATCCCTCCTTGCCTGACAGCTGAAACTTTTATGTTTCCAAAAACTTACCATTTAGGGCTCGTTCACACTGTAGCTCCTGCTTGACACTAGGTTTCCCTTAAAAGTGTTTCAGAGAACATGGTTGAAATTTACCTTTAAAATAATCTACTGTTCTGTTGGTTTGGTTTTGTTTTTGGTTTTTAAATCATTAACACACTCCAATTCACAATGGTGATATCAGAAGAATGTACCAAACCAGGTGAAAACTAGCTTACCACTACTATCAGCCATCCATGGGCAGAAACTGATCATTCACTTCTTGGCAGCTGCTTTTTTGTTCATGTTCCAGATAAATTTACATTAATGCACCTGATTCAATTTTAAAATTCTGCTGCAGAGTTGTATTTTCTTTCTATCTGAAGTAATTGCTCTTTAAGGGTCTGAAGAACTTTGCTACACCACCCTATGAACTTTTAGAGTTTTCTTTTCCACACCTTTCTCAGCTTTATACTACAGGACAGGTGTTTGAATTTTTCAGTTACAGAATATATGGAATTTGATTTGAGTCTGAATTTCCCAGTTTTATGACAAATGAGGCTTCACTGAAATCAATGAGTTTCAATTGCAACTCAGAATTGTTCTTTGCTGGCACAGTGACATTTGGAACAAGGAGGTACAGGCAGTGGATGACCTGTTTCTAGCTATGCTCACCTCTGAGGGGAAACAATATGGGTGAACTGAATCCCCCCCAGTGTATGAAATTGTGAACTTGAACTGAAAATGGGGCATGTTATGCTTTACACACTTGACTGTAAACTGCACCTGTTCAGGTACAAATGCCATTCTGCTTAGCACAATGCCATGAGAATGGTAGGCTTTGAGGGGGAAAAAAATGGGTTAGAGCCAGCCCAGCTGCACCCACACAGATATTTGAGCCACTGTCTTAGCTGTTACAACTAACTCCCCAGAACTCAAATTAAATTTCTCCCATTCTGATTCTCTTGCACGGAGCCAGAGGCTTCTTCTTTTTTTTTTTTTTTAACCATAATACACAGATTACTCTTCTGTTCAATGACTAAAGCAGAAATCTATCAAGCTTAATTTTGGTGTGTTGAGTGCGCAATTTGATGATAATGTCTATAAACACTTAATTTTGTCACATTGAAACTTATTATGTTTCAGGCATAAAATAGAGGGGAAATAGAAAAAGAGTAAAGTAAAAAAAAAAAGAGAGATGAAAGTGATAATTAAACACAACAGAATGATAATGGATTAGCAAATGCTCTCACTGTACTGTCTTCATAACAAGAAGAGAAGTCATGATCATTGGAGTGAGGGGTTCCTTTTGCAGCCCAAATGATGTTAAGGATATTCAGTAACCTTTTTGCGCAATGGCGTTGAAACTGGCATCAGGAATAGACAGTACTGCACTGTGACATTGCAGCTGGGTATGAATCCAAGTGCTAGCATTTGAAAACCTAACAAAGCTTCTTTTGGACTCTTTACATTTCAATGTAACTGACTTGAAGTACTGACACATTCCAGTTTATCTGTCATCCCTTCTGCCAGCGCAAGAGCTTTAATAGTAATGGTTACTGGATTTTCCCTGGGTAGTACATCAACCTTTTCACCAATTTTGGTCTTTAATAACTACTATATCAACAAATATGTTAGAATCAAGAACTGCTGTTTAAAAATAGGAAAAAGTCCTCAAATAAACCCCACAATTACATTCTGTGTGTACTAAACATAGAAAGAATGATCTTAGAAAATTTCCCCTTTCATTATCTGTATCAGAAAGAATTTAATACACACAATGGAAAAATTGTTCCTTTGATCATGTTTTCCAAGGTAAAAATAAATAATAAAAAAAAAATCTTTTTATTAATAAGTTGTGGAAAAGATACACATTAAGGACAAGATTGCAATACTTTTACTCACTCTGAATAGTAATGCTCATCATAACTGTTTCCACCATAGTCAAATGGATTGCCGACAAAAAAAAAAAAAAAAGGACAGTATGACAGTATTTCTATGAGGAAGAAAATCATAGATCTAGGAAAGTAATAAGATTTGTGATTGAAAAATATACACAGACAAATATCCTGGTGGAACTTACTGTTTTCTAGAACTTGAATATGAAAAGCTCTTTCTATAGGCAACCAAGAAATACTGTGATCAAATCAGATATTTAGAGGAAAGCACATATGTCATATACTCATCAAAGGCAACAAAAACACTCTATTTTGTTTTGTTGCATCACAAAAGGAGTAGTAAAGTACACAAGTAAAACTACTGGAGGGCAGTACTCAAAGCATAGACACATGCACTTAACCTTTTAATCACAGCAATCTCCACATGACATCTCTTACACACCAATTAGTTTTCATTCTTAAAATGATGATGTCTACATCACTGCTCAAACATGACTCTCTCTTGGACTACTCTGTATTTGGTACATTCCTGTCAGTAAGATGCAATAACCAGAAAGCCAATGTTGAGTACTGCCAATTCACTTCTTGCATGACAGAGAGCTGTAATTCCTGACTACAGGTGTAGATGCCCACTTCCCTGAAGTGGCTACAGGGCTGCTAGCAAGTAGAAGCAGTTTAACTACACTAGATACAGTTTAACAGGCCACTAGATGCTTCTTAATTTCTCCCTATGAAGGAATTGAGATAATCCTAGAAAGAGATCAGATTAATTTTTTTTTCTGGTTTTTTTTTACTTTATATGAATTTTACAATTCTTTTAACCTTTTAAAACAATCTAAAATTTTCTAACACTTTGTGACTGGCAGCACCTTACTGTAAACCCCTGGCATTGAGAAATGCAGTCCTTGCTGATCTATGTTGCAAACAGAAAAAGAACCAGCCTAATAAATTCTGATACTTACACAACTGTGTTTTCTTTCGGTCAGGATATTACCCACCACTTGTTCATAACAATCTCATAACATTAGTGTTATCATTGAGTTTACTCTGGCTCCCTAATAAGTGAGTGAGAAGCCCCACCTTGCAGCAAGACCAAATTATATGCATTATCAATGCCCAAACATCCATTGACAGGGATGGATCATTTTTAAGAAAGTGACCCCTGCCTGATTAGCTAATCTCAGTTCCTGTACTTTTGTTCTTGGCCATGCTGATTGTCAGTCATTCAGGTGGTCCTTATCAGCATACATGGATAGGCTCAGGATCCAATCAGTTCTTGTAACATTACGTTATGTACTCAGATCAGTAGCATGTATAGTCCTTTCCAATGTTTGTGCAACCAGTGGCTGGGCTACTCTGGTTTTAAATGTTCCCATTATTTCTCTTTACTAGTTCAATTGGAATCCTTAAGAAATCATGGACATTTTTAAGTAGCAACTATAAGAAGGTTTGTTGTGAAGTCCAAATGTCTTTGACCCCTTCAGTACCTCACACAGACTACCTGATGGGTTTCTTCACTCATATTCCTGAATTGGGAATAGAGTGGCACACAGGGTGTTCTTGTCGACTGTTGCACTCAGTAGAAAAAAATACGGTGGACCAGCCCTTCAAACTTATTCCCATATGTCTTAGTTCAAGGGGAGAACTAAGATAGGTATGTTGGCCAAGAAATAATCCCTCTCCATTAAGTTTAGAAAACAGAAATTTAATTAGAAAAAAAAAATATATATATATGAAAAGGATAACAGTTCTTAACCACAATACACATATATGTATGTCCAGAAAGAACCATACAATAACAGTTTGTAATAAACCCTTTAAACAAGACAAACAGCTAAAAGGTCTTTTGGCTACCCCCAAAAGAAGGGGAAACACAGTTATATTTACGGACAGCAGGTGGCGATGCNACCCCCAAAAGAAGGGGAAACGCAGTTATATTTACGGACAGCAGGTGGCGATGCCACACCCAGCCAGCTGGGCTCTCTCTCAGAGGAATGGCTGCAGCACAGTCACCGGGTCAGCTCCCATGGGGTCGATGACAAAGGCAGCAGAAACTCAGTCTCTGCAGTGTAGAAAACAGGTGTGTTCTCTTCCTCACAGCAGTCTCTGCAGTGCCCACGGGTCTTCACGGGTGATCAGTGAAGTCAGAGAGCAAAAGACACAATCCTGGTCCCCCAGCGATGTCGGACTCAGTGTGTCTCCGTCCTCCCTCCTCTGTGCCGAGCCGCTGAACTGCTGACCTGCGCAGAAAGCGCAGAAATGCTGACCCCTTCCCCCATCCGATCCCATCTTCCCTCCCCCTCTGGCCTGGGCAGAGATCAGAACAAAAGGCTCTGGCTAAAGCAGTTAACATCAGGATATGCACATTCAGTGTGCCCTTTGTTAGCCATTTTTACTGATTAAGGCGTTGGCTCCAAGCTTTTTGGAAGGAATTCCAACTGAGTTTTGAAACTATAACACCATTTCAAGAGAAAAAGCCATTTCAACTATTCAAATCTTGCTGAGTCTTTTTAAACACCATCACAATGTAAAGTCAATGTGATTACAAAAATAACAGAAACCAAACCAAGACAAAATAAAATGAAAAACCGCAAACAGCACAATCCTGTCTTTCATATTTTTTAATTTATCTGAACACCATTCCTGCAGCCAGCAAGAGGAAGCAGCAAAATTTACTATTCTGAAATTATAAGACAAGAGCAGAACTTTTCTGTACCTGAGTAAACATCTCATTCAGCAGTTTCTCCTTTTCTTTCTTATAGCATTGAAATTAGAAAGAAGGTAGGAAAGCAGGGAAGGGAAGGGAAGGGAAGGGAAGGGAAGGGGAAGGGAAGGGGAAGGGAAGGGGAAGGGGAGTGGAAGGGGAGTGGAAGGATTATTTCCATGTCCCTGAAAGGAAAACAAACCTTAATTAAGAGAAGGCTGAGGCTGTTTTTAATTGCACCCATGACAATGCTTGGAAAAGGAGATTGCCTGTAGGAGCTGGAATACTTGACACCTACAGGAAAACAGTCACATATGAAACCTGAAGGTAAGCAGCTAAGCTGAGTTACTGAAGCAGAGACTTTACATAATTTTAGCGTAACTAGATAAATTCCTGCTTTTATTATTTCTTTCTTTATCATTTTTATAAAGAAATGGGGAGTTGTTTTATTTTGCGTTTCCTTATTTTCTTAGCCTGGTTTGGTTTAAACCAATTGAATAATAATAAAATATTCTTCACTGATGTGCACCAGAGGTATGAGTAAAAGTTCAGAATGACTGGCTCCCCAGCACATTTTGCACTGTAGACAAAGGAAGAGACTGGTATCTCAACTGAATAACTGACTAGGAGAACAGTGGATAGCATGAGCAGAAGTATCTTTCCATGACTGTGACAGGGACTGGAGAATCTCCAGCACCCAGTAAGATACTTAGACATCCCATTGAACCACTGCAATATGGTTTATTTTAACTGCTCAAATTTCCTTTCAAATATGAATTTTCAGACATGTCATGCTCTGCCTTTGTTTTTTTCCACTTAGGGCTAATTGAATGGTTTTCTTTCACAGTTATGATTGACTACCTCATTAATAAATCAGTATCTAAACATTCAGTTACTGCACTTGTCCAATATATTTTAAGTTTTCCAGTCTGTAGCTACATATTCCTATCATTATCATTCAACTATGAGAACCTAAATAAACAAATTTTGACAGAAGGGAATTTCTTGACCAGCTTCTGCTCCTCCAGTTTTTGCTGCTGCAAGATTTCTTAAAAACTAGTAACAATCAGGTTTGCCTATCTCTATAATTTTTATAGCCCTTTCTGTGGAGGTATTTTCACCACTTATCAGCTCTTAAATATTTTGTTCCCATTATTGCTACATTCTCTTGTTCCACAAATTGAATTTAGATGGATTTGTCTATTCACTCAAAAGCCAAAATCATTTTCTGTCACAGGGCTGTACCTCTAAGATATGTAGCTTAGCAAATTTCAAAACTTGGAGGGACCTAATCTTATTTTCAATCAATTTCAAGTGCAATTCCAATTCTACCTAAATATTTAAAATTGAATCACTGCAAATTGAACCTGTGCCAGCAAGGTCTTCATTTACAAAAAATAGATAACAGTTGCAAAAATACCCCAATCCTATACAAATTATTTGGGTGGTCCAAATATAAAAGCAAGTAGCTCTTTTTCCCTGAAGATCTGACTGTGATTTTTCAACTCTATCAGTCTTTCCTACAGCTCATCTGTGTTAGTAATTTGACCAAAGTTTTCTCTATAAGAAACCTGTTCTAGATGACAGTTAGGTTGCTGGTCATCTATTCTGTCTGCCTGTTTTTTTCTGGAAGCTTCTCAATTGTGCTTCCCTAGCCAGCTAGAGAAAATCCTTAAAACCCTTACAATGGGCCAGGATTTTCAAGGTTTTGTTTTGCTTTGCTTTTTTTTCTTTTTTTTTAAGAAAATATATCTCTGACCTTACTGTAACACCAAGTAGAATAAAATATTTCATGAAAATACAGAACCCATTCAATAGGACAGATGAGATAGTGTAGAAAATAGTTTTGCTTACAACATCTTTCCAGTCTTGCTCTCCATCTAGCAAATGTCAGTGTTTTTTGTTGGTTGCAAAAAAATATACACACTTCATTTGAGATCTTCCCTAGGAAAAGCCTCTGTCTTGAGTTTGGCAATTCATCTGTTCCATCCTTAGGGGTCACTCTATGTGTTTTCATTCACTCCTCTCTTGCATAATACTGTACATTAAAAGTTTCCCACTCAAGCCTACTGTGCCCTGCTGAGTGGCACTTTGGAATAGTGCTCCCTGGGATTTGCCATGACACATTCTGCTCCACCGGGAAAAGGCAAAGAGCCACACTAGCTTTTTTGGACACCCAGAGAAATTTCTTTGCCGAAGCACGAAATACGCGTCCAGATCCTGTTCATCAGCCTGTTTCAGATCTTTTTTTTTTTTTTGGTTGAGAGGTGGTGGGAGTGCTGGGTAGGGGCAATGTCAGCTTGTCTTTAATTTCATTTTGTCTCTATTTGAATATTTAGGGAGTTTGGCCCATTTTAGATTTTTCCAGGCATTTTCTTTGAATCACCCACTTTGGTGCAGCAGAACTTGCTTCCATTTTGTTAAAAGAACTCCAATCAGCAACAATTTTGCTACCTCTTCTGTGAGCTAAATAGGCAGAAAAAAATTCATAAAACATAAACTGTTTCCACTCAGAAAAGAAACTGATGGTAGAATCAGTCACTTCTTTGGTGTAATCCTAATTTTTTCTTATAACAGATGTACAAATTACTCCTCCCTAGAGTCAGAAAATTTGAACTATAAGCATTTAACATAAATGCTCTCTTTAGTTTTTCCTCAATGGCAGATACACTATCAGGGCAGTTGCATCATCTTTGTTACTTCCTTCTTAGGGATTTTCTCCCTCTGAGGATGCAATTCAGTGACAGATATGAGCCAGATGATGCTACAGGAGGTGGTTGTGAACACCCAGCCCATCTCTTTGACTTCTGCCTGCGTACCTAACTATGCCGCTCACACTGCTCTTCTACTATGTCTCTGTCTCTTCCTGGAAATGCCCTTTTAGTTGATTTCAGCCTCTGAAAGAGCTGAAAACTACACTCTTCTTTATCATGTTAATTTTCTAGTAATTTGTCAAACAATCTGTTCAGCATGTTTGAAAAATGCTAGAGTGGATGAAGAGGGGGACCACAGCAATGGGGATAGCAGGAACAGAACCATCTCACTTTGGTGGCAGTTGGATATTGCATTAGCCATTTTGTTGACCTATATCTCTACACATGCAGCATTTCTCTAGAACAAGAGTCACAATCTCTATACCTACTTTATTTACATTTCTGTCAAATAACCTCACATATTTGTCCCTTTGGGGTGTTGCCATGAAGGTATGTTTGAGCTGTGGACTCCTGTTTTATTATTGGGAGGTAATTATGTGGGATCTTAAAAGGCAATTATAATTAAAACACTTTTAAATGAAGGGTAAAGGCTTCACTCACATGCCTCATTCAGTGCACATTAACGTATCCAAAATTTGCTGTGCTCTGACTGATGAGGCCAATAGTAGACATGTTACATATTTTTGTTGATAAGTCACCCATCTTTACAACCACCATCACCAAGGAGATTAAAACCATCAAAATAGTAGCCCCTAAAAAGCATGGAAAGACATATACAATGACCAAAAATTGGTAACAGTGCAGACAGAAAGCAGTACTTGGCAGCTGTATAAAGGATGATTTGCAGAATTATCTACTTGACCACAATATGAGATATATTGCCTCTCCCATTTACTTCCACTGGGAATATTTTATCTCTGACTATGTTTTACAACCTACTCTGGTTTTGGATGTGATCCCTTGTCTTTTATATTTTTGGACCATATTACTCCCTTGTTGTTGTTGTTATTTTCTTTGAATGCTATTGTTTTTCTTATTCTGCCAGCTCTAGCTCTTGCTTGATTTTAAAATTTCACTGTTCGGTTCCTTCTATTTAGCAACAAAGTACAGCATTTAGCTGATGTGCTTGTGCCAGGCATAGGTGGAGAAAGCTAGCCGCAGGCTGCTTTTTTGTTCCCATAAAAACTGAGTGTTCATCTGTGTGCTTTTGATCTGTCCTGTGTTATGACATTATGCATAAAAGCGATACACAAACAGAATTTTGGCACATTCATCCTTTGCTTGCACTGGGTCTGGGTTTTTTAGTGTTTTTACTGATTTACCTAGCCATGAACAGGATAACACTATGAAAACAAAATAGATCTCAATAACCAGAAAGCCAGCATTTGTCTTGGGGTTTTGCTGTTGTTGTTTTACATTCTGTATTTTGTTTCCCTCCCTTTTCACTTCTTAAAAGCAGGCAGAATAGCTGGACTTGCTATTAGCACTGCTTACTTCTCCTTTAATAGGTGATATTTTTCATGACATAAATTTAGCAACTGAGGCACCGTGTTAGGAACACAGTCAAACATAGAAGGAATAAAAGTTCCCTATTCAAAGAGTAGACTAGATCAGGCAGATTTAAAGGGTGATTCAACCCACTTACCATTACTCTTGTCCTGAGAGTATATATCTCTTAAGTGGTCATTCAGGGAGATTAGAGCAGTTGCACTCTTAACCGGGCACTTCCCTTAAAGTTAGCTGAATCAATCTGTATTTTAGCATTGTTAGAGACTTGCCTGTTCCTTCGTTAACCTAGTAAAACTTTTTTTTTTCACAATTATGCTTCCAAATTTTATCCAATGATGGTCTGTTCTGCAAAGAAAGTAACTTCTTTACTGTCTCATGACAGTAAAGAAAAACTCATTCTTGACATATGGAAGATGAAGTTTCCTTCAAAATAATCACATCAGGTAGTTTCTGTTCCATACCAGGAGCATGCCATTCCTTTTTCTGTTAATTTAATTAGTTTCCATGATGTACTGAATTTTAGCAATTCTGAAATTGGTTTCACTTTTAGAAATTGATTGATACTTACATATTTGGCAGAATATTATCCGAGTAACATACTCAGCTCTCTGGAACACTATTCATGTAGTGCTAACTTTAAAAAGGTTCCATCTGTGGATTTCAAAGTATTTCCTAAATATTAGTTAATTATGCTCCTTATATCTATGTGAAAAATTAGTCCAAATTTACTGCTGAGGAAACTCAGGTCCAGGTCATTACAAAAACTTACAGAAACATATTCTTACTTTTAAAATACATGACTTAGAAACTTTGGAATTTTTCCCCCTCACATAAGCAAGAAAGTAGCAACTGATTGCAACTCAATGAAAATAAATTGAACTATTCCAATACATATTATTTACTGTCTCTGTCTTTTGTCAGAATAATTTTAAGTTATTATCTAGCTCTTACTACTGGAAACAGAACCCCTTGGCAAATGGTGTCTTAAAAAATATCAGAAGTTATAACATTTTCCATCACTTCTTCTAAACAGTCCTAATGATCTGTCGTATATAATTACCCTAGAAAACTAAAGTTGACTATTAATCAATATCAGTAGACAGAAGGAAGCCCAAACGGGAACACAGAGGAAGAGGTTGCTGTCTGAGCCAGTGGGCTTGGTTTTTTTCTTTAAATTAGAAATATACTGTCAGAATGTTTGACTTATTTATCTTCCTTTTAAATGTGCAGAAGGACATTATTCTGAAAGTTTTAACATCTTTTTCCACAGGGAGTTTTAGCTAAATGATGAGACGAACACACTGCCTGTGTAAAACTTTGAACTATGCTGGTACAGAGTAAGGACACGGTTTAATCTAAACTAAATTGAATTTGCTGATGAGAAGGTCATCCTTCCCTTACACCAACTGTCTTCCTTGTGTGTACACAGGGATTCAGGCATCAAGGCAGCTCTGGGAATGGACAGCACCGGGGCCAACACAAGCTCTTTCTGTGTAGTGCTAGGTCCCTGCCAGAGTACCTCCCTGGTTTGGCAATTGTCTTGCAAGCAATAATACCAGCGAAAGCAAAGTGGTGACCATTGCGGTGCAGACTGGAGAGGACAGACATCACTTTTAGAGGAGCAAGGCTAACCATCATTGTCTCATTAAATATGTTAAAGAGGGAAACACTCACAATTCAGTTTAATACTTGCACAAAACGAAGTTTAGATTTAAGCATCTAGAGTACATATAGTTCATATAATTGGGCCATGCTGTACCCTGTCTACTTCTCTGGGTGGGTATAACTGGATGCAATCCACTGACTCAGAAGGTGGTACCATCAGAAACAGCTCAGCTGTGACCATTGTTCCTATAGATTCGGAATTTCATAAAGGCTCTAGTCAAAAAACAAAGGCAAGTCAGTTCCCTTATAGGTTCACTGACTAGGTCAAGTGAGCCTGTATGTGAAGTATAGAAGGAAAGACTCTTTTTGAGCTGGTATTGCTGAAAGTTGTCTAGGATTTTAGCATTGGTTTGAATCTATGGGTTAATATTGGTACAGGTCACAATCATAACAGCAGCCACCTTTCATAGCATCTGCTTTACAAAAATTATGTGGAATTTTGCTAATTCCTGTGATTTTATCCATATGCTAGTATCACACATAAAGCTCCAGTATCCATCCTGCTTTATTCTTAAAAGAATTAAAAATGTTCCATACCCTCTAGAAAATGCAATCTATCCCTGAATAAGTATAGATACTACATGAGATCTTTTAAAATATAGGTTAAAAAAATGTGAATTTCAAGAATTATACATTCTCTGTTATGTCAAAGGTAATACAAGAAAAACCTGTTCTTGAAAAGGAAACTACAGGATGAAATTATCACACAGGATTTTTCCAAGAGGAAAAAAGTTGTTTCTCAGTGTGTAAGTGTATAACTCTTTTAGCACTAACATAAATTATTAGAATTATTAAAGAATAGTTCATAGAAGTATTTCCTCCTCTGAATATGGAGTAAAAAATCAATTCTTTGATTAATTAATTTAATTCTGTACAACATTCTGCAGCAAGGTACTGTCACTGTTATCATCCTTGCTCTTTTTCTCATTTACTACCCCTCTTTAAAACAAGTACTAAGTAAGTAGATTCTGCTGCTTTAGAGCATTTTGCATTCAATGTTAGCACAGACAGAACAAGTTTAAAAGATTCAAGGTAGTGCAGTATTATTTTCACAACATCTAAGGGTTTGTATTCATTACAGAAATTTGCATATGAAATACACATTTAGATGCCTTAGTGCAAACCCCAATATATAATGTATTAGTACCATTCTAAGGAAAATAGGGTGACTTCATTTAAAGTGACAGACTTTATAACAACACTGCAGGCCAGATCTTCCTCAATTTATACAGCAATAACTTTGTTGCAGTTTCATTACAGCAATAAAGAAAGAACTCATATGTTTAGAAGTTAGAGCAGGGGTTTTTTTGGCAACACATACCAAGTCAGGCTAGGGCTGATCAGAGCAGATATTGAGTGAGATTCATCTCACCTAAATTTAGTGTCCAAAACTAGTCAATAGAGACTTTCTGGTCAAACCTGTCCTAAATGCTTAATTTAGGATGAAATCAATTACTTTTTGGATCTGCCTGTTTGCCACAGTAAGGATCAAAGAAGTCTGAGGTGACAGTTCTGACAATGGTTCACTGCCTCTCAGAAATCTATTTTAGCCAGCTGAATTCCAACCATTACGCCTATGCAGCCACATCTGATTTATAGTTACATTTTAAATTATATTTTTATAATTACCAATTAACATTTTTTGGCACAATAATTCCCTGATGTAAGAGGTATAAATGACAAAGATAGTGGTGGTTACACATGCTTTTGTTACACATCTCATGAATTCCGGAAACAAAGGTGACAAGTCTCAGTACTGACAGGAGAAGCCTGAAGTTTGTAAGTTATCCTAAAGGGCTGATACAGCAGCTGAAGATCACCAAAGTGAAACAGGTTTCCAAATAGATTTCCCTTTGGCTATAAACAAAGAAAGGCTGTATCATAAGAGCTGCACCACATCTGTGTATTTGTACCACCCCAAATCCTGAGAGATTCACTGATCCAAGCAATTTCTTAAGTCATAGGGAGAAGAAATAAAACAGTAGGAAGAATTGGTATATAGTAGTTACATGTCTCTATTCTAGATCAGAGGTTGGACATTTCCTTTATCCCAGTAATTTTTCCTCTTGAACTTGCTCTCTAATAACTTCACCATAAGAAATATCCATTACATATACATAGTGGCACAGAGGCCATGTGTGTGATAAACCTGTAATACCACAGCCTTGCAGGTTCAAACAAAATGCTTCTCTGCTTTGCCTTAAACATGCATCTTTCTTCAATATCAAAGGCATGGTTTTATTAAGGGGTTTACTTTCTACAAGCAGCAGCAAAAGCATAACACTAACTCCTAATACCAACTATTGCTTTCTAATGAATTACAATAGAGTTTTAAGGAGTTTAAAAAAGTATTGCATGAAGCATATTCAGACTGCTGACTAAACACCAACATCTCCTGCAGAAGATGCAGCTCTGCAGTATTTCTTTCCATAACACATCCAGTATTTCACCACAGAGTTCATCTCAGTGGTGAAGGCATTGAAGTCCTTTGTGGCTGGACATTACAAATAGGCTCCAGAAGTCTCAGTACAACACAGTAACATTATATTCAACGATTTCTGAAACTGACACTGCTCAAATTGTCAATTTCACGTTCTACCTAGCTAAGAGGGATCTTGAAGTTCTTTGTCACTTCTTCCTGCACTAATTTCTTTGCTTCACAAGTATTTTATTCACAGAAAGATCTACAGATCTCCCTATGCTATTTATGCTTTACCTTGAATAGTACTACCCCTCCATTACTCTTTCAACCTTCATGTTTTTATCTCAAAGAAACCAGCTAGCAAACTCCTTTTCTGCGCTCTTAACTTTCACATATCTGCAGCTTTCATCTGTTTCCTACAGTGAAATCAGGTAGCATTTTTTCTTGCTTGAAACATCTTAAAATCTGTAGTCAACAGTGAAGTCATCTTCATCCTTTTGCAATCTCAAAGAAAATGCCCACAGCTTTTCCACTATCTGTATCTGCCAACGCCCAGCTGTCTTGATCTGTGCCTTCCCTTTCTGTATCTATTAGTCTCAGGTACCCCTCCATTTCTCCTAATCAGATCCAGAAGGCAAAAATTACTAGTTCAATACTTCCTTTTTAAGAGGGCAAATATACAGGGCTGAGAAATCTATCCCTAAATCCACAGAGTTATCCTGAGGCAAAGTGTATGAGTAACTTACATACATTTGCCATAAAACTACCATTTCTGCCCCCATTCACTGCCCCCTCCCATTCTTTTTTATGGCCATACTTCACAGCTGGTTAACCTACCCCGCTGCAGAGCTTATCCTAAAGGTCCTCAGGATCACGTCAGCAGATCATCCCCTCACTTAGCAAAAGTGAGGGGAAAAATATTTCTTTTGAGTAATTCCTCAGGAGTCCATATCAGAAGCTTCAGAGGAAGATAATGAATTTACTGATCTGTCAGATTGTGTTGAAATGAGTGGAGGTCAAAATCTTCCAATAAAGTATCAGTATTCATTTTTATAGACAAAAAAATCACACTCATGTATAGAAAAAAAGATATCTCAAATGTGTTATATGGTTGAATTCACAGTGTCACAAATCAGTATTTTTCAGTAGGTACACACAGCATTTTCTAAAAGCATACATAAAAATATATAAGCTTCAGTTTACTATATGCTGGTGAATTGCTACCATGGAACTCCTGAGTTTCTATTTAATGTTTTCAAGAAAATACAGTCTATTTTTTGATTATAGTATACTAGAACGGAAAAAGATTAAGCCAGATTTAAAATGTATGAACAAGGGGAAAATACAAGTTTTTGACTGAGATGCCTGGAAAAATGTCTATTTTAACACCCTGCTTGTATCAGCTGGTGTATGAAAGATATCACCTCTCCTGACATATTGGTTCTTGCTGTATTCTTTAATCATCACTTCTACAACAGCATTGCTGCCTCTAATATATTATACATAATTTTCCATATCAGTATTGTTCACTGTTTTGTAGTATGATTTTTGCTATGTTGTATTTTAATTACTTATCAAAACACATATTTTAATGAGTCAATATGGAATTTCGAAGTCTTGATATGGAAAAACAAAAGGCACATTTCTTACAGTAATATATGTGAAAAATACTTACATATTTGGGAAATACTTATACAGGTTACCTTGATGTAAAAGTCCATATGACATGGTAAGTATTTAAGCATCTATTGTACTATAACTGACGATTTTACCTGACTCATTTACTCTTCCAATTTTATAGGATTTTCTCAATTATATGTTGTGTTACACTTATCAACCCTCAAAAAAAACTCGTGAAAAGAAAGAGCAATTTCACTTTAAATACCTTCTGGATACTGTCAAGTTTAAGGTTTAAAAGTACTGCAAACAGATTGACAACATTTCTTGCAATATGTTGCCATCTAGAGGAAAAAATGTATGTTGCTGCAGAATAAATATGAGGGTTTAGGTGCTATTTAGAATCCCTACATTTTAGTGGGGAAAACACACATTGTGTTTTCTAGGCAAAGCAACTCGTCATAAAATCAATCTGGCCAAAATCAGCCAGACTTAAATGCAGAAGCACAAAGACATGCAATAAGACATCTGTATGTGTATGTTGAATACTGTATGTGACCCAATCACATATACATATATCAGCCAAATAAATATTATTGGAATTTTCAATGTGTCACAAGTAAAAGAAGATGGTTTCTAAATAATTCACTTTGTGCATCCAAAACATGTAACTGAAGTTCTAATTAAGGCTAAGTATCCCTCTTTTAAGATAGTGGCAGTAAAAATATTAAATTTACTGATTAGATGAATACCAGTAATTGAGATGCACTGCAGGGCAGCTGTATAGCTGCATAGTTGATTGTACCTAGAAATAAATGGGATATATGAGGCTAATGCAAATAACTGAAAGCATTAAGTATGAGTTCTGACTCTCACATAACATACAATAAAAATATACAGTATATATTACTGAAGTAGTTTAGACACTGAACTCACTTGAACTGTTAAGGCCTCAAAACTAAATTATGCGTTACTTTGCTGAATCAAGACCTCTATTTTCAATAGTCATTCTTCCTGTAAATGTGACTACTCTAAAGATATTTAAATATGAACTAACAGCAAAAAAATTGTTCTATTACATTTACAATTCCTTTGTATTAAAGTTTTCTAGCTATGTTTTAAATATTTGAAAAAGATTACATTCAGGTATAACAGAACAAGTAAGGGAAATAGAAAATGAAAGTATAAAAACATCTAAGTCAGTATGAGGTCAATTAGCGCAACCAAATTTACATGTAGCAAACTCCATTGCAAGTACTCCTTATCTCAGTCTCAAGTGCAGTTATGTACAGACTAATCTGAATGTGCAAAGCAGTGATCTTACTTCTTCCAAAATGTAGCAAAAAATAAGAGTATTAACTATCTCAAAGAAGCAAGAATTTTAATTCCTTCAATATAAATTAAAAAAAAAAAAAAAAGCAGACATTTTGAGGTTCCACAAGGGGAAGTGCAATGTCCTGCACCTGAGAAGGAACAACCCTAGGCACCAAGTACAGACGGGGCCACCTGGATGGAAAAGACCTAAGTGTCCTGCTGGGCATCAAATTGAGCATGAAACAGAAATGTGGCACTGTGGCAAAGAGGGTTAATGGTATACAGGGATGCATTAGGAGTAGTGTTGCCAGCAGGTCGAGGGATGTGGTTCTTCCCCTCCTCTCCGCACCAATGAGGCCACATCTGCATTGCTGCATCCAGTTCTAGAGTCCTCAATACAAGAGACACAGGGACATACTGGAGAGAGTCCAGCAAAGGGCCACAAAGCTGATGAAGAAGGGACTGGAGAATCTTATTTGAAAAGGCTGAGCTGGGACTGTTTGGTGTGGAGAAGTCTCAGGGGATAACTCATCAGTGTGTACAAATATCTGAAGGGAGGGTGCAGAGAAGACAGGCTCAGTGTTGCCCAGTGACAGGACCGGAGGCAAGGTGCACAAACTGAAATACAGGGGGTTCCCTCTGAACATCAGAAAACACTTTTTCAGTGCAGGATGATGGAGCACTGGCACAGGTTGCCCAGAAGGGTTGTGGAGTCCTCCATCCTTAGAGATATTAAAAAAAACCCATATGGACACAGTCCTCTTAAACCTGCCACAAGTGGCCCTGCTTGAGCAAGTACATGAACCAGCTGATATCCAGAGGTCCACTCTGACCTCAACCATTCTGTGATATATAGTTGGTATTCTGCCACTTCAAGATGAGAAAAATACATATATCGACAACTAGTGCAGACAGTGGGGGAAACACCAACCTCCTCTGCTTTTTTATTATTGTCTTAGTATCTCTCTCAGAGGAGATGGAGAACTTCCTAATTTTCACTTCTGGTTTCTTTGTGAAACATACCCTATACATTCATTAAATTCTTTTTCATTGAAGCAAAGCAGGACCAGCACCTAATTATATATTTTCTCAGAAAATAAAGAAAAATATACATTCACAGCAACGAGTTTGCTTGGAGGTCATTTTGCTCCTGAAAAACACAAAATAATAAGAACTGATATCTTTAATGGATTTTTTTTTCTTGCATTTGAAGCTCTTTGACTTCAAAATTAAAAATCAGGCCACAAAGAAGTGTGGATCTCGGTAGTCTAGCAGGTGACTAAGTGAATGATTTTTTAATTAAAACAAATGTTTTTCGGTTTTTTTTTTCCAAAATAAAGGAAAAGAAAACCTTTCCTTTGTTGACTTGAATGCCACATTTGGAATTTGGATGGCTTCTGAAAACCAGATTATTACAGTTGTAGCATTTTTGTTTTTCTTAAAGCTGTTATTTTTATAAGATAATCAGTAGCATCTTAGGTAATAATATAACAATAGTACCTGTAGCAGCGACTTCATTAAGTTTGTCATTGTCTGTATTATATATTAAGGCCAGCAATATAAAATAATCATAATAATCCAATTTTATTCTGGTTTCACTTTTAATTAAAATTCAAGGAAATCAAGTCTCATGTTTAGTTATCTAAAAATATATCAAACATGACATTTAATGGGAGTTTCACTGAACAAAAATTGTAGCTAATAAATAATGCACTGCAAGAAAACATCATAAGGAAAATGATAAATGAAACTGGAAAACTAGTTTTTTAGACAATAAACAGTGACATACTGGATGGTAATTTGTATTTTCATACAAACCAGTAGTCTATGAGACTAAAAAAGGCACAATTTCTCTGAAATATTTTTTTCTATTTTTACTTTTGTTACAGTTCTATGGACATGAACAACCACAGCACTCATCTAAACAAAAGGATAAGAAAGTGAACTTTAATAAATGCTTAATAATTGTTTGTTATCTTGTCTACATGGGCTCTAGCATTACTAGGAGCCAGTTTAAACGTGCCCGGAGAGCAGTTTTGAAAATACTGGAATTGCCACATATTGTGATGATTTTTTTTTCCATAATATTGTCACTTTGTTTTAAAAAAATATATTGTATGAACATTTTATTTATTCCTGTGTTTTTATTACAATATAGGACTTACAGTGGTATCTAAACTGGAGGCAAATGCACTCATGATGTCTCTGCAGTCCAGATCCTCCAACCTTCAGACCAGGGTGCCTGCTGAAAAGCACTTTCAACACACAATGTTTTTCAGGGGCATCCAGAAGGATGATAGGAAGTTAAGGGGATGTACAGTCAGTTCTTCCTGTACCTACCATAGACAGAGATGGAGATAGAGACATTAAAAGCAACACAGAATTTGTCTTGATTGCTGTAATTTGTGCACATGAAGAAACACGTACATACACACACACACAAGGGAAAAAGAAAAAGGGGGTTACACTCCAGGACTGAGTCAATCTAATATCAAAGGTTGGCTAGTCTTGCATTACTTTAATACCACTGTTTTTTCATTAAAAAAACGCAAAACAAAACAAAAAACCCAAACAAAAAAAACAACCAAACAAAAAAACCCACAAACAAAACCATACAGTCATTAAAAGCATCACTTTGCCAAGTTGAAACAATCTTTGCTTACAAAGTATATTATGATAGTCAAACCCAAGTTACTTTTGGCTGTAGTGAAACGGTTGTTCAATCCTGAATCTGAGATGCTGTAACAGGACCTAACTAGAATAGAAACAGAATTAATCCTGAAAACAGGGTCCTGTCTACAGGCAAGTAATCATAAATCCAGAAACGATGAAACTAGTATGCAGACAACTTGTATGTGCCTAAAACCAAATATGTATATAGGTATACAGCCTGTGATAGAAGCACATTGAGAATAAGTGCAAGTTAAGTTTACTCATCTTGTCCAGACCTCATGCCTAAACTCACATAACTCAACAAAGTCTCCAAAGGCACTCCTCATCAGTTACTCCAGCAATCTGGAAGGAAAAAAAATGGAACTAGCATGCTTTATATATTTTATTTTTTTAAAAAAACAAACAAACAAACTCATTATGTTCCACATATTTCTTTTGTCCTATCAAATCTAGAATACCATGGAGATAATATGTTTTAAATCAATGTCAAATATCCTAATAATTAGTCATTTGATAATGAATAACTAGCTACCATATAGGGTGCCAGTGAAAGCAGTGACATCAAATATTTTCCTAAGAAAAGCTTTCTAAGAGTCTCAAATAACTCTTGAAGTCTTATTCCCTATAGTCCTATATTTCACCACAACCCATCTTCCCCTTGTTTCTGTTCCTGCACAATTTTCTTTAAAGTGCTTCGAGGCAACCTGCATTTTGTTCCTTGGCTACTTTTCTATATCTTTTTCACATTGTGTATGCCACTTTCTCTTTGCACTGGCACCCTTCCCTGAGACTATATTTGTTACAAAATTCCACCTGCACTGCTGCCTTCACTGTGCATCAGCAATTAGGGACAGTCTGCTTCAAACTTACTGGAATCGATTGACTGTAGTAGTCATTTTTTCCTGGTAGAAAGGCAATTTCCTTCTCCTTTGAACTGGGAGACAAAATGTGTCAGTTTAATCTGCTCTAGTAAAGGCACACAGGAGAGATCCTGCCACTACTTCTGATGCTGCAATCATGTTTAAACCAAACCCAAGCCCCAAAGTCATGTCACTCATGTTAACACTAAATCATTACCCATTTTCCAGCTATATTTTACTATTTTGCCACCTGCTATCACAAGCATCATTCTTCAGAAAAAAATCCTCTGAATTTCATATTCAACATGGAAGGGCAAAATTGCAATATATTCTAGACAGACTAATATATTAAAAAAATACTGCTTATTTTTATTGGTGTTTTATTTAGTACTATATTATTTTAATTGCAGTATTTAAATGAAAAATTAAAAGCTGGTTTGAATACTAGAACCAAGCTCATCCCTACTGTTACTTCCAAGGTAACTGACATTTCTGTGCACTGTGAGAAATGCAGGTGACTGAGACCATCTTGAATGAAAGAGAACATGGGACTAAATTAGCTGTCTTTAATTGTTACATATAAAAAAAAATACATCCATGACAGGGATGGGGATAAAAAAAATCAGATTATAGGAGTCTATATTAGAACATCAGTTACCCCTTTCAACTAAGTTTTAACACTTCATGGAAGCTCTTTAGAACAGTATGATCAAGTCAGATCTTCTTTGCCCATAGCTACAGTATTTGCTGGGCACGCGTTGGTGACGACACTTCAACAGCTTCTGTCCTTACTTCTTCTTGGTCAAGGCTGGAGCCAAGACATACCAGAATGAGCTTCTTGTGTTATACACTGCAGATGTGGAGAGACACATGTTCTGTGTGCCTGAGTAATATATACAAACATATAGAAGGAAATGAAGAAGTGCTCTGGCATCTGGGGTTATTTTAGTTTGTTTCAGGTAGATTGAAGAATGCCAAAATTCTGAAGTTTCAAGGGTATTAATATTTTATACATTCCTACGTACTGCATAGCATGCAGAGCTCAGAAAAGGCATGCAATCTAAGAAACTTTAAATGTACCCATAATAGGGTAGAGGATATAGATCTTTCTTGTTCTATACATTTCCTGCATAAGCTTCAAAAAAACACCCAATTTTTTTTGCCTGAGAGAAATGAGCAAAATCAAAGTCAACTTTTAAACTTAAAAAGTGTTATGGTTGAACATAGTTGCCATCCTATAGGACAGCTGCAGTAGCACTTTCTAAGAGAACGGAAATGGTTCAGGGAAATTATAAAGGTCCCAATCTAATAGAACAATTCCTCTTTGGGAAATAATCTACCTTTCTAATATTTCATTTAATTCCTAAGATCAATAATACAAACTTCTACAAATTTTAAGTTTAATGAAAATCTGGGAGAGAAGAAGCAGAAGGAGGATTGTTTCCAAAGTGAAGCATTAATGCCCGTGGCTCCTGAGCATTCTTAATTTCTGAGTCAAATTTAAAAGTCTTTTTATTCAAAATTCCAAATCAGTCCAGGTCTCAACAATTGAGAATCTACTTCCAAAATTACCAAAGAGATAAAGAAGCCAAGTTCTCACTGTTACATACCTGGTGTGTGTATCTCTGCATACATGTGTGTGTGCACATGTATGTGTGTAGGATGTTCCAAATGTCAGGACACCTATTACGCAACTACTTACCAAAGCAAGTCAAATTTACTTTTATCTAGAGTATATTCAGATCAAAAGGTAGAACCCACCCCCTTTTTCTTCTGGTTTCCTGTTATTGTTGCTGCAGCTGCATGTTTCTTCCATTTCAATTTGTGCTTTCAATAAAGAGTTAAGTTGTGACTCTTGCCTTAAAATTGTGTTAAAATTGTGGATGTTGGTTTTAAATTACTTTGCTACTTGAAGATTGTTGTCAAAGTGACTGTTTCTTCTTAAGAAAGGAGGTAAGAATATATCTGTTCTACCTACATCATGTTCAGATTCTTGAATTTCCAGGAATCTCTTTTGGATTTGACAAATTGAAGTGATGGATGAAAAATCTGACGATAAAGTATTTGTTCTCCCTCAAAATATTTAAAACATCTTTTCTCAAACTTTTTAACTAGAACAGGTTAAAGCTTCCTTCTGAGGATTTTTTCCTCATCTTACTATAGAACCATAAAAATGTGGGCAGGTTGTTAATATCCAGAGGAGATTGCTCTCATTTCCACTGTATTTTACCGACAATTTTTCTGGAAGATAAAAATGTTAGTTTTAAAGCAAACAAAACATGCATTTGTAATAATTTGCTTGCTACACAGTTTTTTAAGCAAGATGGTTACATTTCCTTCTAGACTGTTCTGTTCTAACATAATCTAGATAATTCCACATTCTTCAGTTTATAATACAGATGCCTGAATGGTCAACAGTTAAAAGACAGTATATTTTCTTCTTTCACAGCATAATTTAAAATATGTCTCTCAGTTGTCACAGCTATAGCATCCATCTGCAAGCACACACTCATGCACGAATACACACGTACATTCTACAAATGAAAACATTTAACATTAAAATTTTAATCATTGTAGGAAAAGATTTCTGTTATACTTTTCCTTGGGGGGGTTTGTTGGTTTCGTTTTTGTCTTTTTTTTGTTTTTGTTGTTTTTTTTTGTTTGAGTTGGGTTTTGGTTGGGGTTTGTGTGTTGTTTTTCTTTGTGTTTTAATATCTTTGAATATAATCATATGTGGAGGGGATTTTTTATTGGTCTCAAATTAAGTAGGAGTAATTTGCTGTTGAATAAAATACTCGAGGTTCATAACTGGTTGAAAATAATTTCAAAAGGAGATTAGTAGTACATTTTAGCTAAAAAGCATTACTATGTATTTCCTCAGTGATCAGAAATGTTGGATTTAGAAAAGCAGTAGCATTTGGAGTCTAAAGTAAAAAAACATATCGCCTCCTGTTTGGTTACAGATGAGCACTCAAAATCGATTTTTTTTTTAATCACTCCTTCAATAGCTATGACTTTGCTTCCCTTCCAGACTATCCATCCAAGGGGAAAAATACAACTCTTTTCAAGCTTGTTCTCCTACTTCAAATGCTATATTCTCCTGAAGAAGACAAACCCCTTGAAATCATGATCCCTTTTGCCATTTTACATTAGTCTGGGTCCACATTAACAAGCATAGTGTGAGAAGGAATAATTTTCTGTCATAAGGTTTATTATATTATTCTGACATTCAAATTCCGTGCATGGGAACCTCAAGTGCAATTCATGCAATGAGGCTTTTCTGTACCTGTACCATACTTTGTTAGGTGCATAACAGGTTGTACCTGTAGCTGATATGGGTAAAGCTGGCTGAGTTGAGAATATTGAGCCATGAGGAGGTCTGAACAGGTTGTTCTCTGGTTCATGTTCAAACTGCCCAGACTAGGCAGCAAATTTTCACTTTGCAGGACAAGAAGGTCAGGCAGCTAAACGCAGAAACCTGATCATTAGCACATGAATTAGAAGCTTGTATTTTGAATATAATCAGTAATAAAAAACTAAACTAACTGTTTTTTTAAAGAGGCTTTAGGTGAAATTTACCACCCACTATGACAAACTATGTGTGGTTTGTTAACATCAAAAGGTGGGATGACTGAGACCTCTTTCTCCTTCCCTCCCAAGCCATTTTTCCTGAATGTTGTTCTTCTACCTGTTGTTACATGAAACATTTATTGGAATTAGAAACTAACTCTTTACTAGTCTCTTGGTGAAGAAAACTCTACAGATTCCTCCTAAGGCTTCTCTGAGATCCTACAAAGAGTAATTTGGTGTCTTAATTAGGAGTCAGTCTCTCTCTGCCTACTGTGAGCCTCCATGTGTCTGCAGAAGGGTAGAATCACTGCACAGTGAGTTTCCTAAAGAAGATCACTGGGTGATGTTAGGAGAGAAGTGCAACCAAAATACATCCTGATCCCAAGCTTCACAGCACTTCCCTTCATTCAAGAGGCAAAATTCTCTTCCCAGGGTGCGATGTGGGAAAAGCAGGAGCACTGGTGGGGGAGATACTCGTGATTAGAGGATCCACCCGAGAAATGAGGTGCCTGTGAAGCTGGCCAGTCCCCTTCAGAGGGGATTTCGACAAGTAACTTTGTTTTCCTGAAGGGTGCCTTAAGAGCAAGGGTGGAAAGGCTGCTGGGTCATCCCACAGGAAACAGTACCATGAGCTCAAAAGAGAAAGCCAGAGAGAAGCAGCCTCATTCTCTGGTCTCTGTGGGAAAGCGGAAGCCCTGGGGTCTGCTCACAATAATTGAAAGGAGCAAGTAGTTGTGCCTGGTAACAAAAACAGGATAACTGCCAGCGATGGTAGGTGGCACGAGAAATGTGAGCCGGGGGATCCGGGGGCATAGAGCAGATTGCGGTTGTGATTACAGAGTTCCAGGGGGTGGAGTAGAGGGTGAGTTTTGGCTTTCCTGAGTACACAGGTGGTGATGGAGTACCACTTCACACAGCAAAAGGGTGATAAGAGAAGCTGTGCTCCCATGGACAGTGAAAGCTGTTTCCTTCCCCATCCTGAAGCTTGAGAAAGGTCTATAAACTCTTTCACACCACATCAGCAGCTTGTATGGGAATTAAACAAATCACGAGGAGCCTTTACTGAAGTCATTCTCAAGGGTTTATCAAAAGAAAGGGGGAAATGTAACCCTAATCAGTAAGCACACACAAACTAGATGTGGAACAAAGTTAGAATTTTTTCTTACTTTCTTGAAAACTACCTCTTCCCCTAAATTGTATACATAGATTACTGGATTAAAAGGAGATTTAAGTAAGTGTACGTAGTAGGGCAAATCTGTGACTTCCCTATTACAGAGGAATAAGGTATCATAAAACACCTCCTACTCGCCTGCTGGGAGAAGAAGAATACGTGAGGCAATTTTCCCCTTTCCCATGCATGTGGGCAGAGGGTGGGCTGGCATGGGGAAAAAATAGGAGGAAGACTGATTGATACACTACTGAAAAGGCAAGATAGACTAAATAGGACTGAAAAAAATGCACAATTAGACCAAAGGTAAAGACAAATCAGTCTGCTTAGTGTTTAATAGGAAAAACAGAAAAACCCATAGGAAAATTTTTCTTATCAGACAGTTATCAGAAGCTTTACTTCAAACTGGAGTTTGTTAAATAAAATAAAAACCTTCAATTTATCTAAGAATTATAAATGAGTTAAAAATTGTTTATCCGGCTACTCAGAAAATACAATACTGTACTAACTGAAGCAATATACCACATGGACAAAATTACTCCAACACACTTCCTTAAAAATCGTTTTGGTGTCCAAAATTTATGTTCATTTGAGTATAACACCGACGTTGGGCAGGATTTGTGCTGACTGATTGATGCCATCTGTTCACGACTCAGATGTCACTTTCTCTAGCTTTCAAATAGGGAAAACAAAAACCAAAACTAGCTCTTCCCAATCTCAATTAAGGTATTTAGAGAATTTAGTTGAATTTTCAACATTTACTGCTCTCTTGATAAAAATACCTCTGGTAGTGTAACGTTCAGTCACAGTTAAGCAAAAAGGACATTATGCAAGTTATCCATGTTTTAAAGAGAAGGAAGGCATTGTAATTAGCAAGTGCTTGCTAACAGCTAGAAATGTACATCCACTCTGTGGGCTTGTTGGAACATAAACTGCTTTTTTCTCCCTACATCTGGCATCCATTAAAAAAAATAACATTTTAAAAAATGGACCTAGCAACCAAACTTTACAATGTAGCATCTTAAAGAGGCAGCACACGATGGATTACTCCCTTCCATAAGTCACGCGAAACACTAATCCTAAAACAAACAAACAGAATGAACAGAGCAGGGGATATGGGGAGGGTCAGCCAATCTAGATATAAAACCGCTGTGGGTTACCACTTTGCTGACAGCAGTGTAACCCTGGGGTTATTGACACTCACAACCTGCAGGCAAAATTCCCTCCTGGCTTAATTCCTCTGATTCCCCTGCTTCCCTGTGAGCCCGTCCTCCCGCGGAAAGCCCGGCGCCCTCGCAGCCTCTCCCCGGCC